>JARHVA010000024.1:2990000-3270000 GCA_037957365.1 Torreya grandis
TACCCTCTCAATGTTTCATCTAGTTTATTTTTTGATGGATTTTTGGATGAATGTTAGTGATAGTGTCTTAAACTTCCTCTCATTCTTCCTTTTCATTCTTACCTCTTTGCAACAAGGTAGTCTTCTTATAGGTCATATGTAGTGTGTCAAATGGTTTTACAAAGGTTAAGTGTGTAAAATATTCATTAGTGTCTTCCACCATCCTTTTTTATCATCCCTATTATCTAGTGTATTGACCATATCCTTCATATTAAAATACTAATCTAGGAGAAGGCCAATTTGGAGTTGTGTATAATGAGATTTTGTCTAAGATAATTCTTTGAGATATTAGAATAAGTGGAGGAGACCAACTTATTTTAGTGCATCACCTCTTTTCTTTTAGTCTTTTGTTTTATTTTTTCTTTCTCCATTTTCCTTAAAAGTGTGTTATTTTAGTGTTAGATTTTAGGTGACTCATCAAGGGAAATAGCCATCTATATAGTTTCACTCCAACTATAGCTGACTCACATACTTGGAGTGATAACATTATGTCAATTGAGTGAGGAGACCAGAAAAACCTCCTAAAAGGTTGTAACTCAATGTTACAATAGGAACAAATCCCTTCTTGATTCTCTTTTGATGAAGTCATCAACCCTGTCAACATCAACCCAAGTGACCCATAATTCTTCATCATTGATGTGAGGACAATTATCCCACTTGATATTGATATAATCAAATGGACCCTCGCTTGGCTTATATAGTGTAAGTTACATAATTTCTTCCCACCTATTTTCCATCTATTCCAACCTACAAGGAAAACTTTTCATTCAACTGACACCAATGGACTTTTGTGATTAATGAAATATTTCAATGTATGAATGAAAATGAATGAATAATGCATATAACATAGGAAAATGGTGATCAAAACATAATTCAAACAACATATATACATCATCACAATGGATAGTCAAACACATCAAAATTAATAAAGATGACAAGACCTATTTGGCTACATTTATCATACCTATCATTCAAATACTTTATTTTGAATGCACTATTCCATTTAAACCATTTTCAATACTAAAAATAACCTACACCATGGACATTGAACATCTCTAAAATATATATTCACAATTAAATTATAATTATAAATTTGTGAAAATTATCCCTATAGGTAATAATATCAACCACTTCTACTAGATGTTAGATGTATAGAAACTACATAGATTTATGGAATGGTTATGGACCTGTAAGTGAGTCAATTACACCATGGTACCATGACTAAGAATAGTTAATTGAAACCACTTCTATTAGGCTATTCAAGGTATTAAGGTATTTCACAACTATATATTATAATAACAACAAACACCTCATTTTATATGAGACTGTGAGAATTCTACCCATTTTAAAGTGAAGAGGGATTTTACCCTTATATATATATATATATATATATATATATATATATATATATATATATATATATATATATATATATATATATATATATATATATTAGCTACCACATTATGAGAAGAATTAGAATCTTGATTTTCTGACCTTTTTCAAATGAAGGATAAATTATTTGTGTTGGATATTAGATAATATAATAGAATTTTGTTGGAGCATACTTAGAACTCCTACAGAGACAATGGGTTGTCAAAATGTTCAATGTATATGAAGCTCATAGATGTCGAAAAAATTATTATACATATACACCAATCAATAGCATAATGGATCTATACCAATCTAAAGTAGGAGGTCACTTACATGACATATTCAAATGTAGCATTGATCATGCTCTACTTTCCAAGAATATGTGATTTTTTGAGTGATTAATACCCTAGAATTTGTAGGAAAAAACTCAATTCTTGATTCCCATTTCATGAAGTCATCAAACTTATCACCATCCACCCAAGCAGTCGATAAGTATTCATAATTTATGTCAATAAAATTTTCACACTTGACATTGTTGCAATCAAATGGAACTTCACTGAGATTTTGTAGTGGGAGATGCATAATTTTATTGGAAAATGCACAAAATATCTACATAGAGGATGTATTGTATGAATTTTAGATGTACAAGAGTTTCATACATGTTTAAAATGGTTTTGGACCTGTACACCAGTCAATAATACAATGGCAACACAATGATGAATAAGGAAAGTGCACCACCTATATAAGGCTATTCAAGTTATTAAGGTATTTTACAATTATGGTATATAAAAAATTTAGATACTTCATTAGTGGAATTGAATATTGTAAATAGATATGCACAATGTCAAAAAAAAAAAAAATCATTACAACATGTACTCATTGTTATAGAACTACATTTTATCTCATGATAATTATAGTCATAACATTATAGCATGAATTCATCACTGTATAAGCACATCATAATCAAAATGTCATTCAAACAACATATAAACATCGTTTCATAGTCAAAACAAAGTTTGTTTTCTTTCAATTATAATAAAACATTTATCCTAAAATAATTTTTTTGACATTCAATCAACTTTACATCATGTCACTAAAGATAATGGAGATTAGTACTATAAAAATAAATGTGAATGTTCTATAACAAATAAATGAAAATGGGTTCACATCAATGATGATTTCTTGCACTCTAAAATCAGACATAATATCAAAATATTGTCATTCAGGAACCTCAATGATGATTTTGTGTGCTCTAAAATATGACATAATATTGAAATATTATTTTGCAATCACCTCAATGACACTAACATGCACTTCAAAATTGGACACAGTGTTAAAACTACATATGAAATTCACATACAACATCACAAACATATATCCTTAAAATGAAGACACAATTATGAAGCAATTTATTTACCATCTAGGGTAACAATGTCTATTTCATCCAAGGCCATGTTCAAGCTCATTAGAGTAAAATGAGAGTAAAATATTTTGTAATACAAGATACTTATAACTTAAAGGTAAATCAATAATTTCAGAGAGGAATTTATTTTTTAAATAATTTTATGTTCTATTTAGAGTTTTAGAGTTATGTATTCTTTTAGCTCCTTGGGGCTTGCTTACAATGTAGAGTTATGAAGGTGAAAATGGGACCAAAAGTGTTCATATTCTGGTTCAGAGTATTAATGTTCTTTATTTGCAGTCGTATTCATTGTAAGTATTTCAATCTATTCAATTTTTATCCTATATCTTTCATCCACTAATCATTAACCTCTTTTGTATAATTTAAAGATTATTTGACTTGCCTTTTACCCTTCATTGGCTTCAGTAGTTGGTCTCAGGTAGAATCTATCTAGTTTATAATAATTCTTTGACCAAGCCTCATTCTAGGAGGATATGAATAAAAAACTATTCCATTTATTTATATGGTCAATTGTGGTGGTCATTTCTTATGCATCGAAAACTCTATTTTTAGTTCAACTACTTTAGCCTATTTTTTTAAAGTAGTAAAGTATGCATTCCCCACTTAGTAGATATCCTCCCTCACATAACACTTAATAGGATAAGGCCATTGGGGTTAAATTAAGCTTTAGGGATAATTCAAGATATATGCAAAGAATGGTCATTTTTTTATATATAAATTTACCAAGATTCTAATGAACTTACTTTAGTTTTTATGTGTTTACTTTACGATAGAGAATAAGGTTGAACAATTTAAATGGTACTCTAGATATAAAGATAAGTTCTAGGACATAGTAATGTTCTAATATTTTGAACAATGTTAATAAAAGGTTAAGGCTATTGATCCAAAATTTTGATGACAATATCCTTTTGACAATTTTAAAATTTCATTTAGTGAGGGAAGGTATTTGTATAAATGCAATTATAATGAAACATACTAACACAAAGTAAGGTAAAGGTAGTTTTAGGACCATCATCAAGTGAGTCAACAAGGGGATTGTTTATTATATTTAAAAAAATTTATTTATCAAGGTGTATATATCCTACCCCATTTCCTTTATGGATTACACATACCTTCCCCATAACAAAGGTGCACACTTTATCCATCCTTGTATGGAGTACACAGTTCATCCTTGCCTATTGCATAATGGTACATAAAAGGGTGCAATTTGAATAGCATGTGATGAGCTAAAGTAGTAAAACATTAGGCTATCTAAAGTGGAGAATTTATTACAATGTAGCCTAAGTTTGGACTATGATTTAGCGGTATGTGATTTTCTTTAATTTATGAGGTGACATCACATGAAGTGTTTAAATTTTAGACTTAAAAGTGTATCTCCTAATGATCCATGACATCACATCTACATATTTATTCTAATTTTCAATTAATTTAAGTAATTTCATAAATATCCCTTTTCAAAAGTATTCAATTGTCATTAAAGACACCAATGTTGTGGGCGATTAATATTTCAAATCTAATTATGGAAATAGAAAAATAATATATTATTATTTCAAACCTAAATTATGGGGAGAGAAAAATATTTGCTTAGTTATAACATGTATTAAGGTTTGGGCTTAAGATATTCTTCATAAATATGTTAAATAAACATTTTATTATTTATCAAGGTGTATATAGCTTACCTTCTTTCTTTTATGGAGTACACTTGCCTTACCCATAAGAAAGGTGCACACTTTATCCATCCTTATATGGATTACATGGTTCATCCTTGCATGTTGCATAAGGGTACAAAAAAGAGTACAATTTGAATAGCATGTGATTATCTCAAGAGGTAAAACATTAGGTTTTTAAAGTGGAGCCTTTAGTAAAATGTACCTAAGTTTGGACTATGTTTTAGTGGTATGTGATTGTCATGAATATATGAGGTGAAATCACATGAAGTGTTTGAACTTTAACCTTAAAGGTGCATCTTGAAATTATCCATGACATCACATCTACATATTTATTATCATTATAAATTAAATAAGTTATTTCATAAATATCCATTCTCAAAAGTATCCAATTTACAATAAGGACACCAAAGTTGTGGGTGATTAATATTTCAAATTTAGGTTATGGAGGTAGAAAAATATTAGATTATTATTTCAAAACTAAATTATGGAGAGAGAAAAATATTTGTTTAATTAGAACATGTATAAATGTTTGGGATTAAGATACTCTTCATAAATATGTTAAATAAAAACCCTTCATATTATAATTTTCTTAACAATAGATCATTGTATTAAAAATTATAAAAACACTTTTGGTCTATATTTCAAATAAAGAGAACTTGGGTGTCAAATACACATTTTTTTTGTAAGATATAGCTTTGAGAATACCCAATTTCAAGATAAAAAATAAATTTAACTAAATTTTTATGAAAGATAATTTGATTTAATCTAAAACATTGATATTAATAAATTTAATAACATAAAGTTGTGTAAACTACCTGTTCACCTAAACTTGCTTCATCATACTCCATATGCATACTAGTTGTATTTTACCAAAGCCATAAAATTTTCAAATGAATTACTTTATAGTAAAAAAAATTGCCAAATTAGGGCTTATCTTCATTAGGATAACAAGTATTACTATTCTTTTTAATCATTGAGTCATTTTATGGTGCAATAAATAATGACATTTTTTGGGGGGTTTCAAAAAGAGGAGAGGGAGAATGTTGTTCTTGTTGCCATGTAGATTTAGGGGGTCATATAACAACATTGAAAAGAGAGATATACAATGTTACATTATCTATGATAAAATCCATTCATGAGGTTTATGCCAATAACATTTGAACCTTTGATACTGTAATTTTTTAGGTCCTATTCCAGACCTCAGTGCACTAAAGAATCTTACAATATTTTAAGATGTCTTTTCTTTCTCTATATATTATCTGAAAAAATGATAAAAACAATTTACATATATAATTCTTGACATTAAGATGTTATTTTTAATATGAAAGGCAATTGAAAAATAATCAAATTACAAGAGGTATTCCAAGGTCATTGGAGAAGCTTTCAAAGTTGTAGCAATTGTAAGTTTCTTAAGTATTCTTATCTTATGGTTTGTAAAATAAAAATAGTTCCATTACTAATATCTCAATTTTATATTGAAAATAATTTTGCAAGAAAATGATGGTCAAAATTTTGTTGTTTTGTGTGTGTCATTTTAAACACATGTGGACTTTAGGAATGCAATCGAGGGAAACTAGTAAACATAAGGTTAAAAACATTATATAGATTAGTTTCATGACTTACTTTTTATCAATTGATAATCCTATAAATTTCTTCTCTTCCTTTACTTATGTTTTAAATTCTCATATTTATTAGAATCACCTATTATAGAGAAGAGATAATGAGTTGTTACGTTCACCTTTACAGATGTAACATATATTGTTTATGAGATAGTAATCAAAACTTACTTATGAATAACCCAATAATTGTTCAATTCTCAAGACAATAATAAATATTTTTAAACTTTAAAAAAATATAAAACAACATTATGAGAATTACCTTAGCAGAGGATATATTACCTGAATTAGATATAGTTAAAAATAAAACTTGAGCTAAATTGTTGAGTTCTTTCTATGATAACTCATGACTCTTCAACATAACGATGGATCCATTATACCAAATATGCTATGATAGTCAACAAACCATGGACTCCTAAGTGAGTGTGGTTGAGGAAAAAAATCAATTGAGAGTTGATTTTGTTGTAGAGAACAAAGAGTTCCAAATCCCTTTAATCACTAATAGTGATACAAAAAATTATGTGTTTTACATCCATTATGTAATTATCATATTGTTTATGAGCTAGTAATATAAACTTACTTGTGAATAAAAATATGGTCTAGTATAAATTACCTGATTTTGTAGTCATGTTGTTAGATAAATTAAGTTATTTTGTTTGTGGTGAGCTTTAATAGTGTAATTTAAGTGGGTTTATTTATTTATCTCTTAACCTAATTGAGATATAAACTTTGAATCTATGTTATTCAGAGATTTATAAATAAAAAATAATTAAGATCCTCACCAAACACCTAAGTTTGGTGTTTTTGTGTGGATTTTTACATTTGTTTGATCCATTTTGACATTTAAGCATAGCTAAATAGATCAATATCGAGTTCCAGATTGATTTTTTTACACACATGTATTCATATAAGCATAATTTTAAAATTCCATCTCTCACCATTTTTGAAGGCACTGAATACAGAGATAAAATGATGAGAAATTCCACAATCCAAACTAATCCTATCTAAATGTTTTGTAAACTAGTAAATGTTAACAAACCATAATAATTTATGAACTGGTTATCATTTATATAAGGACAATCATAATATAAAAGGTTCATAATACTTAATCTATTTATGTGAATGTATTATATTATGGATCTCCAACTAGTTCCTTCTCTTCACCTTCTGCTACTCTAAAGTCTTCAATAGATGAAATATTTAAACAATGTCAAAATAGGGGAGATGGGGACATGAAAGCAAAAATGTAAAAGATTTTTCACATTCAAGATCACCTACCTCTTTCCAACATGGATGGTGACATTAATGTGTATGACACACAGGTCTCCACATCATATCCATGCCATGCAGGTTTACAATGATGGTGACAACATTCATAATAGTGGGTGGTAGCTAGTTAAATGGCAATGGTGATGATGATGGTGGACACTATCAGATGGTAGTTTGAAAAGTCTTGGGTGGGATGGTAGTTTGAAAATTCAACTATGGTCGAGTTTATGCCAATATGTACATAGTTTTGGCATACTAGTTAAGTTCACCTCTGTCAATGTCACTACCAAACACAACATTATGTATTTGTTTAGACGTGTGAGGTTGAGACGTCAAACTTAACATTATCTCTTTGTTTAGATGTATGAGGTTGAGATATTGTGTGGCATGAGTGAATATGCAAGTGGCCTAATTGTTAATAACATACTTATCTCACCTGTTAAATATTGTTATTTCCATCGTTAGTCTTCTATGTATGAAGCCCCATATTGGATAAAATGACTAACAACATTTATTTCTTTGCCACATCATATTTTTAAATGGGTATTTTCCATTCTATTTTATAAATAAAAAATATAAATAGGCCAAATAAAAGGCCTTACTATCTATGTCATATTTTGATCAACCTTTAATTTTTTTATAAATCACCACAGGTTTCTTAAATAGTTCATAGAAACACATGAAAATATGTCAATAAATACCATTAATATGAGCGACCAGGAGTAGTAAGATAATCATCACTACAAAACCTATAAACATAAATCATATGCTATAAACTAACTTTGAAAATTACCCCAAGGGAGAAAAATTCACCAATTTTCTCCATGATTTATTGGGTAGAAGTATGTTCATTGCTAATAGACACTTATGGAAATTGCATAGAAAGACCACCAGCTAGAAATTCAATATCAAGTCTCTGAGAAGCTTCATAGTGGATATAGTTCATTGGAAAATTAAGAACCATCTCATGCTTCTCATTTTAGATGCATGAAAAATAAGCAGTATTTAGATTTTTAGGATGTATTACAGAGGTTTATGTCTGATAAAATTTACAAGGTTACTTTTGGGGTGGATCTAAATTATTTTATATAATCATGAATAAAAATAAAAATAAAGAACCTAGTTTCATTTAGTGTGGACACCTTATAAATAAATAATTCAACTCATGTAATAAGATTTCTCAATCAATATGTTAAAAATATTTAAAGAAGAGTCATAACTCCCTTAGTTATTTACCTCAAGATTATCGATATGATTCTCAAAATTTATATCTATTTTATGATCTTCCATTGCAATTAGATATTATTCTATTATAATTGCACTAATTACATATAATAGTCAGTGGTTGTGTATTTATCAATTATTTATATAAACATAGAGCTTTAAATAATTTGAATTTTATGGTCCAAGTGAAAGTAAACTGAGTGAATGCCCTTAAGATTAGAACATATTTTTAATTTTTGGTAAATTTATTTACAAAATATTGAATTTATTAACTAGAATGCTCTTTTAATAAAGATATGAACTAGTCTTGAACACAAATGGGAGGCCTAGATCTCCCTTACAACCAATACCAATGGCCACAATTAACCTTACTAATATCACCAATGGCCTCCACCAGTCTCAAAAACATCACCATAGCCACAACTGAAGCCACTAACATCATCACAACCACAACCAATCCTAAGAACATCTCCAATGACTACAATTATCCTAACACATTGCCAATATTTGAACATAGGTAGAGTTAAACACAACCAAACCACTTTAACCAATTTACCCACATCTCATTGGCAAGATTAGAACATTTTTAATCCTCACTCTTTTAAGTTTTAAAAATTTGTTGGTATTCATTATTTTAAGTTTAATTTTTCATTTTTGAGTTTCATAAGTTTACTAATATTTTTATCCATATTTTAATCTATATTATAATATTTTCCTAAATATAATTTATTTTATTTTTTAATCACCTAAAAATGAAACTTGAGTGTTAATAATGCTACTTGAGACCACCCATACCTAGCTTAACCCTAGACCTATCTTAGGGCCTATTTTCACACTTATCCGGCCTTCATATGGGCCACAAGTATCCCTAGACATCCATAAAGTAGTCTTAGACCCTCATTTTGACATACTAGCCTTTCATGCCTCATGTTCAACCACCTAAACACTATCACTATAATAGTGATAGTAGTGTCACATGGTGCTAGTGTCCCAATTTTGGCTTTATTGTCCTTTCCTTCCTTTTTCCATAAATGGACATCTTTTCAAATCTAAGACCACCTAGGGTTAGAAAAAACCTCTTGTAAGACCTAAACAAGTGCCATAATAGTATATATGCATGAATTCTATCCCTCTAAACACTAAATATAAATTAGATGCAAATTACATAAACAAACTCAGAATAAGTTGTGCACAATCAAGGTTATAAATCCCTACTCTGCCCTAATTCTACATACAACTATCTACAACATTCCTAAGCTTAGATTACTCAGCTTTCTAGTCTCAAGCACATTCAAATCACTCAAGTAAATAATAATTCTAGATTCAATTGTACTTACACTAGCATTTAGGTGGATATAACTACATCAGTCTTGATCCCTCTTTAGAGTATTGATATGTAGGCAACTCTCATCACAACATGGTGTTGAGGATGTCTAGGCTACCCCACTAACAACACACTTTACTACTTGTCTCAATTAGATGCCCTAGAAACCATGAGGGATTAGTGTTTTTCATATAAAATTAGTCAAAATAGGTCATGTACAAAGATTTAGATCTCATGATTACAAGAATATATTTGACAAACCTAGACACAAGTGCATTTAGAAGCTTGGAACAATTTTACACAGAGAACACTACTACCAAAATAGGGACATTGACACCACATGGTACTATTGTCAAATTAGGGTGATACTATATAGGCCCAGGTCTTATTTGTGACACTCAAAACTACCTTTGTCTCAATTTGTAGCCTCTTGTTTCAATCATTTTATAGCTAAGTATGTATTTACATTATTTATTGTTATTTTTAAAAAGGTAAAACTAAGTCAATTCTATTACAAATAAGTGTCTATATTTATTCCATATTTATACCTTGATTTACTATACTCATCTCTTTAACAACATAGGATTTACATTCATCTAAGTCTTAAAAGGTTAAAACATTTGGTGAACCTTACTTCAAATATTTCACAAACCCTAACCCTAGATAACCTTAGGATTTATGTTTTTATCTTTCTAGGACCCTTAGCCAAAAATATATTTCATATAATCATGATAATAATGATAGATGAAGTTAATTACTTTTTAAATGCAAAATTTTCTAGCTTATCTTGCATGTTTGTTTCCTTTCATTTGGAATGATATCAAAGATGACATAAACACATACGTACATGAAGATTTAAATCAATCAAAATATATCTCATATTTCATAGCATGTTATCTTTCTCTTATGTGTAATTATATTAAGAAGCAAACTCATACACACATAGAGGATTTAGCACATAAGTTAACAACTATGTTTGAAGTTTAAATGTCATATCTTATGCATAGAAAAGGATCTCCTCTCCTCCTCATCTCCATGAGGGAGATAGTTACTTTCCCTCTAACTAGGTCCATTTTATCACTCATCTACAAGATTTAGCCTATACTATTGTTACTAATCCCTAGACTCAACATATCCACAACTTTACCCTACAAGGTGTGTGCCTATATTTTCAATCTATTTCAACTAGGGTTTGCACTTGTGAGACTATAAGGGATCAAATTGTTAGTATGAGAAAACTAATATCATAATTACATAATCAAAATTAGTTATTAAGTGAAAATGTCACATTACTGTCAAATCACATTACATGTACAAAGTCTTCAGAATATGCTAGTGTTCATCATGTATATACATCTATACCTAGAAAAGTGGTGCCTATCACTCTTTCATATCCAAATAATAAAGTATAACACAATGTATCTATTATAAGTGATTCAAAAAGATTACAAAGGTCTAATAAGATTTCAAGTGAGGTACTAAGGGAAATTATTAAAGCTAAGTTGATCAACTTACTTCCTCTACACCTATACATCAAAATTAGTTATTAAGAGAAAATGTCACATTATTGTCAAATCACATTACATGTACAAAGTCTTTAGAATATGCTAGTGTTCATCATGTATATACATCTATACCTAGAAAAGTGGTGCCTATCACTCTTTCATATCAAAATCATAAAGTACAACACAATGTATCTATTATAAGTGATTTAAAAAGATTACAAAGGTCTAATAAGATTTCAAGTGAGGTACTAAGGGAAATGATTAAAGCTAAGTTGATCAACCTACTTCCTCTACACCTAGTGAGGAGATCCAAATATTAGTGTGCATATCATAGAATGCATGAGCACCACATTGATTCATATTTAGCATTGAATAGGAAAATACAATAGATAATGGATATAAATGAATCAAACATTTATACATCATCCAAAAAATATACAATGGCACATCTAAAAATCCATTGAGGATCAAATCTAGAAATAGTACAAAAGTGGTTACCAAAGCATAACTCAAAACAACAAAAGGTTCAAAAAACACAATCAGATGAAGAAATAGTACAACAAGCATATGTATATCAAGTAAAATATGTAAATATACCTTTCAAAAATGAGGCTCAACTTTCAAAGCAGTATGGGTTTGGTCAAAAATATCTACAATAGTTTGATTATCATGCTCAAGGTTTGGGCAAGCAGGCCCAAGGCATCACTACTCCTATTCTAATAGTTGATAATGTTGGTCAACAAGGTTTGGGATTTATTAAACATCCTAAGGCACATCATTCACAGATATAGTTTATCAAATAAAAATATCTAAATACACAAGAAATGTTATAGAAAGAGAAAGAACTCCATTTGCAAAGTCAAAATCATGCTAAGCCAATAAATATTCTCAAAAGAGGGTTTCTATAAAAAGAGCCTCTAAATCACCATATGCCTATAATAAGCATAGTTTAAAAAGTCAAAATCATAATTATTATCCCAAAGTGAAATTTAAAAAGGTTAATTCCATAGTATGAGGTAATTACTTATGTTCATCTAGATACAACAGAAGTCAACACTAACATTCTAGGTTATTATGATTATTATGATACCGAGATGAACAATACTTAGATTCATATTGCAACACCTTTAAAATACAACATAAAAATTAGACTCCATGAGAGATTATCATTCCTATTTTTAACACATGGCATAGTGATAGTGAGTTTCCCATGAGACTCAATAGTTAGTATTGCTCCTCCCTTTTTTTACATACTTTCCTCATTTCTTGCTCCTTGTATATAGTTCCATTTTCATGTTTTTTATACATAACTTATATTCAGAAAATAAAAAACAATATAATATGTAAAAAACATAAAAACTTTGAAATAATTACTTAGAAAATAAAAATTATAGATTGTATGAATTTACATTTCTTATATTTACCAAATATTACATATACTAGATATTTTAGTATAGTAAATTTTATCACACACACACACACATATATGCTTCACTTGTTCTTGTCGAGTGTTTATAGATTGATACAGGACTCAAGTCCATTACACTAATCTAGATTTTATACTATCTACCCACTGGGGGCATTTACATAGATACACATGTTCCTTATTTAATACATTCATCCTTTTGGGGGCATCCTATACATAGTTTCAATTGCTAGGTTACATCTTTCTAAACTCTACATCATAGATCTAGCATTGTTATATCTTGATATTGATCATGCTACACCTATTCATATTTTTTTGTAGATACTAATAATTTAGACTTATCCTATGTTAATATTATCTCATACACAAATTTATATCACATGTTCATGCATACTTTTCTAATTTAGACATGATTGTGTATCTATGATTTTTATATTTTAGGGCATTCAAATATGCCATTGCTCTATGGATTTATGCCACTTCTTTCCATTATATGTATGATTTGTACATGTGTCAATGCCCTTGTGTGTGCTTTCTTTAATGTGTATGTGAACATTTGAACATGTCCTTCCATGTGTCTATAAGTTAACTTACTTGTTTTTTGTGTATGTGTAAATTTGAACATGTCCTTTTATGTCTTGATTTCTTAGATTTAGTGACATGTGCCCATGTCCCTTGTATTGTGTCACCTTGGCATAATTTATGTTACTAATGTGTGTTGTATATATACTTTATTATATGTGTCATGGCCATGACATTTGTCTCTTAGTTGTTATACACTTCACTTTTAGATACCATGAGGGACTTGATGCATCTCCCATTCCTACTTGGGTGTCGTGATGGACATCATGCCCCATCTCCCTAGGTAACTACTCAATTATTACTCATATTTTTAATTCACATATATTTTTATATATATCTTGATAACCTTATGCATGATAAACATAACATACATCACACATTACAAACTTATTCTCAAACTATCTTATGTTTTGATGTTATGTATGAACATTATATTGTTTCATTGCATAGATATCATATATGCTTTGACTAACACACATTTTATAGAGATTTTTATTCTGAGGGAAATTCTTGCTTAGGTTCAACAACTCCCCTTATAAAGTGGGGACATTCATAGGGGTTTGTCATAGAGATCAAGCTATTACAATGCACTCAAAGTATAATAATTAGCACACAAGTTTGGCACACAAGCTCAACACACAAAAATCACATTCAGGAAAACATAATGGAAAATGATGACATAGAGATTAGTTATAGTTACACAAAAATTAGAACAGTCAAATATTAGTACCCAAATTGGGACACTAGTGACACATGGCACTACTATCCAGGATATTGTACTACTATCTAGTAGTCTTATTTTTAGAAAATTCTAGATTGGCTAGAAAACTACAATAGGTACAGTATAGGTTTTTATAGGTTTAGTTACATATTACTAGTTATGGCTTAATTTAGTTCATATTCATACAGTTTTGCTCAGATTGGGGCATCATGTGAAACATGATCATTCCCATTTTAGTTCAGATACTCATATGTAGATTATTACAACTCCATTTAGAATCCATATGCTTAGATATAATATATAGGGGCATGTGCATGACACATTATTTCCATATACTCACTTACAGACTAGTGTATTAAATGGAATGACAAACTCCATGTCATTCTCTACACTGTACACATCAGACACCATGTTATAAGTTACACAAAATATTCATTCCTTAATCCATTTATAGTGTTTGGCATTCCCAAGTGGCCCAAAGCTAACATATCTAGTTAGATATCTCCAATTAGACATCTCTAATTATACATTTCCAATTACATCACATAGTTTTAGTTTCAAATGAATCTACTACACATAGGTAGGCAATGATGGAGTCATAGTCTACTTGAGTTCTTAAGCCACCTACATAAGAGGGTTAAACACACCATCAGTCCAATACAAGCTATTCATAGGTCATGATCCACCAAGTAATGGTGGGAAATAATGGATTCAAAACTAGATTATGTTCTTGAGCCACCCACACATGGGGATTGAGAAAGCTATCAACTTAGTCCAAGTTATTCACTAATTTATCATTATATACATACACACACATAAGTTATTACTAGGTTTATGTATTAGTTCACATACTTAGTGAGGTGTATTTATACCATTCCTCTTTCTTATCTCTTTATGTAGTTTTATCTCTTTACTTAGTTTTGTCTTTGCTTTAGATATATCTTAAGTAATAATTGATCTGTGCATGTTTCGCTTGGAGGACATGCAATAGAGCCTACTTCACATACTCAGATCTAGATTCATGGGATTCACCTCTTAGGTAAGTCTAGTTATGCTTATTTTTCCTTTATCTTAGTCATTTTGAGTTGTTGCATTTTTATAATAAAGTGGGGGGGAGTATAATCACTTGAAAATGACACTTGAGTGTTAAGAGTGATACTTGAGACTACCCTTCCATAGCTTAAACCTAGACCTATCTTAGGGTCTATTTCAACACTTATTCAACATTCATGCAGGCCAAAGACACCCCTAAATAGTCCCAAACCCTCATTTGGCATCCTGACCTTTCATTCCTCAAGTTCTACCACCTAAAATCTAGTGCCATAATAGGTACAATAGTGCCACATGACGCTAGTATCCCAGTTTTGGAATTATGGTCATTTCCCTCCTTTTTTTACCAACATAAATCTTTTCATCTTTAAGGCCACCTAGGGTTAGCCAAAACCTCTTCGAATACCCACACAATTACCAGATCAATATATATACATGACTTTTATCCCTCTCAAAACTAGATATAAATTAGATGCAAATTACACAAACTTAGAACAAGAAGTACATAATCAAGGTTATCAATCCCTAATATACCTTATTTTGTATACAACCATCTACAACATTCCTAAGCTTATATTACTCATATTTTAAATCTCAAGCACAATAAATAACTTAAGTTGACAATCATACTAGCTTCTCTTGTACTTGCACCAACACTTAGGTGGAGATAACTACATCAGGCTTGATCCCTCTTCAAGTATTGATATGTAGGTAACTCTCATCATATCAAGGTGTTGAAGATGTCCACATTACCTCACTAATAACATAATTTATTAATTTTATTTTCTAGATGGCCTATAAATATGAAGGATTAGGGTTTTAAAAATAAAATTAGTTAAAACATGTCATTTATATAGATACCCAAACATAGGTGAATCCAAAAGCTTAGAATAGTTGTAAATAGAGGACAATACTACCAAAATAAGCACACTAACACCACATGGATCTACTATCCAATTAGGGCACTACTATCTAGAAGGGGCTTTGATACCTAGATCCTATTTTCAACACTTAAACTATCCTCTATCTTATTTTATAGCCTCCATATCTCCCATTTTAGTTTTTTTCTAACCAATTTCTTATTTACATTATTTTTTACTATTTTTAGAAAGGTCAAACCAAGTCAATTCTATTACAAATTAGTGGCTATATTTATTGCATATTTATACCCTAATTTAATATACTCATCTCTTTAAAAAATAAGATTTACACTAATCTAAGTTCTAAAAGGTTAAAATAGATTTAAATTGAGTGATATTGATACTTTTATTAAGTTTTGAGTCTTGAAACGTCACTTGCAAATCCCTAAAACTTTCTCCATTGAATATTTGTATCACTCTAGTCTTGTTTGGAATGTATTGTATGATCATTACCATTTTTTTGATCTATTTTATAATCATGACATTCTTTTTCTATCAAATTGCATATCCCAAATAGTCATCCTCCATTTCCACTTTGGTTAAATGGGCTTGGACATCTCTCTACTTTTTTTATGTCTTGTCATTGGAAGTCTGTTAGGACTTGTTCCAAAGTCTTAACGTTAGGTTAGTTTTTTGGTAGAAAATAATTACTATTGTAAATGGGGCATGCATCTTTTATAAAGACACCCCCATAAAATAAATAAACTTAGTTTAATTATTAGGTAGTTTTAATTTTTTATGTTTATTAATTAGATTTGTTTTATGGGTTGTTTTCCTGTATTTAGTTGGTTATTGGATTAGTTGTTTTTACCAGTCATTGGTAAAAACTATATAAATCCATATTTGCTTAGTGAAAGGGTTAACAGAGTAAAGGCACCCTTATGTACTTGATTTTTTGAAATTAATAAAATACTTGTGCACTCGCACTAAGCGGGGACAAGGTTTAACCTATTTTGATCCTAGAGTTATCAGTGGCATCAGAGCATGGTTGGGAGCACGGTGAATTCGAAGGAGGAAGGTGTGATTTCTTTTGGCATGAAAATAAGGTGAGAGAGAGCAGGTGGAGAAAAAGTTTCCAGTAGTAGCCATGGCGTCCCAGGTAAGCATGGCGCTGGAATAAAGTTTAGAAATTATTTTTTGCTGTTCTAAAGTTTTATTTTTCAAAAATTTGCTGTGGAGGGCCCGCCCGAGAGAAAGCTTTAAGTGAAGGCTGTCAAATAAAAAAAGAAAAGGAAAAAGAATTTATTTATTTACATTCTCGTGTAATTTTTTTTTTAAATTTTCCCTCATACACAAAAATCTGGTATAAATTTAAATTTTTGAGTATAACATTTTGTAAATACTCTTAGAGCAATTGGTTAAGCATATTTTGCTAAAAGCTTGCAAGGGAGGAGGTCAAGGGTTCAAATCCCTTTTTGGAGAAAGTTTCTTTTTGCCTTGGAATATACTTTTTTGAAAAAGGAATATTCCCTTTTAATTCAGAATATTGTAAAACACATACTTATTGTATTGTGTTATTTATTTTTCGAAAAAGGGGCGAAATTCAATTTTTTTTCTTTCACATTGTTGTGGTGAGATAAGGGCATAATTGGTGGAATAAAGTTGTAATTTGGAAAAATAAGGGTGTAATCATTGATTTTTGGTGTGGTTAAGTGCAAAACCCATCAAAAATACTTATTTTTTTCTATTTTACGCTCTACGCGGAGGTTAAGTGCAAAACCCCGTAGAAGCAGTGTCTTGTGCAGTGAGTGTGATATTTGTTTCATTTCTTTCGCATTTTGTCGCATGTTTTTCTACTGCACTTTCTTTCATTTCAAAAATGACAAAAATTCAAAATTTGCTTTCAGATGGTGATAGATTAACAATTTCCAATTATTAAGATTGGAAATGATTGATGGAGGCTTCACTAGTGTTTAATGAGTTATGGGATATTGTTAAGAATGAAAATCCCACATTGCCAATAGAGCAGGCTAAATTAGATATTTTCAATTTGTGTGATTCTAAGGCCTTAGCTCTTATTAAATGTTGTTGTACTCGTGATACGTATTTTCATATTGAAAATTCTCCTCATAGTTACACTGCATGGAAAACATTGTCTGATTTGTATGATAAGAAACCTAAGCATAAGAAGATAGATATTCATATGCAGTTGTTTACTTTGTCATTAGATGAGGATGGGGATATGGGAGGATATATGTCTAAGTTGAAAAATATCACTACTGAGTACACTAAGGCTGGTTTTGGAAAACTAGATGATGACCTCATAGTTATTGCTGCTTTGAAAGGACTACCAGGGTCCTATAGGAATTTTGTTGAAATGTTGCATGTCTCTGACAAGAACACATGCATCACCTTTGATAAGTTGGCTGAGTTGCTCATCCAACATGACCTCTCTCTACCCAAGAAATCCAAGAAAATTGAAGAAGCCCATGTTTTAGAGTCAAAGCCTAGTTCATCTTCATCTGGGCATCAAACAATAGATGAAACAGTTATAGAGGGGGTCGAGGTTACAGAGGAGGCAGATATCAAAACAGAGGTAGGGGTCATTCACATAATCAACAATCTAATCAATCACATTCACATGAAACAAGTGATTGAGGACATGGTCACAATTCATATAGGGGCAGAGGTCGAGGTAGATCTGACATTCAGTGTCATAGATGTGGAAAATTTGGTCACATTGCCTCACAATGTAGGATTCCGTTTGATAAAATTCAGAGGCCACAAAAAGCGACTAAGACTAACTCTGCTCAGTATGTCGATCATGACTATGATGAATCCAGTAATGTTGCCCATGAATTTGCATTTACTTCTTTGGGGCACATTGATTATGTTGAATATGAGGCTAGAGATGAGCTCACAGATGTATGGGTTTTAGACACAGGAGCAACCAAACACATGACATTTAGGAGAGATTTCTTTTGGTCTTATAAGGAAGCTTCTCTCTCTCCAGTTGCCTTAGTAGATAAGTCTATGCATACACCACTAGGACTTGGTTCTATTCGAATTCTTCTTCCTAATGGGTTTATAAAATACTTGGAGGATGTTTGGTATGTTCCCACATTGAAGAAACACTTACTTTCTTTGGTAACTATTCGAAAGAAAGGTTATCAAATTGTGCTTGAAAATGGGCTCATTTACATCAATTCAGTGAAGGATAATTATAAAACCATGTATACAGGATATGAAGATGGTAACTTGGTTAGATTGCATTGTAAGGTGCTTCCTCCCAATATAGAACTTGCAGCAGTTGTTGATATAGGTACAGGTACTATGTCTACATAGCGGTTATGGCATCTCCGCTATGGACATTTGAATATCCACTCTTTAGTGGATTTGCAGAGATATGGTATGGTGAATGGGTTGCCCACTTTTTGCAAAGATAGTATTCTTTGTGAGTCATGTGTTTTGGGCAAACAAAATCGGGAAAATTTTCCTAAACAATCATCTTAGAGAGCTAACAGATGTTTACAGTTAGTTCATAGTGATGTATGTGACATGAAAAAGTCATCCATTGGTGGGTGTAGATACTTTGTCTTGTTTATTGATGACTTTTCTATGATGACTTGGGTATTCTTTATGAAAAACAAATCTGAAGTTTTCACTAAGTTTGTTGATTGGTTACACTTAGTCGAAAAAGAAACAGGTTCACATTTGGCCACTCTTTGTTCAGATAATGGAGGTGAGTATACCTCTAACGAATTTTTAGACTATTGTCGAGAACATGGAATTCATCGACAATATAGTAATGTTTATACTCCACAACAAAATGGAGTATTTGAACGAATGAATAGAACTTTAGAGGGCACAGCACGTGCCATGTTGCACTATAAACAGCTTGATGATAAATTTTGGGCTGAAGCCGTTGGTACTACAGTGTATTTGAGAAACAGGTCCCCCACAGTTGCACTTTTGGGACAAACTTCATATGAGGCATGGTATGGGTTTAAACCCAAAGTTAAACACTTGAAAGTGTTTGGATGTCTTTGTTTTGCTTTGGTTCCTCCCAAACATAAAACTAAGTTGGAACCACAAAGTTGAAAATGCATCTTTCTTGGTTATTCTGAAGATAAAAAGGGGTTTCGTTTGCTTGCATAGGATTCAGGCAAATTCATAGTGAGTCGAGATGTAATATTTGATGAGTTTGGGACTATGAACACTGTAGAGATTGATTCTCAACTTGATAGATTAGAGAGGAAAAATGCAAAAAGAGATAAGGGTTTGAATAATGGGGATAACTCTTCAAAGTTATGGTATGAGACTCAAATTCTTTCACTTTCCTCTCCTTCATCTACAAGTTCACAAGTTGATGACTTAGAAATTGTTGAAAATTCTCTAAGTCCCCCATCGAATGATGCACCTAATGAGAATTCTGGAGTCCCTGATTTGAATAATTTATTTAAGTATCCAAAATGGGCTCAAAGTACTTTTTCTGACTTAACAGCAAATGAAGTTGGTTTAACAGGGCCCAAAAATTCTTGAAAACAGGTGAACTATGCTATGGTTGTTACTAATTCTTCCACTGAGCCATCCACTTTTGAGGAGGCATCTAATGAACATGTTTGGCAATAGGCAATGAAATGTGAGTATGATTCCATACTTAACAATAATACATGGGTTTTAGTTGATCCTCCTCCACATGTTAAACCCATCAGATGTAAATGGGTTTATAGGACTAAGTATAAATCAGATGGCTCCATTGATAAACATAAGGCACGACTTGTTGCCAAAGGATATGCGCAACAAGAAGGTATTGATTATGAGGAAACATTTGCACCAACTTCCAAATGGCACACTATTCGTATGGTACTTGCCTTATCAGCACAAAATGGTTGGAAAGTAAATTAGTTGGATGTTAAATGTGCTTTTTTAAATTGTGATTTACAAGAAGAAGTCTATATGAAACAACCTCAGGGTTTTGAACAAGTGGGTGCTGAACACAAAGTGTGTAGATTGACAAAAGCTTTGTATGGGCTCAAACAGGCACCCAGGGCTTGGTATGAGAAAATGGATTCATACTTGAAATCCATTGGTTTTCATCGCAGTGAATCAGATGATACTCTCTATTTTCAAGTGCAGGGTAAGAAAATGGTGATACTAGTTCTCTATGTTGATGACTTGTTTATTATAGGTAATGATGAAAATCATAACAAGTCTGTGAAGAAGGAATTAAAAGATGGGTTTGAGATGACAGATCTTGGACTTCTTCACTACTATTTAGGCATAGAGGTAACTCAGAAAGAGCATAGTATTTTCATTTCACAAACTAAGTATATTTCTGAGTTATTAGAGAGGTTTGGCATGAGTGATTGCAAACCTGCCCTCACTCCCATGGAAAGTAACTTGAAATTGTCTAAGGATGATAGCAGTGCCTTTTTTGATGGCACCACATATAGAAAATTGGTGGGAGGTTTGATATATTTGATGACTACCAGGCCCGATATTTCATTTTCAGTTGGAATTTTATCTAGGTTTATGCATGAGCCTAGAGAAATTCATTGGCATGCAGAAAAATGAGTACTTCATTACCTTCAAGGAATGAAAACATATGGCCTTGAATACCGCCGCAACAAGAACTTAAAACTTGTTGGATATTGTGATGCAAATTTTGGCGGATGTGTGGATGACAGAGTGTCAACCATAGGATACACTATGCATATGGGTTCAGCTGCCATTGCTTGGTGTTGTAAGAAGCAGGATATAGTGGCAAATTCATCAGCAGAATCAGAGTATATTGCAGCATGGGATGCTTCTAGAAAAATTGTTTACCTTCATCGTATTCTTAAAGATCTTCAGGTTTCTCAGTTTGCTCCTACACAGTTATACATTGATAATCAGAGTGCAATCAAGATGTCCAAGAATCCAGTGTTTCATGCCAAAACAAAACATATGGATGTCAAATATCATTATCTGCAAATGCTGGTGGCAAAGAAAACTCTTGATCCAATATATTTCCCAACTGTCGATCAGACAACTGATATCTTCACAAAATCCTTTGACATAATCAAATTTGAAAAATTAAGAAAAATTCTTGGTATGTGTCCAAAGACCTAACTTTGGATCATAGGGGGGTTTGTTAGGACTTGTTCCAAAGTCTTAACATTAGGTTAGTTTTTTGGTAGAAAATAATTACTATTGTAAATGGGGCATATTTTATAAAGACACCCCCATAAAATAAATAAACTTAGTTTAATTATTAGGTAGTTTTAATGTTTTATGTTTATTAATTAAATTTGTTTTACGGGTTGTTTTCCCATATTTAGTTGGTTATTAGATTAGTTGTTTTTACCGGTCATTGGTAAAAACTATATAAATCCATATTTGCTTTGTGAAAGGGTTAACAGAGTAAAGGCACCCTTATGTACTTGATTTTTTGAAATTAATAAAATACTTGTGCACTCGCACTAAGCGGGGACAAGGTTCAACCTATTTTGATCTTGGAGTTATCAAAGTCAACACACACCAATGTTATTAAATTTGAATTCAAATTCACCTATAGCTAGATATGTTTACATTATTTGTAAATATATTAAACATCTAGCATTAAAGATTTTCAATATATATTAAATGAATAATATTACCTCTATACAATTTACTATTTTATAACATATATGTTCTCATCATAAAGTCTCAATAAATCAATGGCATCCTAATAAAAACTTGTCTTAGAATCCAATTTTTCCCTTAACAATCCAAGGAAAATAAAATCTAGTTATTTCAAGTATACATAAATCATAATGATGGATCTAATGACATGGAAGTATAGATTAAATGAAGGACAAAAAATTAATAAATTAGATTGAAGTTAGAAACACTTTTTATATATTTTAAAAGTTCATCTAACCAGTATTTATAGTGAAGTGTACTCTTCTATTTGATCTTCCTAATTAGATCTAGATATCTAGGTTATGGTTAACTTGTCTCTAATTATGTTTCTAGGTTTAAATTTATATATTAGGTCTTCAACATTATTGTACATGCAAATTCATAATTTTTATTCGTTTGTATTAAATAAGGTGTGGTTATATAAATAATTAATGATATATTATATATTTATTGTGCTACTTAATTTGCTTAGTTCCTTTAATGGAATTTTTTTCTTGGTTATATAAATAATTATTGATATATTGTATATGAATTGTGCTACTTAATTAGCTATAGTACATTTAATGGAATAATTTTTAGTGAAATCACCTTTTTATAATGTGTTTTAACCTTTTAGGGTTTTACTAATGTAAATACTATGTTAGAATAAAGAGCTAAGTTATCTAAATCAGTGAAATAATATGCAATAAATAACCACTAATTTATTATAAAATTTTACTTGATTTGAATTTCTATGATTAGTGACAAAAGTGTGAAAATAAAGACTCATCTAGAAAACAACTATATCAGAAGATATGGGTGCTGAAAATTGGGTTACAAATAGGTCTTAGTGTCATAAATAGGGTCCTTGGGTTAGATTATTCCTTGGATAGAAGTGCCCCACTTGGACAATAGTTCCATGTGGCTATAGTGTCCTAAAAATGGTACTAGTATCCTATTTTTAAGAATATTCCTAATTTTTGGGTGCACCTGGGCCTATGTTTCTAGGTTCTGTACTTATGTGGACAAAGTTTGAAACTCTACTCTGTGCTTGTAATAACTAGTTTATGTTACAAAACCTAATCTTCCTTACAAGTATGGCATGATTTGAAAATGTGTGTTCATTAGTAAGATAGGTTGGACATCCTTGGTACCCCACTGTGAAGAGAGTTGCCTACATACCATTACTCTAAGGAAGGATCAAACCTGATGTATTTCTACCACCTAGTACTTGGTGTAAGTGTAAGTGAATGATAGAATGATAGAGGCCTTGAATGCCTTGACTGTGCTTGAGATTGGAAATATTTAAAATCTAGGCTTAGGGAAGTAGTAGATGGTAGTATGCAGTAGTAGGGAAAAATAGATATTAATAACCTTGATTTTGCTCGGCTTTTTATTATTTGAATAGGCTTTTTGCATCTATTTTACATCTAGTGGATAAAGGTCTAATAGTCTTGTGTTTAGTGTTATATAGCTTATGTGGATAATAAAATGTTCTTAGGCTAACTTTAGGAGGGTCACACATTTGAAAATATATCCATTCAGGAGAGTTACAAAAATGGACACTAGTGCCATGTTGGGGACACTAACACCATGTGGCTCTAGTGTCCTTAATGTGGTGCTAGTGTCTAGATGGTAGGATGCTAGGCACAAAGGTCCAGGATATAGGAATGCAGGTTTAGGACTATGTTTGAGTTGACAAGGGACATCTATGATATATCCAATGGTTTTAAAAGTGTGATAAAGGCTCTAGGATAGGTATAGGGATAATTTAGGAATAGGTTATTTCAAGCAGCACTCTTAGTATCCAAATTCCACTTTTAGGTGATTACATTCCCCCCTCCTTTATGTTATAAATGTAACAAAGTGAAATGACTAGTAAAAAATAAAAATAAGTGTACCTGGACATACCTAGGAAGTGAAGTTGAGTCTGAGTATGTGAAGCATTATCCAAAGCATGGCATGCAATGAAATGTGTATAAATCAGTCCTTACTTAAGATATAATAAAATAAAAAGACTATGATGAATAAAGTAATTTATTAAAGTTGAGTAATGAGATAGGAGAGAGGAAAGGAAAAAATACACCTCATTGGGTATATAAACCAATTCATGAACATGGTAATAACTTGTGTGTGTGTGTGTGTGTGTGTGTGTGTGTGTGTGTGTGTGTGTGTGTGTGTGTGTGTGTGTGTGTGTGTGTGTGTGTGTGTGTGTGTGTGTGTGCGCACGTGCGTGCATGTATATGGTGATCAAATAATTGAAAATCTTGGACTAAGCTGATAGCTCACTCAATCCTCATATGTGGATGGATCAAGAACTTAATATGGTTTTGAATCCATCATTTCCCACCCCTGACTGGTGGATCATGGCTTGTGAATAACTTGAATCAGACTATAAGTGTGTCTAACCCTATCATGTGAGTGTTGGAAGAAATCGAGTAGGCTATGATTCCATCATTTCCCATCCATGTGTAGTATATGCATCTAATACTAAAATACACAAAGTGTTAAAAGTATATAACTAGGTATATCTAACTATGTATTTCAACTCTACGGCCATTCAAGTATGTTATGTGGCTCTAGGACACTCATGAATTCTAACCACTATAAATGGAGTAAGGCATGAAAATGGTGACAACCTAAAATATGAAATCAAGTGTATATAATGTAGAGAATGACATGGACTTTTTCATTCCATCTAATCACCCTATGTGTAACTAAGCATATGGAAATGATGTACTACACACATGCCCCCAATCTGATATATGATTATATTAATTTTAGACTGATTTGTAATGAGTGTATCTATGTATGTGAATTGAATGTGGGAGTGATCATGTCATGCATGATGCCCCAAATATAAGAAACCATATGAATCTAAGCTTGAGTGTATCTAAGAAAAATCTAAACATAACTATCAAACCTATAGTTTTATCTATGTAAACTTATATTATACTTGGTGTAGTGTCCTCGCTAATATGAACTACCCTAAAGCTAGGTCTACTAGACAATAAAACCATGTAGTGTATAGTAGTGCCATGTAGTGATAGTGTCCCATTTTAGGTGCTAATGTCTATCTCATCTAAAATTTGAGTAACTAAACTACTTTTTGATTCCCTAGTTTTCATGTTTCTTACCTATGTTTGATTTCCTTAAACTAAGCTTGTGTGTTGAAAATAATCTATGAATAATAATGTAGGATCCTGATCTATGTGACAAACCCCAGTTAATTCCCTCTCTTTTGAGGTTAGTTTTTGACTTTTGAAATAACTATCCTCAAAATAAAATATCTATTCAAAATGTGTTAGTCAGAGCATATATGATAGCTACATGATATTTGAATACAATGTGCAAATATAACATCAGAATGTAAGAGAATCTAAGTGTAAGTATGAGTGTAAGATGTATGTTATATCTAGAATTAAAAATGTTAGAATAAAAATGAATAAGATGTGGGGGGGGTGAATCAGTCTTGAAAAAACTTTCTTATCAATTTCAGTTAAGCAATCATGAACCATTCAAACAAGCTTATAAATCTAGCAAGCATAAACACCTATCCACATAAGCATGAGACACAAAAACACATAACATATGTGGAAAAACCTCAAGGGGAGTAAAACCCATTGATATTTTAAAATTTAATACATTCATATAATATAAACACAAAATTTAGTGAAGCACATACTTCACATAGAGCACCCACCCCAACTAACTAAGTACCAACTTAGCTAGGATTTAGCAAGCACCAACTTGTAAGGAGGAACCAACCCTATAGATGACTCATCACCAAATCAGGAAACTAATTTATTAGATCACCTTCAATAAACATTTTTTATAAACCAACTTATGATGACCACCTCTTCAGATCTTCACACTCTTAGCGCTCTTAAGCTGCCTTCTAGGCTTCTTCGCTCAACTAAGTCTCTTAAAGAATGATTAGGACATATGACCTTGATATTCATACATAAAACCTTTGTAAAATATTATTCACATATCCTAAAACTCGCCAATGTATACAATACCTATTTTTTCTCTACAATATGTTATTTTATTCACTTGTACTCAACACACACAAATAGGCCTAAAACTACCTTGTATATATACAAACTTCTTGCTCATATACTTTTTAGTCAGCCAAATAACCTTAACCTATTAGGTAGGTCATGGAATATATCTTATTAAATATTATAAACATTAATAAAACATTATTTTAGTCCCTTTAGGTCTTACATACCTCAATTAGGCCTTATTTCATCTTTAGGACTCATGGAGACCTAATCCCATTAGGTCTACTTTAGGACATGTTATACTTTGCCTTATTTAGAACACATTAAAACACCTCACATGGTAGGAAAACATCATATTCCACTCAAATATAAATATACTAGTCTCATATTAGGTCTATGACACTTTTTATATCCAACCAGCACTTGAAACATGCCATTAGTATTGTTCATAATTAGTCCTCTGCATACTCAGGAAGTCTATTTTGAAATACTGAAGATAAAACATCAATAAGCTAAAAAAATAGAAAAAATAACATATTCAGAAACCTAATGACCTTAGTGTCATCATAAAATTTATTAGATACTTCAAAATAGGGTATACATGCTCAAACTCTACTCTACAAAATGCTTACCAATTAACCTCAAAACACAGTCATGGAAACTTGAAATTATGACACTTAAAAGAACACACTCAAGGACTTTAAATGAATTAAAATTATCCTAAAATAGACTCATAACAAACTCAAACAAAAATTTCATAATCTCTAATGGCATTTATTGGTCTTATATACCAATTTATTAAACTCCTCTCTCACAGACCTTACTCAGCCGGTCAAGCCATTTTGGCTTCAACATTTTCACTACTTTCATTGACTACCAAAAATTATAAAAAATAATGGATATGAAATAAAATTACCAAATATAAACAACATGTAAATTATATTTTTCAACTCAGGGCATAGAGTTTCAAACTCATCATTACAATTTGCTTACTTAGAATTGCCAGCTTACCTTATAGCAGAATCATGGTGTTAATGGCCTTCAATCACCTATATTACAATTTATAGACAATAATAATGAATTTGAATATTATTATGATATAATTATACCATTATTAGATATAAATATTATATTTTCAAATGGAAATATTGGTCTTGCAAACCAATCTATGACCTCATTATACATAGACCTCACTTAGCTAGACAAGTCAACTTTGTGATCAACTTTTTGCTATATAAACTTATCTCCAAAACTTATGTAAAACATTAAAAGGTCTTAAAATTATTTAAAATTATATTCATGAACTTGGATTCATCCCTATTCCATGATAACACATCCCAAATCATCTTTTCACTACTACCTGGGTTTCTCACAATTTTCACCATTAGGCTAGTTAGTGGCTGGTCAACTTAGATGACTAGTTTAGATCAATTAATGGTTAACATATCAAAATATAACCATGTAAATAAAATAAAAGTATCAATATTATCCATATAATTATTTTCATACTTTGACTTGGTTAACTCTAACTGCTGCATCAAATCTTTGAGAAATTAACACTTTCTTGTAGGGTTTACTCACACCCTTGATAAAACAATCAAACCTAAGGATGCCTAGGACATTTTAATACATGTTTAAATTTTTTTAATATTCATTTGAGACCATTATAGGTTAATTTAAACTATATATTTCACATCAGGTCATTGCCAGGGTTTTAGAAAGGGTTAACACTATTTATGGTGTTAATGATTGTTCATAAAAGACTACCCCTCATTTATAAAAATAAAGCTTGAATATATTATATATGACCATTACCAATATATAATTAACATATAAGTTTACAATTTAGAGGTTAAATGTGTAAATGAATACTTGAAAGTCCTTGGGTTTGTATGCCTTCATTATGTGCACTCGAGAGACCTCAAAACCACTTTTCATTCCTTATCTTCAAAACCATAACCTCAGACCTTGGGAACATGATTGAAAAAAAATAATATACTTATATACATGATCATATGAGATAAATAAATTTAAATATTATCATGACCCCTCATTAGGCCACACTTTCTCTCTCTTTACTCTATAGGCCTTGACTTGTAAATCACATTAGGCCTTGAAATTGACCTTCATGCCTCTTTTCATGTGATCTCCACTTAAATTATATGCTCATAAAAAATATAACATGATAAAAAAATTCAAACATACTTCATATGCCTTGACAATAGATCATGATGCCTCATTAGGCTAAACAGGGTCTAGAAATAATTTAGGTGTAGATTAGGTCTGTAGGTCTTACCCCTATAGGCTCACCTTGAGAATAACATGAGTGATCCAATGCCTCACATATATAAAACATATTAATACTATGTGAATCCATATCACCAAACCATCATACTTAAACCATCTCACTTAGAATTTACATATCATGACTAGTGCCATGACTAGGCTTCTCAAGCACTTGAAACTTGACAACTAACCTTGAAACACTCTTTGATGATTATACACCTTGATAAAATGAATTTAATTCTCCTAAAATTATGTCATACCTTTTCACATGCCTCTTCACAATAAACATGATCTCATGACCGCATGCAAATCTAGAGCCTTATAACCATGCTTCACTACTGACTTGATCATCAAACCTCATTGTGATAACACCGATAATCATCAAGCTAATCTAAATAATGATATTGAAATTGAAATAAATCATCAAAATAATCACTAGGTTTCTTTCAAATTATCTCTCAATAGAGATACATTAGGTTGCCTTCAAATTCTCTCAAAGACCACTCACCATACCTTCACCAGATGCACCTTGACATCAATGACAACATTTCTCAACATCAAAAGGGTGTCAAGATATATGTAATAAATGTGTACACCAACAAATATTATTAACTACCTAGGTTTTTGGGGCATTATTTCCATCATGACACCCAATTAGGAAGGGTAGATGCATGAGGTCCCTCATAGAATTGAAAATTGGTATGTGTAATAATCAAAGATAATGGCCATGGTGATGAAGCATACAAGAAAGAATACATACAAAATACATGAGGCAAAAAAAATAGGTAAAGGGGCCATAATACATGGGACATGGGCACATGTCATTAAATATGAGAATATAAAACATACAAGGATATGTTCAAATGTCTACATACGCAAGCAACAAGTTGGATTAAAGACACATAGAAGGACATGTTCAAATGTCTTCATACATAATCAAGAAAGTACACACAATGTACATGGACACATTTCCAAGGCATACATGAATATAAGTGTCATAGATCCAAATAACAATGGCATATTCAAACCCTCAAATAGAAGAAGCATAGGAAACATAATCAAGTCTAAGCTAGGAAGGCTAGAAATGAAAGTATGTATGAATGTAGTACAAATATATGTAAATTATAGGATGTAAATATGTTAAGTATAACTAGTTATAGTCAAAAAAAATCTAAGTATGAGTATCAATGATCAATATCAATATATATCAATGCATAAAATAGAATGTATAAGATGTAAGGATAGAACCAGGTTATAGAAAATATGTATAAGACACCCTTGAGTGGGTGGATGTATCAAATGACTAAACATGGATTAGTGTATATTCCCTCAATGGGTAGATGATAGCAATTCTATATTAGTGTAGCAGACCTAAGCCCTATAATTAATCTATAGGAACTCAAAAAGAATAAGTGAAGCATGTATGTATGATAAAACTAAATATACTGAGATAGCTAGCATATGTAGTGTATGGAAAGTATAAGAAATATAAACAAAGAAATGTATACAATCTATAAATTTTGTATTTTTTGAGAAATATTTTAATGTTTTTGTGTTTTTAAATTTTATATTGTTTTTGTATTTTCTATATAATCTATATACAAGCAAATGAAAATAAACTATGTATAAGGATCAAGAGAAAAGAAAGGATTTACAAGGGGGTAGGAACCATACTAATTGATTAATCTCATGGGAGACTCACTATCACTATGAATTGTGTTAAATAAGGGAATTATGATCATTCATGTTGTGTGAAAGGGTAACTATGATCCCATAATATATTGTGTAGAGTAATATGTGTCAGTATCTGCTTGTGTAGTGATGTTATGAATCTGTGGCACTGACTATGATGCCCTATAAATTATAAGTGTCTTATAAATCCATATGTGTTAGGAATAAGTGATTAATAAATAATAATAATAATAATTATTCAATAACATGCAACACAAAATTCATTCCTTTGAATCACATCAATAAAGACATATGAAAGAAAAATTCAAATCTAAGCAAATACACACATAACACCGATATAACATGGTTCACCCAATGTGGGATACACCCACCAATAATATCTCTATAATATTATAAATAAGAGTAAAATACAACCCTCAATAATAAACATCTCATATAGATAAATTTATCCAACTTGAATTCACACCAAAATTCTCATGATGGTAAGCTACACCTCAAACTTGATCACACCGATCGAAGAGAGAATATAGAGCTCAAAAATGAGATGCAAAATGCAATGCTTAATGTGTTCCCCTCATATCTATTTATACTTTCCAAAAAACCTTGAAAAATCCACCATACCATGGAGATAACCATATCCCCACCAAATAAGGGAGGTTACGACCACCTAGGATAAGCATAATCCCTTGATTCTCTCAACACCTTACCCACTTCTCCATAAAATATACCACAAATGTGGAAATTTGTTATCATAATAAAAAATATGCCCCACCATTTGTGAAAGTAAAAATTACATGTTAAAATTTCCTTAGTAATTTTATTTTAACCTTAGGGGTGTTGAAATGGGCCCCACATTCAATAATCTCCCACTTGGAGTTCACTTCTCCTTGAAAAAATTTTAACACTCCTCTATGATCTTCATAAAGACCAACCAAAGCTAAACATAACCTCAACTTCTCTAATGTGACTAGCTTGGTCATCATATCCATAGGATTCTAGCTCATATGTATCTTTTCTAGCTTCACCATGTTATCCTCCAAAGCTATTTTCATGAAATGATACTAGAACTATATGTGCTTCATCCTCGAGTGGAAAGTGGAGTTCTTGGCTAAATGTATAACACTCTGACTATCACTATGTAATCCCCCAACTTCTTACTTTTTCCCCAAATCATTAAGTAACTATTGTAACCAAATGATCTCCTTGCTAGCCTCTATAGTAGCAACATACTTATCCTCTATGGTTGATAATGCCACAACCTTCTATATTTGGGAAATCTAACTAACCATTCTATCCTTGATAGTAAATACATAACCTATTGTACTCCTCCTACTATCAACATCACCAACCATATCTGAGTCCACATAACCTTCCAAAGTTGTGTCTAATCCACCAAAACACAATGTTGTACCCATGGTTCCTCTCAAATATCAAATAATCCACTTCACTACTTACCAGTGCTCATAACCTAGATTACTCATGTACCTACTTACTACTTCCACTACATGGGAAATATCTAGCCTAGTACAAACCATATTATACATGAGGCTACCAACTGCTAATGAATAAGGTACCTTAGACATATTTAGCTTTTCTTCTTCTATCTCGGGACACTGCTCCTTTTATAATTTGAAATGGCCTACCAAAAGTCCTAACCAGCTTAGTGTCCTACATATTAAACCTATCCAAAACTTTCTCCACATAATATTATTGGGATAAGATCAACTTCCTCTAATTCTTTTCCTGAGTTATCCTCATATCAAGGATTTATTTCGCTATACCCAAATCCCTCATAGAAAAGGAATCACCAAGCTGCTTCTTGAGTACTTGAATCTATTGCATGTTCTTTCCTGTAACCAACATGTCATCTACATACAAGCATAGGATAATATCATTACCATCCTCAAATTTATTGACATACATGTAATGGTCATAATTACACATGGAGTAACCTTGTTCCAACATAAAACTATCAAACTTCTTATACCATTATCTGGAGCTTGTTTTAGGCCATACAAGTTCTTCTTTAGTTTGCACACCAATTTATCCTTTACTTTGACATCATAACCTTGTGTCTAATCCATATATAATTCCCCCTCCAAATCACCATGAAGGATTGAACTCTTCACATCTAATTCTTCTAAGTGGAAATCCTTTATTGAAACTATACTAAGCATAGTTCTAATAGAAGTTATCCTAACAATAAGATAAAAAAAAACTCATCAAAATCAATGCATTTCTTCTATGCAAACCCCTTGACCACCAACTAGGCCTTGTACATTTTCCTTCATTCATCCTCTTCTTTGATTTTGTATACCCACTTGTTCTGAAATGCTCTTTTGCCCTTGGGTAGCTTTACCAAATCCCACATCTAGTTATCCATGAGAGAATTATGTTCTTCTTCCATGGCTTGCTCCCACTTCTTCCTAGCATTCACCTACATCAATTCTTAAAAACAATCTCATTCTCCACTATCAATAAGTAATAAATAACTCAAATATGGGGATAAATGTTTAGGATCTCTTCTCACCCTAGAAGACCTTATTACTATAGGAGTTTGGGGTTCTTGTGTAGGAGGTTCTTGAACTATCTCTTTGGACACATTACCATTTGTAATATCATCCACCACTATGTACTTTTTTTGTTCATGTTCCTACAACTGATCCTTATACATGACTTTTTATTTAAAGACAACATCTTTAGACCAAAATATGTTCTTGTCTCTAATACTACAAACCCAAAAACCAAAGTCATCCTCACCATAACTAATAAAGGTACATCTCTCAGACTTAGCCTCTAACTTGGTCCTATCTTTCTTGGTAACATAAACAAATGCCTCACATCTAAAGACCCTAAGAAAATAATATTTAACTTTCTTACCAAACTAATCTTCCTCAGGTGTGCTTCCATCCAAAGGCATTGAAGGTCCTCTATTATTTAGATATACTGTTGTGCTAACTAATTCCACCCAAAACATTATGGGTAGCCCTACATGAAACCTCATGATCTTAAAATAGTCCATGATTGTATTTTTCATCCTCTCTAACACTCCATTCTCCTGTGGTGTCCCTGGAACCATCCTTTGCCTATAAATTTCATTCTATGAATAATAATCATCAAATGCTTTACTACAATACTCACCTCTATTGTTCAACCTAAGACATTTCAACTTGAGATCTATTTCATTATCAAAAACATCTATTTCATTTTAACTTTACATCTATTCCATCTCTTGAATGTTTCAAACACATTAGATTTGTTCTTAATGCAATAAACCCAAACTTTCCTAGTTGCATCATCAATAAATGTAACACAATAATTTGAACCACCAATAGAAGATACCTGAGCTACCCCCCATACATCTGAGTGAACCAAATCCAACTTATTCTCCTTTTTCATAGGTCCAACCCTCAAGAACTTAACTCACTTATGCTTCCCATAGACATAATCACCACAAAAGTCCAAATCAACTTGTTTTAATCTAGGCAACTTGTCTTTCAAGATCTCCATGCCCTTTTGGCTCATATGATTAAACCTGTAGTGCCACAAAGTTGCATCTCCATCTTCAACAACTAAATTATAGTGATCAACACTACTATTCAAATACAAAGTACCAACTTTCTTACCTCTTATAGCCACAAGAGCCCCCTTTGTAACTTTCCAAGAGTCTATTGTAAACATCACCAAACAACCCTCAATATCTAACTACCTATTGATATTAAATTATGCCTTAACTATGGGACATGTCTGACATCCTTTAGTAGTCATGTGATCTGATTTTGAATATTCACCTAAATATAACCCTTGCCTACTATACTGCATGGTTCATCATCACTAAGATAAACATGCCCAAAATCTCCTTGAACATAATCAATAAAATGATGCCTATGTGAGGTGGCATAAAAAGAAGCCCTTGAATCTAATACCCAATATTCAAAAACATTATCCAAGGAAATAATTAAAGCATCCTAACTAATAGTACCTATTGTCATACTTACCTCCTTGGTCTCCTTATGTTTGGTCTTCTTATCGTAAAGTTCCCAACATTCCTTATTTGTGTGTCCACTTTTCCCACAGTGCTAGAACACCATCTTGGCTCTAGATTTAAATCTTCCCGTACCCTTTGACTTTCCATGGTTTCTTTTACTTCTATCTTGTTATCTCCCTCTAGTCTCCACCATAAAATCATTCCCTAAATATGATTCCTTGGTGCTCTTCCTTCATATTTCCTCACTAAGAATCACACCTATAACATCCTCAAACTTTAATATTCCCTTAGTAGGGATGACATTACTCACATCTATAACCAGGCTATCCCAACTATCAAGTAAGGAACACAAAATCAATAAAGACTTAACTTCATCTTCCAATTTAATACCAACAAAAGTTAGTATACTCACAACCATATTAAAATCATTCAAATGATCAGCTATAGAACCATTTTTAGACATTTTCATATTAAATAACTTTTTCATCAAAACTATTTTATTATAGGTAGATGGTTTTTCATATAACTCCCCTATTTTATTCATAAAACCAAATATGGTCATCTCCTCTAAAATATTGAAGGCAACCAAAGATGCAAGGCACAATCATATGGCTCCTAGTGCTTTCCTATTGAGCATATTCTAATCTGCCTTATCCATACCTAAAGGTTGGCTTGCTTTCTACATCAAAGAGTGATGAATATTCTTATGAAACAAGTAATCCTCCATCTGTACCTTTCATAATCCAAAATTCTACCCATTGAATTTTTCAACTCTAGATCTACCATTATCTACCATATCTCCCACTCAAGTTAATATCTTTCCCTATGATTAACCACTTTAGCAAAACCGCTAAAGCTAGATCTGATACCAATTATTAGGAATAAGTGATTAAGAAATAATAATAATGCAATGACATGGAACATGGAATTCATTCCTCAAAATCATAGCAACTTAGACATATGAAATAAGAATTTAGATATAAGAAAACACACACATAACACTGATATAATGTGGTTCACCCAATGTGGCCTACGCCTAATAAGAAGCTCTCTATAATATTATAAATGAGTACAAGACAACTCTCAACAGGAAACCTCTCATAGAGATAACTTTCTCCAACCTGAATTCACACCAGAATTCTTGAGATGTTAAGCTATACCTCAAACCTGATCACAACAAAAAAAGTGAGAATATAGATCTCAAAAATGAGATACAAAATGCAATGCTTAATGTGTTTCCCCTCACCCCTATTTATAATTTCCAAATACCCTTGAAAAATGCACCATACCATGAAATAACCATATCCCCACCAAATAAGGGAGGTTACAACCACTTGGGATAAACATAATCCCCTGATTCTCTCAACACCTTACCCACTTCTACATAAAATGTGCCACAAATGTGGGAAGTGGTTAGCATACTCAAAAATATGCCCCACCATTTGTGAAAGTAAAAATTACATGTTAAAATTGCCCCAGTAATTTTATTTTAACCTTAGGGGTGTTGAAACAGACTCCACATTCAACAATATAGTAGAAGAAGAAGATGTAGGTAATGTAGGTGCCCTATATTGAGAACTTAAAAACCCAAATGATACTAACATCGACATAAACTAAGTAGAGGATGTTCCTCTAAAATCTATGACATATCTCTGATGCAAGGGTCTCTCTAATAATGGTCTTCATGGGAAAGTATGCATACATGTTGATACCATAGGAATAGACCTTGCATACATTAATGGATATAATAAACTCTATTATGTATGTATAACAACTATACTCAAGGTTTCAATTGATAACTATGTAATATCTAGTAATGGTTCTAAAACTGTAAATAGTGAATGTGCTAGAACTGCTAGTGGGATGGGTAGAGGATACTCATATGAGAGACACTTAACTTTGGCCACCTGATTTACATGTATGTAATTTAGGTATATGTGTACTATAGATGGGATGGATTAGAGCTATTGTAATCATGGCCTACCTAATAGCATATCAAACATGCCTACACTAGGTACTACTACAAACTAAGTGGCTATATGTGTTAGTCCAACCTATAATGGAATCATAATCTTCCCAATAGAGATCTAAACATGACAACTAGAACATCTTATGACTATGTCTATGGTGAATATATCCTTCTCTAAATACACCAAATATTGCAGAAGTGTCATAGTTCACATGCTTATGCTTAACCCATTATCAACCATAACACTCTAGATAAGATGATGATCTATGTATGCTCATATAAAAAGTGCATGTAAATTTGTATCATCATCGACAATATCTTGATATAAAAATGTGATGAGTGGTCTAGGTGGCACTGTAGTGTGACACATTATAATAATGTTGTGCAATGGATATGCATCCTCTATAATAGTATGATATGAAACTAGTGGTAGATGTACCTGATATGTGTAGTGAAGACTTCTTGTACCCCTACCTCATTCATTGAGTGCTTTAAGAATGGATCTGAGAATATATTTAGTGCCTTATCTTCTATTTTTTGTGATTTTGGTGCCTCTATAGGTGTGCCCACATCATTAATATTAGCCTCAATTAGATCTTGTATTTTTTTTCTTTAGGCTTATGCATCTATTTGTTGTATGGCTTTGTGCCCTGTGATACTCATAGAATTCATTAAAATAATAGTTTTTTAAAAGAGGCCATGTCATATCAACCTCTTTAATGGGAAGGAGAGATATGGCATTGCATTTTAAGAGCTATTATAAAACCTATGCTAGTGACTCTACAAGGTTAGTGAAGACTCGATACTAAGCAGATAAAATCAATTTGTGGATCGAATGATGCGTTGACTATGGAATTTTGATCTTGTTCGTAGTATCCCTTACCATGCATGAAGGCTTGTTTGAACTCTTAATAGTTGATTTTGATCCATTGTTATACATGAGTTTGCCCATTGATATGAGCTTAACCTCTCTTTATTTGATTGTGGGTCACAAATCTGTAAATGTAGAAAACTTATTGAATAAGATAGATTTATGTAATGTTAGTAAGAGACTTTGTTTAAATATGTCATAAATTTATATGTCTTCCATGGGGATTTTCAAATAGTATATCCTATGATCTGAGCTATCACTAAGCATAACAAGGTGCCTCCTTAGCCTATACAAGAGAAACATAACCCTACCATACCTCCCCATCCCTATCACACTACAATGGGACCTAGAGATTAACAAAGTTAATTTGATATAATGGTTTAGTTGAGAAATAAACCAACCAAAATATCTATATTGGAATTACTTAAAAAAACAACAATCTTCAACGATATTTTATTTCACATAATTAATCACACATTTATTCCTCATGATACTGAACCATCCTATTTTGCATTTATCATGAATATTATAAAGTATGTGGAGGATGTGATATATTTTTCCAAGGAGTACTTGCCTTCACAGTCAATAATTGATCATAATTTGCCACTTTTTATTCAAACTCAAATCAATAACATAGTTATTAAATGAGTTCCCATTGACAGTGGCTCAGGACTCAATATATGTAACCTCACATTTATACAAACCATGGGGTTTGATATATCATCTATTCAAAATACATAATAATATATGATGGTTTAATGACATCCCTAGATAGACATTGGGTCTAATAACATTTGGCATTATAGTGTGACCAAAAACATTATCTACACACTTTCAAGTGACGCTAAATCATCTACATTATAACTTGATACTCAGGAGACTTTGGATACATGTTATGGACATTGTACCTTCCACTCTTCATAGATGCATCAAAATTTTTAATGACATATACCTATAAAAAATCTAGTAGATAATAAACCATTTAGATATTATAGACTCATCGAGCCCCCTACATTGAGTACATCATCAGATGGGATACATCATGTTCTCATCAAATTCCTAGCTCACAAGATTCCCATTGAGAAGATACATATCTATGAGGTGGGGGAGTCTAGTAATATTTCTCGTATACCATCTCCAGTTCTTTATACAACATAATTACCCTCACCAATGATAGAGGACTAGTCTCTCATAGTACAGGCATCCTCACCTAGGATAGATGATGGTATTTCTAAAAACCATGGGGCTTGATATAGAATCTATTCAAAATCCATAATATTATCTAAAAAACATTATCTACACACTTTTAAGTGATGATAAATCATTTACATTATAACTTGGTACTCGAGAGACCTTGGATACATGTTGTGATATTGTACCTTCCACTCTTCATAGATGTGTCAAATTTTTGAATGATGGTTACCTATACACATTTTTAGTAGATAATCAACCACTTAGATATTGTAGAATCATTGATACCCATACACTGAGTACATCATCAGATGAGACACATCATGTTCTCATCAAATTCCCACCTCAAAATATTCCCATTGAGCAGATACATACCTATGAGGTGGGGTAGTCTAGCAAGACTTCTCAAATACCATGTCCAGATCTTTCTACAACATAGTTACCCTCACTAATGATAGAGGAATAGCCTCTCATAGTATAGACATCCTCACCTATAATGGATGATGATATTTCTACAAACCATTGGGGTATGATATAGAATCTATTAAAAATACATACGAATATATGAGGGTTTGATGACATTCCTAGATAGACATTGGGTCTAATCACATAGGACATTATAGTAGGACCAAAAATATTATCTACACACTTTTAGGTGACGATAAATCATTTACATTATAACTTTCTACTCTAGAGACCTTAGATACATGTTATGGACAATGTACCTTCCACTCTTCATAGATGCATCAAATTTTTGAATGATAGGTACCTATACACATGTCTAGTAGATAATCAACCATTTAGATATTGTAGACTCATCAAGCCCCCTACACTAAGTACATCATAAGATGGGACACATCATGTTCTCATTGAATTCCCACCTCACAAGATTACCATTGAGCAGATACATACCTATGAGGTGGGTGAGAATATAAAGACTACTCATTTACCATCTCTAGAGCTTTCTAGAACATAGTTTCACCAATGATTGAGGAATAGCCTCTCACAGTAAAAAAATCCTCACCTAAGATAGATGATGATAAAAGACATTTGTATTTATAATTATGATAAATATTCATAGGTTACTATAGAGGATGACCAACCACCTATAGATATTGATGATTATTTATGTGGATTGAGTTTTACACTACTGGGCCTAAGAGAGTACATAGATAATTCAAAGGCACTTATACCTTGCCCTACACCATTAGAATCACTTATTTAGGATCCTATAGCTACAAGTTCCCATACTTAGGTATAGTTAAGAGTAGACCCCTTGATTTATTTAGTAAATAAGGTTACATCTATGGATATCAATTCCATCATACATATTTAGGCAGGGAGTTCATATGATAGACTACACTAGATCTTATAGATACTACTTGATAGAGGATTTATGATATTACCCACAAGTTCAACATAGATCAGTCATTAGATTATCACTATAGGAAGGGCAACATTTTTTCCACTTTTATAGACTCATAGAACATGATACAGACACATGTTCAACATTAATAGATAAACTAAAAAAAATTAAGGCTAAGGGAACTATATAGATTATATAACCTCCATAAGAATGTCCACCTTCATCGATATGTGCTCCTTCATAGATACAATCACCATGTTAGAGTCTTCACCAACACACATATTCATGACTTTATCCATTGACTATATAAAGTTTTCTAGCAGATAGATATATTCCCCATGTGGCTATAAATGAGGATTATGATCCCAACACTTGCACTTTGGCATTTTTACATCACATTAGTTATCAAGATAGTGAACTAAACATGTTATAAACTGTTAGGATACCATTGGACATATTACACTACTATTTGCATGTGGCCCCAAGGTGGCTAATATATTATTCTTTATTTTGAGTAAGAACACTCAGTTATAGGTTATAGTTTATAGTACATGGTTACAGGTGATGAATGCCATAGTTGATCAGTCAGACATATGTTTGAAATTCACTCATGATGGACACATAGTTCACATCTTACACAATGGCATAGATTATAACTACATTTTTCACATTGATACTCTATAGTCTAATGTGGTTTACCCTAGCACCATGTGAGAGGCATCTTAAACAATTGAGCAACATGCCATTTAGATGCATATACTCTAGACTCATGCCAAGGATAAGGCTCTAATTACACATACAAATTGGTATGATGAATATGATCATGATGACCTATTTGATTTTGGATAGAATCAATATACAACACTACATGATCTTCCACTAGATCCACCATTTGATTATCCACATCCCATGGATGTGCTCTTGGGCTTATAGAGACATTACACTTTATTTTATACTATGCCATTTACATTTATAGAATTTAATTATACATACATTCTTCTCTCTTACTCTTTGTACATAGTTTATTTTCATTTTCTTACACATAGCTTATATCTAGAAAATACAAAAATAATATAACATGTCAAAACATAAAATATTCAAATATTACTTTAAAAACATAAGATTTATAGATTGTATGCATTCCTATGTTTAAATTTCTTATATTTTCCAAACATTACATATGCTATCTATCTTAGTATAGTCAATTTTATCATACATGCATGTTTCACTTATTCTTGTTGAATGCTTGTAGATTACTTAAAAGACCTAGGTCCACCACACTAATCCAGACATGCTATCATCTACCAACTAGGGGGCATATACATTGATCCAGGTTCATTAATTTGATACATCCACCAAATTAGGGCATCTTATACACAAATTTTATTATCAGGTTTTATCCTTACTGTCAGGATCTTGCTCCACCAAAAGAGCACAATATGATTACCAAACCAAGCAACTTAATATGTGGAAATTAACCAGATTCACCAAGTAACTATAATTCAGAATAACACAAGATATGAGAGACAATACACAACTTGTATTAACACTTTATATAGAAAAGAATACAATAAAGAAGATGCCACTTCTTCTCCACCACCTTATAGAGGTTTCCCACACCTCAAGTGAACAGTAAATCTTCTCCCCAAAGCTCTCCCTCTCAGGTCCCAACACCCAACTCAAAATACAGAGTTGGTGTTCACCTCCTGTGCTCCACACACACCACAAGTGCTCCACGCACTCCACAAGTACTCCACGTACTCCACAAGTACTCAAGTTACTTCAAGTAGATCTCTCATGAACCTGTAATAACCTGCACTTCAACAGACCATACTTATGGAAGGAACTCCCTTGCCTTCCTCTTAGCTCTATCCGAGTACACACCTGTACTCCAAGTAGATCCTGCCCTGATACTACTCCCTGTTGTGTTGCTGTCTGTATGATCCTACACACCTGCAAATCAAACACGGTTCTGCTCACCTGTGAACCTTGACCTTGCACACACATACACCTGCAGATCAACGATCTTACTTACCATGTAGATCTCCTATATAGGCCATACCCCTGTGACCAAGATCCTACATACATGAAGAACCCTGCTGATTCTCCAATCTAGCACCTACACCTGGTACTGTGGAACTAGGAGGAACACCCTTGCTCACCTCACACACAGAAGGAACAAACTTTGCTCAACTCAAACTAGAACACTTTTCCAATACAACCATGAGTCTATTATATAGATCTCATCCAAACAATAATTAGACATCTAATTACAATAATTAGATCCATAGCTCTCAGTCTAAAAATAGCTCTAATCATGCAAACACTTGGTTCGTTAGCTAACTGCCCGTAATAAGCTCGCAGTCGAACCACACAGGTGACTGACGTCGGTCCCTATCCGCCTGGGGGTCGCCGACGCCGGCCGATCAATGACCGATGTCGGTTGCTTCCTTGTCTAATACTGCTGACGTCGGTTGGCCAGACCAAACACCAGTCTCCATGACACTCAGCAACTCATCTTGCAACCTCCTCCATGTCTGCATCAGTGAAGCTTTTAGCTCCACACCCTAACAATCTCCCACTTGGAGATAAACAGCTGCACTGTACCTATACCTGTACCCCATCTAATCTATTTCTTGGTTTGTATCCCTCTTCAAGATCAATCCTGAAGACAACCCACCACATATCCTGTGGTGTACCCCCTGTCATCCGAGTACCCTGCCACATCTGAACCTACAAATACATGTAGTGAAGTTCTGACCCTGCATAGCATGAATCCCTGCTGCTGGTCCCTCTCAAATACCTAAGAACCCACTTCCCCGAATTGGCTCCTAACTCTCTGACAGCTCCCACTGCATGGGAATACTCAGGTCTATACCAGACCTCATGTGATTTTAGACACTGTACCTGTCCAGCCCTTAGTGTGCACCAGCTCTGCATCCTGAACCTCACCAACACCTGATTCACATCAGCTCCCACTCAAGACAAAATCAACCTGTGATCTCCATGTCTCCCATGTCAAAGAATTTCGCTGCTCCAAACTCCTCCTGACATGCCACTGAACTAATCTTACCCTTAGCTCAGCAAAAAAACCCTATATGTACAATCCTGCTAGCAAAACATACCATCCACATACAGCAACAGAATGATGTCATGACTCATCATCCACCTGGTAAGGCAAACCACAGTAGTTACCCTGACATTGACTGAAGCCATGCTTCGTCCTCCACCTGTCAAAACCTGTACCACTATCCTGTAGCTCCTCAAGACCGTATACCTGGTCTTCCATCTCACGTATCCGTTCTCTCTATTCTTCAACTAAGGTATCCATTCGTCTTTGTGTTTTCATCCAACTGGCAACCCTACCAAAAACCCCTGTTTGGTTCTCCTCCAAGGAATCACATCCTCATCCATGCCAAGCTCACACCTGTTTCCTGGATCCCTCTTGCTCTACAATCAGCAACATGTATAAAGAAGAGGAACAACGAATTTGAGGGCCTAATTACGTCTTCAGTCCTCTGTATGGGTGTTTGAGACTCCTTGACAGCGTGCTGTCCACCCAAAATCCATTACAGTGACTGACCTCGATCACTCCACAGTCTGTATCCAACCGATGTCGGTTCCCATGCATCTGTCCCTGACTACCAACCCTGGAGATATCGATGTCCCTTTTGCCGATGTCGGTCCTCTAGACCGACATCGGTCCCATGACCGACGTCGGTCTTACCCTGCCCGACATCGCCAAATTCAGTCTGCACATGACCGACATCGGCACCTGTCTGTTCGACACCAGTTCCTCCTGACCGATGCCGATATCTGTGTTCGCCTGTGAGTGATGAATTTTTACCCGCGAGCTTCTTTGAATCAAAACCCATGTCCAAACTGCTCTGCTCAGAAGTATCCAGCACCAACCACTGGGTTCTGTCTACCATCTCCTCCATAAACACCAAGGCTTTCCAGTTCTTAAGCCTATCAAATATATCTATCTTCCACTTAAGAACATGCATCTCCTTCCTGCTCATGTGACCAAGCCTACGAAGCCATGTCTCCGCAACAAAAGAAGAATCAGTAATATAAACAAGTAGATAAAGAATACCTGTTTTCTTACCACCAGCTAATTTAAGTGCATCCGCTGTGAGAGTTCTTGTGCATCTCTCATCACCCAATCTTTCTGAAGAAATTAGCCATATCTCCAAACCTGGGACCTGCATGACCTTCATCAACACCTGTGTGTTGGTCGCCTGCAATTTTAGCTTCACTTCCCCTTTGCCAATTCTTTGGCAAGGCTTACCAGCTCCTCTACCTAGGGCTACATGGAAAGAGGCAACCGAATCTTTTATCCAAGATTCAACTTTATCCAAGAAACCTCCTAGAGCATCCTGTGCAACAACACCTGCTACATCTGCTTCTTTAGTTTCTTCATGCTGATCTGCTACCAACCAACAATATTCTTTTACCTGCTCTTTCTTTCCATAGGACCGTGAGTAACCATCTGTGCTTTTCAACTCCTCCATTCTTAGCTTACCTTCATCTGCCATTGCTCTACTCCCACTCAATCAAAAACCCCTGAGAGTGACCTGTAATCAAAACACACTACCCAGATCTAAACCAATCTGTTAGTATCCCAACCAAAAGCTTTGATACCACTTGTTAGGATCTTGCTCCACCAAAAGAGCACAATATGATTACCAAACCAAGCAACTTAATATGTGGAAATTAACCAGATTCACCAAGTAACTAGAATTCAGAATAACACAAGATATGAGAGACAATACACAACTTGTATTAACACTTTATATAGAAAAGAATACAATAAAGAAGATGCCACTTCTTCTCCACCACCTTATAGAGGTTTCCCACACCTCAAGTGAACAGTAAATCTTCTCCCCAAAGCTCTCCCTCTCAGGTCCCAACACCCAACTCAAAATACAGAGTTGGTGTTCACCTCCTGTGCTCCATGCACACCACAAGTGCTCCACGCACTCCACAAGTACTCCACGTACTCCACAAGTACTCAAGGTACTTCAAGTAGATCTCTCATAAACCTGCAATAACCTGCACTTCAACAGACCATACTTATGGAAGGAACTCCCTTGCCTTCCTCTTAGCTCTATCCGAGTACACACCTCTACTCCAAGTAGATCCTGCCCTGATACTACTCCCTGTTATGTTGCTGTCTGTATGATCTTGCACACCTGTAAATCAAACACGGTTCTACTCACTTGTGAACCTTGACCTTGCACACACATACACCTGTAGATCAATGATCTTACTTACCATGTAGATCTCCTATATAGGCCATACCCCTATGACCAAGATCCTACATACATGAAGAACCCTACTGATTCTCCAATCCAACACCTACACCTGGTACTGTGGAACTAGGAGGAACACCCTTGCTCACCTCACACACAGAAGGAACAAACTTTGTTCAACTCAAAATAGAACACTTTTCCAATACAACCATGAGTCTATTATATAGATCTCATCCAAACAATAATTAGACATCTAATTACAATAATTAGATCCGCAGCTCTCAGTCTAAAAATAGCTCTAATCATGCAAACACTTGGTTCGTTAGCTAACTGCCCGTAATAAGCTCGCAGTCGAACCACACAAGCGACCGACGTCGGTCCCTGTCTGCCTGGGGGTCGCCGACGCCGGCTGATCAATGACCGTCGTCGGTTGCTTCCTTGTCTAATACTGCCGACGTTGGTTGGCCAGACCAAACACCAGTCTCTGTGACACTCAGCAACTCATCCTGCAACCTCCTCCATGTCTGCATCAGTGAAACTTTTAGCTCCACACCCTAACACTTACATTCTTTACATTACAATTTATGCATTGATATATCTTGATATTGATCATTGCTACTCATACTCATATTTTTTATTGACTATCACTAGTTAGACTCAATATATGTACATCTTAGCATTTACACAAATTTATATTGCATTCCTACATGCTTTCATTTATAGCTTTCCTAGTTTAGACTTGATTGTGTTTCATATGCTTCTTTTATTCGAGGGTATTTGAATATGACATTGTTCTTTGCCTCTATGCCACTTCTATTCATCTATGTCTTGGACATGTGCCCATGTCCCTTATGTGTGCTTTATTGATTAATTATGATGACATTTGAACATGTCCTTCTATATGGATCTAATCTAACTTGCTTTTTGCTTGCATATGAAAACATTTGAACATGTTCTTGTATGTTTTCTCTTCTCATATTTTGTGAGATGTGCCCATGTCCCTTGTATTGTGTCCCCTTGGCCTATTTTAAGTGCCTCATGTATTTTATGTGTATGCTTCATCAACATTACATTAGTATTTTCTTGTTACGCACCCATTTTTGATGCCATGATGGACCTCCTACATCTACCCTTCCTACTTAGGTGTCACCCTATGTAGCTGCTCATATTTGTTATTATAAACATTGATTACATATATTAACACCCTTGTGTAATGATATATACAACATACATATTAAAATACATACTTATGCTCATATTATTTTACATTCTAATGTCATGTTTGTAAATTATATTGGATCATCACACAATAGTCATATGTGCTCTAGCTAACACATTTTATAGAGCTATTTATTTTGAGGATAGTTATTACATAGGTCAAAAACTCCCATCAAAAGAGGGGGAATTCATATGGTTTTGTGATAGAGATCAATCTTTTACATTGCATTCACAGATCATTTTGATCAATTTTAGGAAATTAGACACAAGACACAGGAAAAAATAGGGACTAAGAAAATAGTTGTCACCTAGATTTTAGACTAGACAAACATTAGCACCTAGAATGAGGCATTAGCACTACATGGATCTACTATCTAGTAGCCCTAGTATTAAGGTATTTTAGATTAACTAGAACAATACACTAGATATAGTACAAGTTTACAGAGATACAACTATAGGTTTGAAATTTATTTTTAGTTTTTGCATAGATACACTCATTACAACTCAGTCCAAAATTAGTATACTCATATATCATATTGGGGGCATGTGCATAACACATAGTTTCCATATGCTTAGTTACACATAGGTTGATCATATGGAATGGCAAATTCCATGTCATTCTCTATGATGTATACACTTACTATCATATTCTAAGTTGTCACTAGTTTTATGCCTTACTTCATCTATAGTGATTGGCATTCCCAAGTGGCCCAGAGCTACCTAATGTACTTGAGTGGTTGTGAAGATGACATGCATAGTTAGATACTTTCAACACATTGTGTAGTTTAGTTTTAAATGCATCTACTACACAAGGGTGTACAATGATGGATTCATAGCCTACTTGAGTTCTTAAGCCACCCACTTGAGAGTTAGACACATTTTTAGTCTAATCCAAGCTATTCATAGGTCATGATCCACAAAGTAGGGGTGGATAATGATGGAGTCAAAACTAGATTGAGTTCTTTAGCCACCCATACATGAGGATTGAATAAGCTATTAGCTCAGTTCAATCTATCTAATGATTTGATCACTATGTACATGCACACACATAGGTTATCACCAAGTTTATGCATTGGTTCGCATACCCAATAAGGTCCATTCATTCCTTTCCTCTTTCATATCTCTTTACTCAACTTTACCCAATTAATGTATTCAGCATAATCTTTCAATTTTGATATTCTTAAGGACTGATTTATGCATGTTTCATTGTAGGTCATGCTTTGGATCATGCTTCACATATGTAGACCTAGCTTCACATACTTAGAATCAAGTACACAAGATTCACTTCCTAGGTAAGTCTAAGTACGCTTCTTTTTCCTTTATACTAGTCATTTTTCTTTGCTACATTTCAAGCATAAAGGGGGAGGGAAAATGTAATCACCTAAAAGTGGTATTTGTATGATAAGAGTTTTTTTTAGCCAACCTATTCCTAGATTAGACCTAGACCTATCCTAGAGATTTTATCACACTTTTATAGCTATTGTGGAGACCACAGACATCTCCATTTAGCCAAAACATAGTCTCAAACATACATTCCTAGATCTTAGCCCTTCATGCCTATTAGCCCACCAACTAGACACTAGTACCACATTAAGGACACTAGAGCCATGTGGTGCTAGTGTCCCCAACATAGTGCTAGTGCCCCTTGTCATAATTGTCTTGAATGGATATATTTTTAAATGTGTAACCCTCAAAAATTTGGTCTAAGCACATTTTATTATTTGCACAAACTATATAATACTATAAATACAAGATTATTAGACCTCTATCAACTAGATATAAAATAGCTGAAAAAATCCTATTCAAATAAGAAACAAGTTGAGAAAAATCAAGGTTATTAATCCCTATTCTACCTTACTTATGCATACTACCATCTATAGTTTTCCTAATACATTTTCAAAGATTACCAATCTCAAGAACACTCAAGGCATTCAAGGCCAATTTCATTATAGCATTCACTTGCACTTACACCAAGAACTAGGTGGGTGAACTACATCGGGCTTGATCTCTTTTCAGAGTATTGGTATGTAGGTAACTCTCTTCACAACAAGGTGTTGAGGATGTCTAGCCTGTCATACTAATGAACACACATTTTCAGCCCATGAAGTAATTTCAAGGAGGATTAGGGTTTGTAACATAAATTAGTTATTATAGGCACAAAATAGAGGTTTAGACTTCATGTGTGCAAGAACAGGACCTAAAAATATAGGTAATATTGCACCCAAAAATCAGTAACAATCTACAAATAGGACACTATCACCATTTCCAAGACACTAGAGCCACATGACACTACCGTCCAAGTGGAGAGCTACTCTACAGGGAATAATTTGACTCAATGACCTTGTTGACGATACTCAGACCTATTTGTAACCCAATTTTTAACACCTAGAACTTCTGATATAGCTATTTTATAGATAAGCCTCTATTTACACATATGTATTACTATTTTTAGAAATTCAAATCATGTTAGATTATATAATATATTAGTGGTTATTTATTGCATATTATCTCACTAATTTAGATAACTCAGCCCTTTAATTTAACATAGGATTTACATAAGTAAAACCCTAATCAAAAATTAAATCCTATGTAAATGCAATAAATAACCACCCTAATCACCAAAATATTTTATGTCAAATATTAATTAAAACCCAAGTTTTATGTAGGTTTTACCTTCTCCCATTTTTTGTGCACTAAATTAGGGTTATAAACTTCTATTTTTCTTATTTTTGGCTAACTTAGATCATTTAATCAATCATATATTAGGGTTTCATTTATTTAATATAATTTAAATTTTTGAAAAACAACCCTAATTCAAAACCCTAACCTTATATTTTATGTTTTTAGAACTTGGATTTTTGATCCATTTTTTTCCTTATTTGTATGTCATACAATCATGATCATCATGTGAGAAGAAATTAATCACTTTTTTTGCAAAGTCTAATACTTTCATTTGCATTCTTGTTCCCTTTAATTTGGAATGAATTTAGAAAATACATAAACACATGTATAGATGATGTTTTCTATCAATTTAAATATATGTCATATTTCATAGCATTTTAACTTTATCCTATGAGAAATTCTATTAACAAGCAAACCTATACACACATAGAGGATTTCACACATAAGATAACAACTATGTTTCAAGTTTCAATGCCATATCTTATGCATATGAAAGAATCTCCTTCTTCTCCTCATCTCTATGAGGGTGATATCTACTTTTCCTCTAACCAAGTCCATGTTATCACCCCTCCATGAGATGAATAAGCATATAACAATATCACTAATCCCTATACTCATCCTATTCACATCTCTTCCTTATAAGGTGTGCACATACATGTTCAATCAACAAAAACTAGGATTTGCACTTGTGAGACTCTATGAGATAAAATTATCAGTATGAGCAAGATAATTGTAGGTTTACAAAATTAGAATAAACTATTACATGAAAATAGTACAACATTGGAAAATCAATATACAATACAAAGGTCTCTAGGGAAAAATAGTGTAAATCATGTATATGCATCTTCACCTAGTCAATTTATGGAAAACAATGTTCAATATGAAATCATGAAATCATAAAAACATACATATATAACTAATTATTTAAAAAACATTCAAAGTTCAAATAAGAGTTCAAGAGAGGTACTAAGGGAAATAATTAGAGATAAGTTGATCAACCTACCTCCTATATAGACAATGAGGAGATCTAGATATTTTTTTGCATATCATAGAATGCATGGTCACCACACAGATTCATGTTTAGTATTGAAAAGGAAAATTAAAAAAATAATGGATACAGGTGACTCACACAATGACAATTCATCCAAACAACATATAATGACACATATACAAATTAAAAAGGGTCGAATTTAGAACCAATACAAAAATGATTACCAAAATATGACTCATAATAACAAAAGGTTCCAAAAGCATAATGAGAATAAGAAATAATAAAATAAGCAAAAGTCAAGCAAGTAAAAAATACAAATTTACCTCTCTCCAAAATGAGGCTCGAATTTTAAAATGTATGATTTTAGTCACAAGTATCTACAATAGTTTGATTATCATGGTCAAGGTTTGGGCAAGTAGGCCGAAGGTATCACTATATTCTATCAGTTGATAATGTTGGTGAAGGTCTGGGATTTAGTGAACATCCTAAGATAAATCATTCACAAATATAGTTTATAAAGGCAAAACATCCAGATACATAGGAAATGCTACAAAAGGAGCAAGAACTTAAGTTGAAAATTCAAAATCTTACTAATTCAACAAGCATTCTCACAAATATATTTCTAGCAAAAGAGCCTTCATAGCACCATATGTCTAAAATAAGCACAATTTCAAAGGGCAAAATCACAATCGATTTTCCATATCACAATTCAAAAAGGTCAACTCCATAGTATGAGCCAATTTTCTCTAGCATTCCAAGTTATTATGATTCTAATGATGATCAATACTTAGATTCTTATTGAAAAAACATTCAACTATAGCATAGCATCCACACTACATGAGAGCTTATCATTCCTATTTTTTACACATGCCAAAGTGATAGCAAGTCTCCCATAAGACTCATTGGTTAGTATGGTTCCTACCCTCTTCTACATACTTTCTTCTCTATAGCTCCTTGTACATAGTTTATTTTCATTTTCTTGTACATAGCTTATATCCAAAAAATATAAAAATAATATAATATGTTTAAAACATAAAAACATTAAAATATTACTCAGAAAACACAAAACTTACAGATTGTATGCATTTCTATATTTACATTTCTTATATTTTCTGGATACTACATATGTTAGATATCTTATTATAATAATTTTTATCATACTACATGCTTCACTTGTTCTTTTCAAGTGCTTACAAATTTCATATAGGTCTCAGTTCCACTACACTAGCTTAGACTTTCTATTATCTACCCATTAGGGGAATATACATCGATTCATGGTTCTTCACTTGACACATTCACCCACTTGGGGGAATCTTATACATAGTTTCTATTACTAGGTTCTATCCTTACATTCTTTACATTACAATTTACACATTGATATATCTTGATATTGATCATTTCTACTTATACTCATATTTTTTTGTGAACTATCACTAGTTAAACTCAGCATATGAATATCCTAGCATTTACACAAATTTTCACTACATTCATACATACTTTAATTTATATCTTTCCTAGTTTAGACTTGATTGTGTTTCATAATATTCTTTTATTTGAGGGCATTTGAAAATGCCATTGTTCTTTGTCTCTATGCCACTTCTATTCATGTATGCCTTAGACATGTGCTCATGTCCCTTATGTGTGCTTTTTTGATTGTTATTCATACATTTGAACATGTTTTTCTATGTGGATCTAATCTAACTTACCTATTACTTGTGTATGTGGACATTTGAATGTGTCCTTGTATGTCTTCTATTCTTAGATTTAGTGGCATACGTCTATGTCCTTTGTAATGTGGCCCCTTAGCCTATTTTGTGTGCTTCATGAAATTTTTATTTATCCTTTCTTATATTATTCACCACCATGAAAATTGTATTTTCTTGTTACAAACACTAATTTTTTATCTCATGAGGGACATCATGTATCTACCCTTCCTACTTGGGTGTCATGATGGACACTGTATACACATAATATTTTCAAATTTTATCAAATACTAATGATTTATATCTTGCAAGAACACATCAAAACTCAATCTCTCTAAGTGCACACCTTAAATGGTACACCAAAAAGGGGATGCACATACCATTGGTGATTTTTAGGATTGTTGTCCCTTATTACCACATTATTGCCAATCCAACTAGCTCCTAAAACCATTCCCTAAGCTATTACTTCTCCTTTGCACACTCCTCCGATATTTTCCCACTTTGTATCCTTATTTTCCTTACCTTAATACCCTTTTATTAGCTAGTTATACTAGGTCAACTAGGTCAACCCTGTACATTTTTGGGTAATTTTCACTTAGGAACTAGTTTGGCTCTTGGTCGACCTAGATCATGACCTACTGAATAATTATCTAAATTTTTTTCTAGGTTGACTGGGTCGACCCTATCGGCCAAGATTTTTGGAAGGGTTTAGGGTCAAATAAACCTATATATACAAGATCATTTTGTCATTATTTCATAGGTAATCAAGATTTATTATTTTCTTGTACTTCTTTAAAATCTACTCTTCCACCATTCTACTTGAGGAGTCTTAGCTTAGGTTTTCTACTTGGAGAATTTAATCTTGTGGATAAGTCTTGGATGCTTTGGATTTTCTTAGTTATCCTTAAAAACTAGAATAACCTCTTGTGAATCCCCTTTAGCCAAGGGAGAGATTGAGTTTTGATAGGTTCATCATTCAGGTAAGTATTATTTAACTTTGATCCTCTTTTTAGTAGATAAAAGTAACATAAGTATTAGATTTGAATAATATTACTCTCTTTATTCCATGTATTAGGGTCTTACTCATATATGAATTAATTAAGACTCTCCTATGCATGTTTTTATTGTTTACTAACTGCTCATATTATACCACAAACTTTGGTAAACACTAGATTAGATTTTCATTACTTGTTATTGGTTTAGTGAGATATCAAAACACAAGGTTCCATTACAGTTATCATGTGAATGTGCTTGACTAGAGGATTTGGAACCCTCCCTAGCATGGTGTATTGTGGTAAGAGATCCATTAATTGGGTGTAGTGGATCCCCATATTGGTCATGTTCTTTCTTAACAAATGTGTCCCCAATTGAAAGTGTATGGTATGATTTATCTTTTTTGAGTTAGGATTGATTTATAGACATGATGCATTTATGATTGCATACAGTCTATTAAACCAAATGTGAATCTAATGTTTTTAGGTTTTCATTTCACTTATATCATTATTTTATCATTTTTATCATCATATATTTGTGATATTAGGTCAATAGTGTCATCATAGTTCTAACTTTTGTGCATAGGTTTAACATACAGTCACATCAATATGACCTTGTTCTATCTATATAGGATTTTTACTAGGTTTAGGATACTAAGTTAACCCAGTCAACCCTATACATTGTTAGACTTCTAGTTCAACATACTAGGTCGACCCAATTGACCCTATACAATTTTACATTTTCAACAAATATGACCTACAAAGCTAGATTGATCCAATCAACATAGTTAGAAAAAATTTCAAGTAAAAATCAAGGTTCTTCAATAGTAATCTCATATTTATTTGCATCCTCCAACCCACCAAGGTTCCTTTCTATCCTTCTTTGTCATTTCTATCATGTATTATAGTTTTATTTTTCATAGTTTTTAGTCTTTACAACTACCCCTATACAGTCAACTAGGTTGAACTTATCGACGTAGTTTTGTATTCTATGTTCTATCTAGAAAGGTAGGTCAACTCTATCGACATAGTTCATTTTCAAACCCTTACTTTTATAGTACAAAGGTAACACTATTGACCTTGTTATGTATTCATTGTATACATTATTGATTGAATCAATATTGTACTATGTTTCAAAGTTGTAATTAACCCATATATGCTAGTAATTAGCTCACACTTTCATTTTTTGTTGCTTGCATACTTAGAATAGATCACATAGTCTAATTATGTGGTTTTCAATATGCCATTTACCTTCACTATTTCCTCTTTTATTCACACACAACTAAATTACAAAATCTCAAAAAACATTTTAACAATTGTCTACCTAAAGCCAACCTACATGAATTTCATCACCAAGGGGGAAGCTAACTTGGTTTTCTTGACAAGTATAAACACATATTTAATGGTATATTTTGGATAAATCACCCAACACCCTTATCACTATGGTGTGTGAAGTGAGTGGGTAGGCCCCAATACTAAGCCAGTACCATTGCCAATAAGATCTCTTTCATCCCAAACATCCTAAAACCATCCTTAGATTACTTTATAGTTCATTAATTACAACCAACTTCCTATCACATCTAAAATTATACTCTAATAATTTAAAAACATTCAGGTTGACCACTTAGTTAGATTTTACTTTCTAAGTTAAATGCTTTTTTATTTGCTCAATTATATGGTGTATTACAAAAAATCGTATTATCCAACATTGCCTCAAGGTTTTATGTTATGTGCCTCAATTGGATCAAGATAATTGACCCAATTGATTATGTGTTTCCTTTCATTTCTTTCTTTCTTAAAGTACTTTTAAAACTATTCTTGTTTCAATAAACAATCATTTCTGTCAACACAGTCTCTTACAGACTATTTATTTTTCCCCTACTTACTATACTAGGTCAACCTTGTCCATTCTATATAATTTTTAGCCCTTATTTTATGTACTAGGTTGACCCTGTCAACTTTGTACAATTTTTATACCTTTTTTTCTCTACTAGGTTGACCCACTTGACTCTGTACCCTTTTCTAATTTCTCTATTTTCTGATCCAATTATTTGTTTCTCTTTCTTAGAATTTTATTCATTTTTCTCAAGTCATCATGAAGTATCCTATCAAAATCTTGTTGGATAGTTTAAATCCATTTAAATACTATATGGGATGTTCATTTCTCCCTCACTTTTCCTCCCAAGTTCACCATCACTCTTGGGGTACCTCTTCCCATCTTTTATCCATCATTTGCAACATGGTGCAAATCACACCTCAAGATGAAGTTTATGGGTATGATCTTTTCCATACGTACCAAGATACTTATCATCTTCAAAACCTTCAAACTAATATGGGATAAATTGACACAAGTTTAATAAGTAATCCCACTTATAATCCATATTCTAATAGCCCTCCCCCTAATACCAATTTGGGGAATCCTCCTACCAATACCAACCCACCTCCTGATACAACTCAACTTCTTGCCCAAGTTATCCAACAAATGAACATTATGCAAAACTCTAACACCAATAAAATGATTTAACTTCAAAAACATTTTATTTATATGGATAATCAACCTCTAGCTATCCATCCTCAAGCTAATCCTAATTACATTCCCCCACCTCTTAGAGATTCCTCAGGCAATGTTACTCCTTAACCCATCATGAATAACAAGATGCTTCAAACTATTTAGAATGAGCCTTTAGCTCCCTTCATTATGTCCATTGATATTGGTAACATATCTCCAACTATCAAATATGATGGGGCTAAAGACCCAACCTCATTTCTTAAAGCCTTTAGAAACCTTTACAAAGAGTGGATCCAAACTAATACCTTCACCACAACTAAACTCTTAGTAAAAACCTTCACTAGTGATGTATTAGAATGGACCAACTAATTACCCCAACATTCAATTTGGTAATTTGAATATTTATTAAATCCTTTAGTTAAAGAGTTTCAACATAATGATATTCCTAAAAATTATCTTAGCCACTTCATCAATGTTAAGTAATCTCCTATTGAATTAGTTCATGACTTTATCAAATGATGGAAATCATTGGCCCTTAAAGCTGACCATAACATTATTGATGATAACTTGTTCAAACTCTTTATTACTACTTTGACCACCCTTCAATACAAGGTTATAACCTTTGTTCCCCAAACACTTAATGAAGCTCTTGACCAAGCTAAATGTCAAGAATTTCTCATGAAACAATTCAAACCTAATCCTAAACTTCTAAGAGGATATTCCCAAACATCTACCAATTCTATCACTAGTAATACTCTACAACCCAAACCCAAAATTACAAAAGTTGGCATCCCTTCATCTTCTCACACATCACTTTATATGTAACAAATGAAACAACTCTTACCTCCCTCTAAACCTTTTAATTACCCTAATAATTCTCCTAAATGGTATGACCCTAATCAATTTTTTTAGTTATATGCCAACATTGATCATTCTCATGAATCTTGTAGAGGGATCACTAAAATTTGTGTATCATATATGCTTGGTGATTCTTTTAATAATTAATCCATAATCAACCTTCATCATCAAGAGTACACCATTGCTTCTAAAAAATGATAGGTTTCTCAAGATTATACCTTAAATAACCAAAAATATTTTTATATAACCAATAATCAACCCAATACCAAGGATGTTTATGCCATTAATGCCAATTATGTCCAATATTATAATAATTCTAAATCTGTTAATACTACTATGATCAAATACAATCACAAGCTGACTCACAATGATCTTTTTACCAAACCTAAAAATCCATCCTTAGAAGAAAAACTTCTCAAGGACACAAACTACTAATCTAGCTTCAAAAGTACATGAGGAACCACTTCCTCCTTTTGAACCTCCAACCACATCCATTCCTTCAAAATATATTTACTTCCTAAACCTCGTGTTGGTTCTTCTTCTAAATCTCATTGGGACTTTCTTGAATACTTAACTCTATGCCTTGTAAGATTCCACTTATGGAGTTGGTTCATACTTCCCTTATCATCACAAGTTCCTTATGAAATAACTTTAAAAAATTAATGCTCCATCCTCTATAGATGAAAATTCACCTTCTATTGAACCTCAACATACCAACGTAAATACCATTGAAACTATGTGTCCTTCTTCCAAGCCTTCTATTGAATTTCTTGAAGAGGACATGATCAATGATGAAATTCTTTTTTGTGATGATGATCTGCCACTTTTTTTTTTTATCAAAATAGCCATCAATACTACCCTTATCCATAAATTTCTAGTTGATGAAGGTTCTAATATTAATTTGACATCTTTGTGGCTTATCCAACAACTTGGCTATAACAAGGATCATCTTAAATAAATCCATCTTACTTGTCATGGTTTTGATAAGACTAATTAAAAACCACTTGGTTGCATTTGGATTATATTAACCATTGGACCTAAGACCATTTGAACTAAGCTTATGGTCCCTGACTTACCCTTATCTTATAATATAATCCTTGGTCATCCATGGACTCATCAAATGAGGGCCATTGCTTCTTCCAATAGCTAATGCATTAAATTCTTACACAATGGAAAATGGTATAAGTATGAGGCTAATCCCAACATGTGGAGTACTCAACTTCATAATCCCAAATCTCAGTATTGTATTCCTACCATTCCTAAGATCAAAAGTGATCCTTTACCCAATTTTATCAACATCAATCCTAATTTACATGTCACTCTTGAAGATTCTAATGATGATGAACCTAATGACTTGAAACATACTTGCAATACTACTAAGCTACCTCCCTACATTTTGCAGTGGCTTCCTCCTTCTTTATTACCTCATGACCTTACTATCCCTCTTATTGATGATATTACTAACTTCCCCCTCCATGTAATTCTTAGGAGCCTTCTTTACTTGAAAAGTCATTCACTTGTAATGATTTTAGAGTGGCCAAATTATTTCAAGATTCTCTCATCATGTCTCCATGTACCTTCATTAATATGGGGATTTTACCTTCTAAAACTCCCCCTAATTCTCAAGAATCTATAATTTCTCTAATATATGATGATAATTACATAAATACCTAAGCTCAACCTCAAGACTTATATGTCCATCACTATCAAAAAACCTTAGATCAAATACACAAATTTAACCAGAATGTCCATACCATTTCTATAACTATTAATTTTGATCCTGAAGGTTATGTGTCTCTTGACAATTCTCTACTTCTTGATATTCTTGGGTGGTAGAGAAAATTATAACTTATAAACTTCTAAAAAAAATTGCATCTCCTTTACCACCTATAGATCTAATCATTACATTTGATCCTTCCCCTATCACTAAAGCCAATAACACTCCAATCCCTTTTGATCCAACTCCCTCTCATACTCCTAGTAGTACACTTGATGCCAAGGTAATTGATGTTAATTAGATACATTCTGAGTATGATTGCCATGGTAATAAAATTCTATATCTCAAAGTATATGTTGAGTATTGTGGTCCTCTTTCTACCTTGCCTAGTGACAAAGCTATTCTTAAAATACTTCATGCCCAAGAACCTCAACTTCCTCAACAACATCATAAACTTGGAAAATTTAAAACTAAAACCCCTTCTTTTAACAACTCCATCACTAGCATTGATCCCAAAGCTAATCCAATTTCTTCTTTACCTAATGCACCATACCATTTCTAGGACAACAATGCCATGCTTATCAAATAACCCACTCACATTGGGTATGGTACTCCATCACACCTCAACCAATTATATTCTCTCATGAACTCTCACCTATCGAACATGATAATTTTAGCTTATTCTTTGATAAATATCATGAGATATTTGCTTGGTTTAATGAGGAAATTCCTAGTATCAACCCTAGTATTGTGGTGTATAATATTATTACTTATCCTGATGCTAAGCTTGTGCATCAAAAAAAAATCCACCTTATGTCATAAGGAAATCATCAAATTAATCGATGCTAAATTTATCAAACTAGTGGACTATTTTGAATGGGTTTCTAATATTGTTCCCATTCAAAAAAAGGTCACTATGGTCATTCACATTTGTATTGATTTCCATAATCTTAACCTCTCTCATCCCAAGGAAAACTTCCCTTTACCTTCAATAGATGTCATCATTAATTCCATAGATGGTTACAAAATTTTATCTCTTATTGATCACTTCTTAAGCTATAATCGGATTCACTTTACCCTTGAGGACCAACATAAAACCACTTTCACCATGAAATGGGGCACCTATTATTATGTCAAAATGCCCTTTAACCTCAAAAATGTTAGAGCCACTTACCAATGAATAATGACTCATGTATTTCATGATCTTATCCACAAAATTATTGAAACCTATGTGGATGACCTCATTGTTAAATCCAAAAGTAATAAAACTCATCTCTCAGATCTTGATGTCATCTTTGATCATCTTTTTAAATACTGGGTTAGACTTAATCCTTAAAAATGTGTATTTGGTGTCACATTTGGAAAATTATTAGAATTCCTAGTCTCTCTCTATGACATCGATGTTAAACTAGCCGAGATTAGTGCTATCATCAACATGCCCATTCCTTGATCTATTCCTAACATTCATACTTAGGAAAACTAGGGGTAATTAGATGATTCATCCCTGATATGCCTTATTACATATACTCCATTAATTCTCTTCTTAAGAAATGTAATGCCTTAGAATGGATAGACCCTTGTCAAAAATATTTTGATAACATGAAAGAGTCATTACTTCACTTGCCTACACTTCATCCTCCTTCCAACAAGCGACCATTGATCATATATAATTATCCCACACCTATATTATTTGGGGTAATGCTTACCCAAAAATACCATACTAGAAGAGAGTATGCCATTTATTACATTAGCTGAGGCCTCATCAATTATGAGAAATGTTATACCAAAGTTGAACATGATTGCCTTGCTATCTATTGTTTTAGCTGAAAAGCTTTAACACTACATGCTATATAAAACCACTTATGTCATTATTTATTCTGACCCCCTTCATCATTTATTCTCCAAAGACTTTCTTTCAAAAGATAGAATTGGAAAATGGATGGTCCTTATTATAGAATTTGATTTTCCATTATGACTCAAAAAGCTATCAAAGGATAGGTCATATCTGATCAACTTGTTATGGCTCATATGCCTACTAACAATCGCCTTCAAGATAGTCTTCCAGATGACAATATCCTCTATATTGAAGTTCTTAATCAAGCTATCTCTCTCAAAGATTACTTTCATAACTATACCATTGATCTTGAAGCAAATAATCTAGACAAATCTAATATTCCCCCTAATACTAATAAACTTAAAGTAGTTATCAATGGGCTTCCTAAAATTAATGTTGACTTACATGAGGATACATGGACCCTTCAATTTGATGGTGTTAAATTCCTTCAAGGAGTTGGGGTAGGTTGCATTTTTACCAGTCCTTTTGGCAAAATCATTATTTAACTTTTCACTTCAACTTTGATGTCACCAATAATATGGCCAAATACAAAGCTCTAATCTTAGGTATGAGAGCTTCCCTTGATTTATACATCTAATACCTACATGATTTATATGAATCTCAACTTATTTACCACCAATTTAATGGTGATTACCAATGTAAAATCAAAAATATCATGAACTATCATCAAATTGCAACCACTCTTGCTAAGTATTTCATCTCTTTTACCATTGAGCCTATCCCTCTAGATCAAAATTCTATTGTTGATTCCCTAGTTTCTTTAGATTCTGTCTTTCATCCACACCAAGTTCTTTCTAATCCCACTATTTTTATATAAATAAAAAAATCTCCATCCTCAACTCAACCACCAGATTCACTTATCTACCACATCAAAGTTGTTACCATTCAACAAATCTCATGGTATAAAGACATCATTAAATTTTTTGAACATCAAAATTATCCTCCTAACTTAGACTCTCACAAAAAGACACACATTTGTAAACAATATTTTTAATATGTATTCCAAAATAACATCCTTTTTTATCAAAATACTGAAGGTACTTTTAATAAGCACATGGGGGCATTTGTGGTGACCACTATAGCAGACATGTTATAACCTAAAAATGCCTACGTATGGGTTACTTTTGGCCTACTCTTGAAAAATATGAAATAAAATTTATTCACCAACTTCATAATGATCTAATTCATTAACCTCCATCCAAGCTTTAAATTGTCGAATCTCCTTGGCCATTCTCCATGTGGGGATTATATCTTATTGGTAAATTACTTCACTCCCAAGATGGGCATATTTTTATTATCACTGCTATCAAATATTTTACCAAATGGGTTGAATCCATGCCTCTTGTTAATGTCACTGGTAAAACCATTACAAAATTTATTCTTAATCAAATCATTTGTCTCTTTGGTTTTCCCCATACTAGCATTTTAGAAAATCATGATAATTTTAAAAATAAAGAAGATAAACAACTTTATGCTAAATTCAAGATCAATCAAAAAAATTCTACACCTTGTCATCTATAATGCAATGGTTAAGATAAGGATACTAATAAAATTCTCAACAAAATTTTCTAGAAGATAATTCATGAAACCCACATAGATTGACATATTCACCTCTACCTTACACTTTGGGCCTATCAGACTAGCATATGTACTACCATTGGGACAATGCCATTCTCTCTAGTTTATGGTTTTGAGTTAATTATCCCATTCAAAGTTGAGATTCACTCTCCTTGTATATCTCTTCATGGTATCATTCTTGATGAAGAGTTATGTAATGCTCACTTTCAAGCCCTCAATCTCCTTAATGAACATCATATTTCCACTTTACAACATAATCACCAATACAAGGCTCATATTGGCAAACCACATAACAAACATGTTAATTTACACATTTAATGTTGGTGATCTTATCCTTAAATTAGATTATACCCATGCAAATAAGGTAAATATTCTCAAAAATCATGGGGTCCCTATTTAGTCAAAGATATTCTTGGTCTAAGTACCTACCACTTTTAAACCAATGAAGGCCATGCTTTTAAAGAGTCCATCAATGCACAATTCCTTAAAAATTACTTTGCCTAAACATTTCCTTCTTTTCATTCTTTCTATCCACATATATCTAACACTTGTTGTAGGTTACTTACATGGGTCTCTCCCTCTACAATAATTCTCTCTTTTTATAAACCTTTAGTCCTTCTTGTTTGGTCTTTTGGTTTCCCTTTCTCTCATGAGTTACATTATAAAACTGTAGATAGGACCCAATCTTCCTCATGATGTACCATAGTTTTATTTATTTTAATACTCTTTTTACACACTTTTTGGCATCCCTTGCATTTTTATTTTGTGAGTTGCATTGTAAGACCATGGATAGGACCTAGCATTCCTCACAAAATACCATATTTCTTATCCCATTTATTTTTCACATAATTTTTGGTACCCTCATGGGTTTCTCTTTTATGAGTTACAGTGTAAGACCATGGATAGGACCTTATCATACTCATAAAATTACCATCCTATCATTCCTTTTCTAGAATGTGTTTTACAATAGTTACAAGTTTTTTATCCTTGTTCTCAACTTTAGCTTTTTCTTCTTTTGATAGATGGAATTTGCACAATAATATATGTTATCATATTTTCCTCCATTTCCCTTATTCTTATGATAAGTAATCACACTTTAATATTATTGTATCCCTATTTTTCCCTTTGTCACATTTTTATGATTTGAAGTAATTCAAATTATTTCATGTTTCATTCCTCTTGATTTCCTTTCCTTTCACTCCTCATTGGATAAAATAAGGTTGAAGTCAAGATATCACTTTTATTTCACCTAGATTTATGAGAATCTTAGACCCCATGCTCTCTGAAGTTATCTCTCTTATTAACCAAGTCCCAATTATTCAAATGAAAGTCATCTTTATCACCAATGTTTGGTTTTCCAAATCCATATGGAGGAGGAATAGAAAAATCCATCAAGAAAATTAAAAGCCAAGTCAATTGAAATAAAAGGAAATGATATACAAAAGGCAACATACAAATTTTTAAAGTCAAAATCACACCAAAAGACGTGATTACAAGCACATATCCTATCTATAATCAAATCTCAAACTCCATAGTTTACCTCACATAGATCCGAGTTCCATTAGGGTGTAGTAGGCCAGTATATTGGAATAGGATAATTCAACAAACTCTATGGTGCTACCTACTTTCTCATGCAAGTAACCAATCTTTGTAGTAGATCAATGGTTTTGTAAAGGGTTTTGAGGAATAGGGAACACATTATGGGAATGTAGGTCCATTTTAATTTCCATGTATATAGACTCCATGGGATGATCTATATACTATATTTGTTGACCTAAGACTTATGTGGCTAAGAGAAGTTCTTTAGATTCCTTAAGGTCGAAAGTCCTCTTGTTTTGACAAACCTAATTTGAGTGTCTTGACTTTGATAAAGAGTTCCTCTACCTTGATTTTTCCTTCATTTTCGCATCCACCCATTCATTTCCCCCTTGACAAGAAAATTGTGATTTTAAATATATTTTCCCTCTTCTATAATTACTTCTTCATCTCGTAAAAACATGCTAACACTACTTTTTTTTAGGTTTATCTATCCTTAAAGCAAAACAATGTGTTTGAATAAGTCTATATTACTTTCTTTATACCATAAAATTATATTTATAGACTTGTTTTTTTACCTTTTACCATTTTTGGTTTGTTAGACCTCCCTTCTATTATGGGCACCTGAGTCCATACATTTTCCATTAATGAGTGAGATAAGGAGTGTTACTGCTCACTCATCAATGTTATTTTACCATTTTGTTTTTCGCTTGTCCATCTTTGTTTAAGTAAAGATTGTTACTGCTTTTACATTTGATGTTTGATTACCATCCTTTTTGACATGTATCCTTGGTTTGACTTGGTGACTTTTCCTTTCTTACTTAAGGTTTACTTGTTTGAGTTTTTCGGTCTTTAGTATCCTTGATTTTTTTATTACTTGATTTACTCTTATTTTTTATTTGGTCATTTGGTCTCGCATAACACTTATCACCCCAACTTTCCAAATTCTTGAGTACATCCCATCTACATAGCACCAATTATCTTGGCTTTCCTATGTTAGCTTGTTTTTTCTCTTTAGTTTTGTATTATTGGGTTTATCAAAAGTAGTCTCTATACCCTCCACAATCAAAAATAACAACATAACAGATACTCATCCAGTGATAAAAGTAAGTCAATGTATGCATCATATTTAATTTTTAGTTATTTACCTTTTAATCATTTAATTTCACTTATATTATGCTTTAAAATATGACAAATTTTTTTTATCATCAGTGTTATGTGTTATTATGTTCTTTCTTGAAGCATCATCCCCTATTGCACCTTAGTGAAATGTGATGAGATTCAAGTGAGGCATATATATACACATAATATTTTCAACTTTTATCAAATAATAATGCTTTACATCTTGAAGGAACCCATCGAGACTCAATCTCTCTAAGTACATGCCTTAAAGGGTACATTGGGAAAGGGGTGGGCAAACCATTAGTGCTTTGTAGGATTATTGTCCCTTATTACTACATTATTACCAATCCAACTAGCTCCTAAAACCATTCCCTAAGCTATTACTCCTCCTTTGCACACTTCTCTAATATTTTACCACTTTCCATCCTTTTTTCCTCACCTTAATCCCCTTTTGTTGGTCAATTGTACTAGGTCAACTAGGTCAACCTTGTATAATTTTGGGTAATTTTCACCTAGGAACTAGTTTGGCTCTTGGCCAACCTAACTCATGACCTAGTGAATAATTATCTAAAATTATGCTAGGTCAACTGGGTCGACCCTATCAGTCAAGATTTTTAGAAGGGTTTAGGGTCAAATCCACCTATATATACAAGATCATTTTCTTATTATTTCATATGTAGTCAAGAGTTATTATTCACTTGTGCTTATTTACAATCTACTCTTCCACCATTCTACTTGAGGAGTCTTAGATTAGGGTTTCCACTAGGAGAATCTAGTCTTATGGATAAGTCTTATATGATTTGGCCTTTATTAGTGATCCTTGCAAACCATAACAACCTCTTGTGAATCCCCTTTGACCATGGGAGAGATTGAGTCTCGATGGGTTCATCATTTAGGTAAGTATTCTCTAACTTTGCTCCTCTCTTTACTAGATAAAAATATCATAAGTGTTGGCTTCAAATAATATTACTCTCTTTATTCCATGTATTAGGGTATTACTCATACATAGCTTAATTGGGATTATCCTATGCATGTCTTTATTGTTTACTAACCTCTCATATTATACCACAAGCTTAGGTGAGCACTAGATTAGATTTATTTTACTTGTTATTAGTTTTGTGAGATATCAAAACATAAGACTCCCTTAGCATTATTGAATTATTATGCTTGAATATAGGCTTTAGAACCCTCCCTAACATATTTTATTGTATTAAGACATCCCCTAATCAGGTCTATTAGATCCCCATATTGGTCATGTTCCTACTTAATACATGTGTCCCCAATCAGAAGTGTATGGTATGATCTATATTTTCTGAGTTAGGATTGATTTACAGACATGATGCATTTATGATTTACTATAGACATCATGCCCCATCCCCATAGGTATCTACTTATATTTTTTTGTTATACACATTGATTACATATATCTTGACACTGTCAGGAGAACCTACAACAATCAATATGCTCTGATACCAACTGTTAGGAGACCCCTTATCCAACGGAAGCACAATTGATTACTTTTTTATAAGCAATTAAACACGAAATTATACCAGAATGATAAAGTAACTAGAAACTTGAGACAACAAAGAATTTGAGAGACAATACACACTCTTGTATTAGATATTACTAGAAGAAAATACAATAAGGAAGATGCCACTTCTTTTTCCACCTCAAAGGCTTGCCACACCTCAAGACCTTCTTCCCTCTCTCTCTTGCTCAACACAAAACCAACTCTACAACTTGAGTTGCTATCCCTCCTTGAATGCTTCAATTGATCTCCTTGACCTTACACCTGTAGATCTCCTTGACCTTGCTTGCTTCAATACTTTTACTTGCCTTCTTGATAATTACAATACATGCCTTATGGGTCTTTAAATAGGATCCCATGCTTACAAAAATAGAAATCTAACTACAATAATTAGACATGTAGCTCGTGACTATAATTAGTCATTTGACATGAAAACACTCACTTCACTTAACTGAATGTTCATCAATAGCAGTTCTGGAAATACACAGGCGATCGACGTCGGTCCCTACTTGCCTGGTGCTATCGACATCGGTCGACTACCTGTCATCACTGGTTTCCTTCTCCACTATCTGTGACTGACGTTGGTTATACTACCGATACCAGTTCCTCTAGTTCTTCAACATCCTCTTCTTGTGTCTGCAAACAGTTGAAGCTTTTAGCTCCACACCCTAACAATCTCCCACTTGGAGATAAACAGCTGCAACTTGTACCTATACCTGTACACCATCTATTTTGTTCCTTAGGCTCTGTATCCCTCTTCAATGTCACTCTTGAAGACCAACCACCACGCAAACCTGTGATGCAATACCTGTATCTTATGCCACAAGAATTTTGCTGCTCCCAAATTCTCCATGACATACTTTTGAACCAACTCTACCCTTAGCTCAGAAAGCTCCCTGTTTATGAAACCCTGCAACAAGTAACACAATACAGTAATAGGATAATGTAGCTAATATTATCCAACCTGGTAAAGATAAAATACAATGGTCAAACCTCCATTGTTCTGCAGCCTAATCAAGACCATATACCATAGCCTTCTGTCTCATGTATCCATCCACTCTCTTCTCTAGAGCAGGAATCCATCCCTCTATCTAGTGCTTCCTTCTAGCTGACAACACTACCAACAAATACCTATTTGGTTCTCCAAGGACTCACACTCCTCATCCATGCCAAGCTCCCACTATTTCTAGATTCTACCTGCATTACTTCTTCCATCTTCCTAGTTCATGACTATCAGTAAGCAATATAAAGAAGGTGAACAATGAATATGAGGTTCACATACCTTTCATGACCTCCACATGGGTGTTTGAGACTTATTAATTCACCCAACATTCATTCCAGTGACCGATCTCAGCCATCTCCCAGTCTGCTCCCGACCTACCGACCCTACTGGTCTGCACATGACTGATGTCGGTATCTGGCTGACCGATGTCGGTCCCATGTGACCAACATCGGTGTCTGTGTGTTCCTATAAGTGATGAAATTTTCATCCGTGAGCTCTTCTTGGATTAAACCTCTATCCATGCTGCCTTGCTTAGATTTATTCAGCTCATGTGACTGATCTCTATCCTTCATCTCCTCCATAAACACCAAGGCTTCTTTGTTCCTATCAAAAGCATCAAATTTCCTCTTTCTGGAATGAAATCTATCTATGCTTTCAGAATTTGAACACATACCTTTTGAATCAAGAACATCCATTCCCTTCTTATTCATGTGACCAACCCTATTAGACCACATCTTTGAATCTACACCAGAAGTAGAATCAGTAATACAAGTAGGTAGATAAAGAGTACCTACTTTCTTACCTCTTGCTAGAACAAGTGCTCCCTTGGTAACCTTCCAAGAGTCTGTTGTGAGGGTTATTGTGCATCCCTCATCTCCCAACCTTCCTACAGAAATCAAACTCTGCTTCAGAATTGGAACATGCATGACCTCCTTCAACACCCATGTGTTGTCAATCTGCAATCTCAACTGCACTTTCCCTTTGCCAACTATCTGACAAGGTGTACCATCCCCTAAATAGAGCACTCCAAAGTCTCCCTATTCATACTCATGAAACAAATCTCTGTTTGGGGATGCATGAAAAGATGAACCAAAATCTAAAATCCATGATCCTATCTGACTATCCAAAGAAAGTATGAGAGCATCCTGTACCATAATATTTGCATCCTTTGCTTCTTCAGTACCTGCATGTTGATTCTCTTTATCTCTCAACCAACACTCCTTCTTTGTATGTCCTTTCTTTCCACAAAACCAGTAGGTAATACCTTTGGACTCGGGTCTCCTTCTCGACCTTGATTTCCCTTGCTCAACCTTCTCCCTTTGCCTTCCCTTGCTTTTTGAACTTAGAGCATTCCCTGATGATTCACCTGTGCTTCTCCTGCGTATTTCCTCATTCAAGATCACACTCACAACATCATCAACTTTTAAGATTTTAGAAGCAGATGCATAATTACTTACTGCCATAACCAAACCGTCCCAACTTTCAGGCAAAGAACATAAAATCAAGAGAGCCTTTACCTCATCATCAAAAACAATATTGACTGAGGCTAGTTGGTTTACCAAACCATGGAAATCACTAAGATGAGTATGTACCGATCCACCTTCCTACATTTACAAAGTAAATAGCTGCTTCATAAGATATACCTTATTAGAAGCCGAGGGCTTTTCGTATAAATTCGCTAAGGACCTTATCAACTCTTTCATTGTCTTGCACTGTGATAAGCTGGAAATCACAGATGATGCAAGGCTCAACCTTATGGAACCAAGAGCCTTCTGATCAAGAACACTCCATTCTTCATCCTTCATATCTATGGGCTTGCATGCAACCGCACCCAATGGTAAGTACAGATCCTTCTGATACAGATAATCCTCAATCTGCATCCTCCAGTGTTGATAATTCTTGTCGTTAAACTTCTCCATTCGTAGCTTACTTTCTTTTGCCATTGCTGAACTCCCACTCAATCAAAAAACCCTGTGAATGACCTGTAATCAAAAAATTAACCTGCTTCCTGCAAACCGTAGCTCTGATACCACTTGTCAGGAGAACCTACAACAATCAATATGCTCTGATACCAACTGTTAGGAGACCCCTTATCCAATGAAAGCACAATTGATTACTTTCTTATAAACAATTAAACACAGAATTATACCAGAATGATAAAGTAACTAGGAACTTGAGACAACAAAGAATTTGAGAGACAATACACACTCTTGTATTAGATATTACTAGAAGAAAATACAATAAGGAAGATGCCACTTCTTCCTCCACCTCAAAGGCTTGCCACACCTCAAGACCTTCTTCCCTCTCTCTCTTGCTCAACACAAAACCAACTCTACAACCTGAGTTGCTATCCCTCCTTGAATGCTTCAGCTGATCTCCTTGACCTTACACCTGTAGATCTCCTTGACCTTGCTTGCTTCAATACTTTTACTTGCCTTCTTGATAATTACAATACATGCCTTATGGGTCTTTAAATAGGATCCCATGCTTACAAAAATAGAAATCTAACTAAAATAATTAGACACACAGCTCGTGACTATAATTAGTCATTTGACATGCAAACACTCACTTTACTTAACTGACTGTTCGTCAACAGCAGTTCTAGAAATACACAGGCGACCGACGTCGGTCCCTGCTTGCCTGGTGCTGCCGACGTCGGTCGACTACCTGTCATCGCCAGTTTCCTTCTCCACTATCTATGACTGACATCGGTTATACTACCGACGCTAGTTCCTCTAGTTCTTTAGCATCCTCTTCTTGTGTCTGCAAATAGTTGAAGCTTTTAGCTCCACACCCTAACAGACACCCTTGTGTAATGCTAGATATAACATACATCTTACACTACATACTTTTGCTCAGATTATTTTACATTCTAATGTTATGTTTGCACATTATATTAGAATATCATGTAGTTATCATATATAAAATACATCTTACACTACATATAACATATATCTTACACTGCATAATTTTGCTCAAATTATTTTATATTTTAATGTTATGTTGGCACATTATATTGGAATATCATGTAGTTATCATATATACTCTGGCTAACACATTTTGTAGAGATATTTTATTTTGAGTATAATTATTACATAGGTGAAAAAACACCCTAAAAGGAGGGGGAATTCACAGGGGTTTTCATAGAGATTAGTCTCCTACATTTCTATTCATATATCACTTTTAGTACATAGTCTCAGTTTTAGGAAATTAGACATAGGAAAAAATAGGGACTCAGAAAGTAGTTTAGTTACTTAGATTTTAGACCAAATAGACATTGGCACCTACAATGGGAAACTAGCACCACATGGAGCTACTATCCACTACATTATTTTACTATCTAATAGCCCTATCTTTAGGGTAGTTTAGATTACCTAGAACTGTACACTGAGTAGAACATAGGTTTACATAGATGCAAGTATAGGTTTGAAATTTATGTTTATATTTTTCTTAGATACACTAATTTTAACTTAGATTCATATTATTTTCTTATATTATGGGCATCATACATGGCATGATCATCTCTATATTCAGTTTAGATACATATATACATTTATTACAACTCAATCCAGAATCAATATACTCAGATATTAGATTGGGGGCAGGTGTTTGGCATATTATTTCCATATATTTAGTTACACATAGGTTGATTAGATGGAATGACAAACTCCATATCATTCTCTACATTGTATACACTTGACATCATAATCTAGGTTGTCACTACTTTCATGTGTTACTCTATCTATAATGATTGGCATTCTTGAGCATCTCAGATCCACCTAATGTACCTGAGTGACCATGGTGTTGGCATACATAGTTATGTATACCTGATTAGATACTTTCAACACTTTGTGTAGTTCAATTTCAGATCCATCTACTACACATGGGTGGGCAATGATGGAGTCATAGCCTACTTGAGTTATTAAGCCACCCACATGAGAGGGTTATAGACACTTACAGTCTGATCCAAGCTATTCATAGGTTATGATCTACCAAGTAGGGGTGGGCAATGATCAAGTTAAAACTAGATTGAGTTCTTTAGCCACCCACATATTAGGATTGCATAAGTTATCAGTTTAGTCCTATCTATTCAATAATTTGATCACTATGTACACACACAAGTTGTCACCAAGTTCATACATTAGTTCACATACCCAATGAGGTTTATTTATTCCTTTCATCTTTCCTATCTCTTTCTTAGCTTTAATCAATTAATTTATTCAACATAGTCTTTTTCTCTTGATATCTCTTAAGTAAGGATTGATTTATGCACATTTTATTCTAGGTCATGTTTTGAATCATGCTTCACATATGAAAACCTAGCTTCACATACTCAAACTCAGCTACATAGGATTCACTTCTTAGGTAAGTCTAGGTACACTTATTTTTCCTTGATACTAGTCATTTTACTTTGTTGTATTTCTAGCATAAATGAAGGGGAAAATGTAATCACCTAATAGTGGTATTTGGATGCTAAGAGTATTTCTTGAGACAAATTTTTCCTATCTTATCCTTATACCTATCCATATCATTTATCACACTTTTCCATCAATTGTGTAGACCACAAAAATCTCTAGTTAGCCAAAACATAGTCTCAAACCTAAATTCCCAAATCTTGGCCCTTCAGTCCCTGTAGCCTACTATCTAGACACTAGTGCCACATTAAGAACACTAGAGCCACATGGTGCTAGTATCCCTCACATGGTGCTAGTGTCCTTTACCCTAACTCTCTCAAACGGATATATTTTCAAACGTGTACCCCTCCTAAGGTTAGTCTAAGCACATTTTATTATTTTCATAAGCTATAAAACATTATAAATAAAACACTATTAGACCTTTATCCACTAGATGGAAAATAGATGCAAAAATCCTATTCAAACAAGAAAAAAGTTGAGTAAAATCAAGGTTATTAATCTGTATTCTACCCTACTTCTACATACTACCATTTATAGCTTTTCTAAGCCCAAGTTTCAAATATTTCCAATCTCAAGCACCTTGATCCCTCATCAGAGTATTGGTATGTAGGCAACTCTCTTCATAGTTATGTGTTGAGGATGTTTATCTTATCCTACTAATGAATATCCATTCATCTCATGCCATACTTACAAAGAAGATTAGGGTTTGGAACATAAATTGGATGTTACAGGCATAATACAAACTTATAGATTTCATGTGCATAGGAATAGAACCTAGAAACATAGGCCCAAGCACTCCCAAAATTTAGGAACAATCATACAAAGAGGAACACTAGAACTATTTTCAAAACATGAGCCACATAACATTACTCTCTAGGTGGGGTGCTACTGTCTAGGAGAGAATCTGACTCAGGGAATCTATTAACATGCCTAGACCTATTTGTAACCCAATTTTAAGCACCCAGATATTTTATAATAGTTATTTTCTAGATAAGTCTCTATTTGCACATATTTATTAGTATTTTTAGAAATTCAAAGCCAGTTAAATTTTATAACAAATTAATGTTTATTTATTGCACATTATTTCACTAATTTATACAACTCATCCCTTTAATCTAACATAAGATTTACATATTAAAACCTTAAAATGTTAAATGATTAGTAAAAACCCTAAAATATTACTTTTAGGTGATCTAATATGTCTTGAATCTCTTTGTTTTAGGGTTTTAATAATGTAAGTCTTATGTTAGATCAAAGGTCTGAGTTATTTAAATTAGTGAAATAATATGCAATAAATAACCACTAATTTGTTACAAAATTTGACTTGCTTTAACTTTCTAAAAATAATAATAAATATTTACAAATAGATACTTATATGAAAAACAATTATCATTGAAGATTTAGGTGCTAAAAATTAGGTTATAGACAGGTCTGAGTGTTGTCAATAGGGTCCCTAAGTCAGATTCTCTCTTGGATAATAGTGCCACACCTAGATAGTAACACCATGTGGCTCTAGTGTCTTGAAAATGGGACTAGTGTCCTCTTTGTAGGACTATTCCTAAATTTTGGAACTACATATGCCCATGTTTTTGGGTTATGTTCCTACACTCATGAAATCTAGAACTATATATTATGCATATAATAGTTATTTTAAGTTGTAAACCCTAATACTTCTTGCAAGTATGATATGATTTGAAAACGTGTGTTTGTTAGTAGGATAGGTTGGACATCCTTAACATCCCACTGTAAAGAGAGTTGCTTACATACCAATACCTCAAGGATGGATCAATCCCAGTGTAGTTCTCCCACCTAGTGCTTTTTGCAAGTGAAAGTGAATGCTAGAATGATAGTCGTTTTGAATGTGTTGAGTGTGCTTGAGATTGGAAATCTTATAAATTTAGGCTTAGGGTAGTTATAGATGGTAATATGTAGAATTAGGGTAAAATAGAGATTAATAACCCTTATTTCTTCTTTGAATTGGATTGTTTCCTCTTTTTCATATAGTGGATATAGGATATAGGTCTAATAGTCTTGTATTTATAGTGTTTCATAGCTTCTGCAGATAATAAAATATGCTTAGGTTGACCTTAGGAGGGGTACGTGTTTTAAAATATATTTATTCAAGAGAGTTAGGCTAACGAACACTAGTGCCATATTGGGGACACTAGCGTCATGTGGTTCTAGTGTCTTTAATGTGGTACTAGTGTCTAGCTACCAGGTTACTAGGAATGAAGGGCCAAGATTTGGGAATGTAGGTCTATGACTGTGTTTGAGCTATCAAGGGACATTTTTGGTCTACACAATGGTTGGAAAAGTGTGATAAAGGATCTAGGATAGGTTTAGGGCTAAGCTAGGAATAGGTTGTCTCAAGCAACACTTTTAACATCCAAATACCACTTTTAGGTGATTACATTTGTGCCCCCTTTATGCTATAAATAAAACAAATAAAAATGACTAGTATAAAGGAAAAATAAGCATATTTAGACTTACCTAAAAATTGAAGCTCATGTATCTAAGCATGAGTATGTGAATTTAGGTCTACCTATGTGAATCAATATCCAAATCATAACCTATAATGAAATGTGTATAAATTATTCCTTACTTAATATATACCATAACCAAAAGACTATGTTAAATAAAGCAACTAAGTAAAGCTAAGTAAAGAGATAGGAAAGAGGAAAGGAATGAGTACACTTTATTGGGTATGAAAACTAATGCATGAACCTAATGAAAACTAATGTTCATGTATATACATAGTGATCAAATCATTGAATAGCTTGGACTGAGCTAATAGCTTGTTGAATCCTCATAAATGGGTGGCTCAAGAAATCAATCATTTCCCACCTTTCTTGGTGGATGATGACTTGTGAATAGATTGGATTAGACTATAAATGTGTCTAATTCTATTATGTATGTGGCTTAAGAAATCAATTAGGATATGACTCCATCATTTTCCACATGTGTGTAGTAGATTCATCTAAAAATGAACTATGTTAAGTGATGGAAAATGTCTAACTAGGTATACCTAACTATGTATGTCCATTTCATGGACACTCAAGTACATTAGGTAGCTTTGGGAAACTCAAGAATGCCAACCACTATAGATGGAATAAGGCATGAAAATGGTGACAACCTATAATATGATGTCAAGTGTATATAGTATAGAGAATTACATAGAGTATGCCATTCCATCTGATCATCTTGTGTGTAACTAATCATATGGAAATAATGTGTCATGCACATGCCCCCAATCTGATATTTGAGTATACTAATTATGGGTTGAGTATGCAATAAATGTATATGTGTATCTGAATTGAACATGGGAATGATCATATAATGCATGATGCCCCTAATTTGAGTAACTAATATGAGTATGAGCTAAAATGAGTGTATTTAAGAAAAATATAAACATAAATATCTGACATATAGCTATATTTGTGTAAACATATACTATACCTAGTGTACTATTCTGGCTAATATAAACTACCCCAAAGTTGGGGCTACTAAACATTAGCACCATGTAGTGGACAATAGTTTCATGTAGAGCTAGTGTCTCATTATGCACACTAATGTTTGTCTAGTCTAAAATTTGGGTGACTAAACTAATTTTTGAGTCCTTATTTTTTCATGTGTCTTACCTGTGTCTAATTTTATAAAATTGGGCCTATGTGCTGAAAATGATATGTGAATAGCAATATAGGATCCTAATATCTATGACAATCCCCTGTGAATACCTCCTATTTTGAGGGTAGTTATTTACCTATGAAATAACTATCCTAAAAAAAATAGCTCTGTAAAATGTGTTAGCTAGAGCATTTATGATAACTGCATGATAATCCAATATAATGTGCAAACATAACATCAGAATGTAAAAGAATTTGAGCATAAGTATGTAGTTTAAGATGTATATTGTATCTATTATTGTAAAATGGTGTTAATATATATGTAATTAATGTGTATAATATCAAATCTTAGTAGTTACCTAGAGGGATGGGGCATGATGTCCATCACGGCACCCAAGTAGGAAGGGTTTATGCTTGAGGTTCCTCATGGCATCCAGAATTAGTGTGTGTAACAATAAAATACAAGCTTCATCATAATGAAGCATACAATAATGCATACATACAAAACACATGAGTCTCACAAAATAGGCTAATGATCCACAATACAAGGGACATGAGCACATGTCACTAAATCTAGGAATAAAAAATATACAAGGACATGTTCAAATGTTCACAATCAATTTGTCTTAGATCCACATACAAGGACATGTTCAAATTTATACATACACAATCAAGAACATACACACAAGGGACATGGGAACATGTCCAAGGCATACATGAATAGAAGTGGCATATATCCAGAGAATAATGGTATATTCAAATGCCCTTGAATAGAAGAAGCATAAAAAATACAATCAAGTCTAAATTTAGAAAGATAAAAATGAAAGTATGTATGAATGTAGTAAAAATCTATGTAAATACTAGGATGTAAATATGCTGAGTCTAAACTAATGATAATCAACAAAAATGAGTAACAATGATCAATATCAAGTTATATCAATGTGTTAACAAGAATGTAAAGAATGTAAGGATAGAACCTAATAATAGAAACCATGTATAAGATTCCCTTGAGTGGGTAGATTTATCAAATGAATAAACCTAGATTAGTGTATATGCCATTAGTGGGTAGATGATAGCAAGTCTAGATTGTTGTAATGGATCTGATTCTTGTATGTAGTCTGCAAGCACTTGAAAAAAATAAGTGAAACATATATGTATGATAAAACTGACTATACTAAGATAGCTAGCATATGTAATGTCTAAAAATATAAAAAATGTAAATATAAAAATGCATATAATTTGTAAATCTTATATTTTCTAAGGAATATTTGAATGTTTTTGTGTTTTGACATGTTATATTGTTTTTTGTATTTTCTATAAATAAGTTATATATAAGAAAATGGAAATAAACTATGTACAAGGATCAAGAGAGAAAATATGTACAAGAGGGTAAGAACCATACTAACTAATGAGTCTCTGGTGTAGCCTCTTGTTACTTCCAATACTAATCCTAAACACCTACTCATAGGTGTATTCACCTAAGACATCACAAACAACTTATGTACTTAACAATCACCCAAGACAAAGCTTATATCATCAAAATACAAGAATTCCTTGTCATCTAGTGAAGATTTTCTAACTCATGACCACTGCTACACTCTATAAGTGATGGAATATAAAGGACAATGAAAGACTATCTATTATTGATCTTAAAGATCTATAAACCAACGTTTAAAGGGCTAGTTATGAACCAAACACAATGACTAAATACAAATTGTGGGTACATCCTAAGTATATTGTTAGTTAGACACACTTCACCACACTTCCTACACTCTTACTCTACCCTAACAAACCTTAAAAAACTTGATTTAGTGGACTATCTGGTTGAATTTGATGATTTGACCAAACTCTACCTTAAGGATAGATTAGGCTCTCTTTTAGCCCTTCAAACCCTATTTTCCCATCATAACTTTCTATGCATTGATCATAAAATTACTATAAAAACAATTTGGATACCCATTATTGAACTTTACAATATATGGTAATTTTGATAGAAGTTGTTTTGTATGGATTAAGGCTTATAGGCACTGTAGCAAACCTAATTATGTCTCCAAAGGAGGACTGTGAGAAAAAAATGGAACCCTCTTGAATTATTTTGACTACCAAACTCTTATGGGAGGTATAAATAGTTTTATTACACATATGATAACCTTATTTTACCTTTTTCATGTGTGAGAACCTAGAAAAGGTTAAAAATAAAAGTATGCAGAACTAACTAGTCTATGGATAACAAGGCAGGTTAGATTCCACACTTGCACACCTGGTATGAATCTGAAACTTGTACATAAGTTAATAGAGATTACTCAAGACAAATTTTAAATTTTCAAAAAAAATCATCCATACAATCATTATTTATAGCTTGCCCTAGTTATGGACAGTGAGGACAAAATTAATCCGACGAGACACAAAATAAAGTTTCAAGAGCCAAACAAAATATGAATGGAATCCTATTAGAGTCCTCTAGCCCTTGAAGACATCACAGAACACTTTTGAAGTTTCCATTTTAAACTACAACTTTTCACTTAATAGCCTTATATAAAGAGGGTTTTATAGTTTCAAAGAAAACAAGAAGAATTATATCTAGCTTACTTGAAATCACTGTTATCTCCTATTCACTTTGATCCTCTCATTACAATAATATCAATCTATTTCACATGCCAAGTGAGCCTGAAATTGGCTAGACCATCATTGGCATTTGCTAGATTTTCCTTCCAAAATCAAGATCTTAACCCCTAAAAACCTTCAACAACTTAGTAACAATAGAATATAGTTCAAAAAGCTTCTAAATTCACCTAAAGATCTTGAAGACCACCTATACTAATGGAGATAAGTCTTCAAGGTTTTATTTTAGTCTTATATACTCAAATTGGCCTTTCAAAGTAGTCAAATAGGCCTTATTTAACTTATTACAACTTTTAAAATTGAATTTGAACCTTGTGGATGGAAAATTAACCTCCCACACAAATTGTACACCTGTAGAAAACTTAAAAACAAATAAATTAAATCAACTTCAAGATGCTCTTGTATCATTACTATCATGGAACAAAAAGAAGCTATCTTTAAATGTTCTTTTCTTGAATCAATGCCTCCACACTAGTACCTAGTTTAATGATATCATTCTCTTTCATCCAAGTTGCATCTTCATCTAGTTGGTTTCTTCATTTAACCAAGTAATCAAAGTACTCTTTGTCCCTTGTCCTTTTGATCACTTTCTTGTCCAAGATTGCCTCAGCTTGTTTTGATATGTTCTTTGGTAATTGGTGTTCCCACTCAACTAGTTGGTCCTCTTGTATTTTATGTGCTTCAGCTAATAGTTCATCCCATTTAAAATGTTATAAATATGAAAAATTTAATATTTGAGAGATTCTAATCCCTTTTGGAAGCTCAATCTCATAGGCATTAGTAGAAAATATTCTTAAAATCTTACATGGACCAATTTTATTTACCTTTAGCTTGTCGTACTCCCTCTTTTGGAATATTTATTTCCTAAGGTATACAAGTACAAGGTCTCCCACATTTAAAATTACCTCTCTCATCCTTTGCTTAACTCTTTGATTTTAATTTATATTACTTTCTTCTAATTTCTTTTTCACTTGTTCATGCAAGCTTTGCATAGCACTATCAAATTCTTCTCCATCTACACTTCTTGCTTCTATGTTTCTCAAATTTATCAATTCATATACACCCCTAGGATGCATGCCATACAAGATCTTAAATGGACTCATCCATTTACTTCTATTGGTAGAGTCATTATAAACAAATTTAGCCTATGCAAGAACTAAATCCCATTATTTTAGGTGCATACTTACCAAGCTTCTTAGGATGTTTCCAAGGTTCCTATTGACTACCTCTATTTTACCATCTATTTGTGTATGGTAATTTGCACTAAAGCTTAAATGTGTGCCCAAATTCTTCCATAAAGTCCTCCAAAAGTGTCTAACAAACTTTGTGTCCCTGTCAAAAATAATGCTCATGGGAGGTCCATGCAACCTTACAATTTCTTGGAAAACAAATTGGTAATGTTAGTAGCATCAAATTTTTTAGTGAAAGGAATGAAATGATCCATTTTTGAGAATCTATCAACAACAAAAAAATAGAATCATGCCCATTTTGTGTTTTAGGCAAACCAAGGACAAAATCCATACTTAATCCCATGGCTTGTTGGGAATGGGTAGAGGTTGGTACAAGCCTATGTTTTGGATAATTAATTTTGCATAATAAAAAATCTTAAATTTTTATACAAACATCTTCACATTATCACCCATACCTAGCCAATAGTACAATGCACCCAATTGGGCTAATGGTTTTTTTTCCCAAAGTGTCCCCCCAAGCTGCCATTGTGTTTCTCCTTCAGCAGGTTCTCCCTCATTGAAATTTTTGGAATACATAGTTGAATTCTATTAAACAAAAGCCCTTATTTAATCATGAATTCCATTCATGTACTCCTATCACCCATCACTGGATTCATACAAGCCTCATATGGCTCCTTAAAGTTTGGATTTTCCTAGTACATGCTTTTACAATATTCAAATCCTAAGATGTTCATTTGGGTTTCTAACATGACTAAAAATATTCTAATAAAAGCATCAACAATTTTTTTTAGATTTTCCTTTCTTGTGTTTTATTTAAAATTTAAAACTTTACAAGAATTCTACCCATTTGACATGCCTTTGACTTAACTTATTTTGACTAGTTATGAATTGCAATGCATAGTTATCAGTAAACAAGACAAACTCTTTAGGCACAAGGTAATGCCTCCATTTTATTAGTTATTAGATAATGGTATAAAATTCTTGGTCATATACTGAATAATTTTTATTCACATCACTTGAATTTTCACTAAAATATGCAATGGACTTCCCTTCTTGGCTTAAAACAACCCCAATTGCACTCCCACTAGCATCACATTCAACTTGGAATAACTTGTTGAAATCAAGAAAGGATAACATAGGATATTTTGTTACCTTTTTATTCATAAAATTGAAACTCTTATCAATAGCATCAGTCCAAACAAAATTCCTCTTATCAACTCCAATAATATCTATCATAGGAGCAACAATGCCACTAAAGTTTCTTATGAATTTCCTATAAAAACTAGCTAAACCATGGAAGTTCCTTACCTCATATGAACTTCTTGGTGTGGTATATTCAAGGATCGCCTTGACATTTTCCTTATCCATTTTCAACCCCTCAGGTGAAATCATAAAGCCCAAATAAATCAATTTTGTCTTCATAAAACTACACTTTTTCAAATTTATTAGTAGCTTCTCTTGATGCAATTTTTCCAAAAATATTCTAAAATGTTTCAAATGATCTAATTTTGTTTGAATAAATACCAATATATCATAAAAATGGACAATCATAAACTTACCTATGAAATCCTTTAGTACCTCATTCATAAGTCTCATGAAGGTACTAGATTCATTGGTTAAGCCAAATAACATAACTAGCCACTCATAAAGATCATCATTAGTAATAAAAGATGTTTTCCAATCATCTCCCTCTCTTATCATAATATGATTATATCCACTTTTCAAGTCTATTTTTGAGAAATACTTAGATCCACTCAAATAATCTAATAAATCATCAATTCTAGGAAATAAAAACTTGTACCTGATGATTATCTTATTGATAGCTCTAGAGTCTGTACACATTCTCCATTCTCCATCCTTATTTAGATTTAACATTGTTTGAACTACACATGGGCTTAAAATCTCTCTTATCAGCCCCTTCTCTAACAAATCTTGTACCTGGTTCTTGATCTCTTCATTCTCCTTTGGTGTCAACCTGTAAATTACCTTGTTTGGAAGGTTAGCCCCTAGAATCAAATCTATATGGTGGATAATGCTTATTACAGATGGTAATTCATTTGGTAAGTCATAAAAAACAATTTCAACATTTTCATCCAACATGCTTTGAAATTCTTGAGGCAACTCATGCAAATTTGTACTAGTAATCACACTTTTTGGCTTACCAATCAATGTAAAGTTTACCTCCTCTTTTATTATCTGGTGTAAAAATTATTTACCACTCATCAAAAACTCTTTATAATTATGATCAATATCAGTAAGGTGTTCATCCTTCAATGGTGTAAGGGTGTGATTTATTCCATCTTTCTCAAAGGTATATGTATTCTCTCTCCCATCATGGATACCCTTCCTATAAAACTACCATGGTCTTCCAAGCAAAATGTGACACACATCCATAGGCATAACATCACAAACAACTTGATTTATATATGTACCTATCTAAAATTCTACCTTAAACTATTCATTCACAAAGATTTTATGACCCTTTTGTAACCATGAGACCTTATATGGTATAGGATGTACCTCTTTCTTCAATCCTAGTTTTTCCACCATTTAAGTTGATACAAGGTTATATGTGCTTCCACTATCTATTATAACCTTAAAACATTTTTATTTACTCTTACATGTCATCTCAAACAAATTCTTTCTCTGAGGTGGTTATACAATCTCTTTATTTGGCTTAATTAAAATCCTTTTCATTAAGAGACACTCACTTACCTCAGGATTATCTTCATAGGTTGTTGTTGGTTCAATTGATTCTTCCTCCTCTTCACCTTGAAAAACATGCACTCCTCTTTATTGGGTTGTATAAGGATGCTCAGGACACTCATAAGACCTATTACCAGCATATTTGTTGCATTTAAAACACTTTCCTATGAATCTACCTCTTCCTCTTTGATAACCTTGATAAAGCCTCTTTCCTCTTGGAGTGTAACATCCCCTAGAAATTTGTGAAATATTGTATGTGATACTTGTGATCTAGGAATTTGACTCAAGAGAGGATGGTTAGTATGGTGTTAGTTCCAAAATGAAAAAAAATGAAAGAAACACACTAATAGCATAACATCTCTAGGCTTAGACACTAGGGAGAGCTTAGTTAACAAAAAAAAATGATAAACACAACTACAAAATAAGGAATAAAACACAAAAATTCCTTCACCTTCCTTGGATTCTATAAATGCTTTTGTAGTAGTGGCTTGCTTGGTTTTGTGCTCATGAAGTCCTTGGCAATGGAAGCTTGGATACCTCCATCTCTCCTCGGCACCTTTTGGCTTGTGGCTTGGCTTGGCTTGGAATAAATTTGGTATGGTAACACTAGTTTCATGAAGCTTTTAGAACCAATCTTGTATCATGACTTTGCATTCTCAAGTATTTTGAAGATATTTGAGCATAATAACTTTGCACCAAAATAGCTTAGAAATGATGTTGTGAGGCCTCCTATTTATAGATTTTTGAGAATGTCTAGAATCAACCTAAACCATCCATCCTAGGATTGAGATGTGTGGCTAAGGATTAATCTAGTTATGCAATTAAAATTGATAAATAGGCTCATCAGTATTCAGGATAGAGGATCAATTAAGAGGCATGAAGGGCTTTCATGAGGCATGGGAGGCATGAATCCTAATATTTCTAGCATTTATGGTCTAGGGATGTCTTCCCAAGAAATGAGGTAACCTGATGATGTAGATATTCAATATTCATTTCAAAAAAACTAAGTATTCAATAAGTTTTCATGGAATTTTTTATTAGGCTCTAATTTGGTATAATTATCTCTTAAGCATGTTTAAGCACTTTGTGCACAAATTACTCAAATTGATTAGAATGCCTTGTTATTGGTCTAATATTTGATTGGATTGGAATTGGAAGTCACTATCAGATGCATTGGATCCATTATCGTATTTAGGATGTTACCAACATCAAATAATAAAGGCACATGTCTTGTGTAAGAGATTTGATAAGAAATAACAATCCAGATCACCTAGGTGCAAAATTAGCATTTTGACTTGGAATGATTTTATCAAAGTTAGTTGGCCTATAAATTGCATTACCCCATTTAGTGATACCCTAGCCAAAATTGGCACTTGAATATGTCAGTTTCAAATATTTTAGCATGTTTTAGTTTTTTTAGTCTAAATTGTGCATTTTAGGTGGAAATTGGCCAAAATCTTGATTGGGGTTTGTTGGTGTTTAGATTTAGGTGTTTATAGTTTTCCCCTGTTTGGGAAGATGTTATAAATTATAGGAAAATAAATGTCTTCTCAAATAATGAGAGATGGTCTGTATGCCAAAAAGAAGATGATGGTTGAAGAACAAAGCTCCAAAAGGTGTTTGGGAAGCCTATGATGATGCCCCCTTGAGGGAGTGGCTATCACATTTGCTAGTGGATGGCCATCGAAAAGAAATAAGAAGAAAGGTGGAATTAATCCATGGTTGAGATCAATCCAAATAAGAAAATGCTTCCATGCATTGATGTAAAAAGGGTGATAGTTTATCCAAAGGTGATTATAATAATGAATAAAAGTAAAAATAATGATTTGCCCATAGGTGGTTATAATCATTACAAGGACTTGAATTGGCTAAAGATGATGGTGCCCCAGTTAGTGTTGATTAGCAAGCATAACTCAAAGATATAACCTAGAATATATATTAAAGATGAGTGGGCACAAAATGATGAAAGAGATGGATAGAGGAATGAGATTGATTAATAGAATGATTTATTTATACCTGTCAATGAGGAGATCCTCATCCTGATTAACAATGATACAACTAGAATGGTCAAATGAGTTATATTGATCAAAGGTGGGATGGAAGGATTTACCAAGATGCCAAGAAGAAAATTCTATGGTTTCATTGATTGTAGACTTTCTTGAAGCTAATTTTTTTTGTAGCATGTGATGGTAGGATTAATAGTAAAACACCATGAAGACTTAGCCAGAATATGCATAAAGACTGACTCTTGATATCCAATAAACACTTGAAAATAATGCACCAATGATAAAAATCATGACGACAATGTTGACATATGAATATGGATAGACTCAAGAATAATGTGTTCAAGGAATCACCCAATGAACACATATAGACCAAGTCAAGGTAACAGTGTTGAAAACAAACAAACAAGCAAGTGAATAAACAAACAAACAAGCAAGCGAATAAACAAACAAACAAACAAAAAAAAACAACCTAAAATAAACAAACAAATAAACAAAAAGCCTAAAAAAAAGCAAAAGAAAGCATCCTAACAATGATAATGCCCCAGTAAGGCAAATCAAGGATAATTGACCAGGCTTAGACAAGACAAATATTATTAGATTTTGAAATATTATGAATGTTTTTAGAATTTTGAGGTATCTTAACTCATTAGAGAATGACAAGATACCTACTCACAAAATGACAAGAGAGTTTATCCTAGGTTGCTCACAAATGGTGATAGTGTATGGAAGAGGGGACTAAGGTGACCTCAACATGAATTGATCATGACCCACATAGTCCTAAAGTGACCGTAAGTCATAGTAATTACATCCATACAAAATGTGAAGAAAAACCAACTAGGTCCCAATATGTTCTTAAATCTAGCAAATGACTAGTCAAATGAAAATAGTAATGGCAATCCAATGTGACAATGCATGGTAAATAAGTGTTTCCCCTAGTTTTCCCATAGGTGATTATAACTATGATATGATAGAATAGGTCAATGATACTAATTTTCCCATAAGCGGTTATAATTAGTATCAATATTGGTGAAACATTGATTTACCCATAGGCAGTTATAAGCAAGCTCACATAAAAAAATGTGGATATAGGATGAAAGATATCTTTCTAGATCAAATATCACACTACTTTCATAGACTATCATTATAAACATGGATTTGATTTATTGTTGAAACTTGATTGGAATCCCCCCACAAAAAATTTGGGAAGAATTGAATGAACCAAGATCAAACAGGATTGGGTAGGATGACTAAAAATAGGGTTTGGTCTAAATATGAATGGAATGATAGGATGATATGGTATTGCTATAGATAATGATGGTATAGATAGACTAGATAAAATGGTAAGAGGGTTACCCCCAAGTGATGGGGTGAATAGAAAGAATATATGGCAATGGCAATAGCATGGTACATGTTTTTAGCTTGGGTGTGGTTTTTTATTCTATTGTTCTTGTTGATGGGAAAATGCACATCCTAATCAACAAATGATATAAATATAATACTTGATCATGTTAATTTCTAGCTCACACCTCATTTTAAAAGTTGTTATGTCAAGAAGTAAATGCATATTTGGATGTCGAGAACAATTTTATGATCTTCCTTGGTTGTTGATTTTGATTCCTTCAAATGTTGAGACAAGGTATCTTTGTATCCTCTACAAAGGAAAGTGAAACCATGGATGGTAAATAAGGATAAATAATGTATGGTAGGCTTGATTGTGAAATGGAATGGTCGATGATAATGGAATGTATAATGGTGGGGAAACATAACTTTCAGTCACACGTAATGTTTTTGATGTCAGATTCAACATAACTTTGGTTGTGGTGGGGTTGAAGACTTTTTATTTCAATAGGACCACCATATTTTTATGTTGTTTGATCTTGAGAGTAGCTACATCTAATTAGGCTGTAGCTTGGAAGCTATTTTGATTTGATCTTTGATTTTGTCTTCATCAAGTAATGAATAAATTTTGTGCTCAACTATTGGTGCCTAAATGAGGTTTTCACTAATGAAGTTGTCTTGATTGTCTTGTAATGCCTCTGATAAGGTTTCACTAAGGAATGTTGAATTTTGACTTTGATTATCTTCTAGCACTTTAAAAAAAAATTCACTAGAAGATGTTGAGTTTTGACTTTGATTATTTCCTAGTGCCTTCAAAAAGGTCTCACTAGGAGAGTGTTCTTCTGCTATATGAATGTGGCCTTGGCCTCCTTGCTTTTCTTCAACTGTTATGTCACCATGGATGCAGTTCAATAAAGTGTAATTCTATCAGTCGTAATCAACACTTATGGGAGATGGCATGTCAATAATATGGTTATTTTGGTTGATGGTAATGGCCTGTGGAATGATAATGGAATGGGGAGAGGTTTCACAATCCTCATAGAAGATAATAGGATAGCTTGTGTTGAATTTGAAGTACTCATTCTCAAAAACCATAAAAGGATCACAAATGTATTTAAATTTATCTACAAGGCATGTGTAATTAATGTTGTAATAACCATGAACATATTCTTCTTCTAAATTTAATTCTAACTCAAGGGACTCTAAATCTGATGTTGAGATTGATGATTCAAATTTTGATGCTAAATCTGATATCAACTCAAGAATAGAACCTAAATCTAATTTTGATTCTTCATTTGATAGTTACTTTGTTACAATGATGTCTTATTGAATGTTTGGTATTGGATAAGTAACAACCTATAATGGTATAATGGGCTCCACAAAAACTATTTTGTCAAAGTGAGATTCATCTAGGATGGAAAAAAGGTCAAGAGACAACTCCTCAAATATTGGATTGTGAATAAGAGGCTCTTTAAAAATAGGCACATGGTCAAGGTAATGATTTTCCCAAAGGTGATTAGAATCATTAAGAAGTGACTCAGCAAAGACTGGCTCATTAGTGTGAGACTCCTTGATAATTGGTATAGGATCAATAGGCAATTTATCATAGGTTAAATTATCACAAGTGGTTGGTTCAAAAAAGACATCTCATATTGGTTGGTTCTCTTAGCTTTGGTTTTCAGTGAGTTGGAAAATACCATTTTTGAACATAGCTTGGTTTGTGAATGACTGGATCAATTGAGGTTTGGTTGGAATTGGTACTAGATGAGGAATGACTTGTGGTTGGATAATGGTAGGGCCTTAGGGAGCATGATTTATTGCTTGAGCCAAAGGACAAAGTTATGAGATAGTAATGATAGGGAATTATGGGGCTTGATTACTTGCACAAGCTAAAGGACTAGGTCTTGGAATGATGAAGGGGTGTTGTGGAGCTTGATTGCTCGCACAAACCAAATGACTAGGTCTAGGAATGGTAATGGTGTTCCTTAGATATTTTGGAGCTTGATAGCTCATATAATCCAAAGGAGGGTTAGGGGTAGCCAATGATTGGATAAAAATAGGACATTGTGAAACTTGATTGATTGCACAAGCAAAAGCATCCAAGTCTTCCTCATAAACCATATCATCCCAATTGTGAGTTGGCTCATAAGCTCATTCTTGATTGTGTTCCATGTACTAATTATTGAAAAGAGGGTATGGATTCATATCCCAAAAAAAATTATTTGTAGTTGGGTCTTTAAAGTCCTCTTCACAAGCCTCTTCATACCAATCAAGGTCTCAAGATGGATTTTAAGTTATTTCATGACTTTGTTCCCATGAATGATTAATATGAGGTGGATATAAATCTGTCTTATAAACCATATTAGCATCATTGGGGTCTTGACAAAAGTCATAAAAGTCATTTTATGCAGCCATTCTATCATAAGTTGGATTGTAAGTGACTCCACCATAAGTGTAACTAGACATATCTATATAAATGATGAAAGCTCCAAAATAAAAAGGCTTAGAGTTCCATAAACTCTAAAAAACCATGTCTAAAGGACAAATGGTTCAAGCTTGGTCTAACTTGGTCAAAGAGGTGGAGTTATATCTCCAATGTGGTTTATGATGAGGTTTGGCATAAAACAGTCTAACACCAAATGTCTAATGTCATATGCACAAAAGGTTAAGTATTTGAATAAAAATTAGCATATCAAAGGTCTAGGTCAAAGTGTTCTAAACAAGGTCTAAACTATGAAAGGGAAAAGTTGAGTTACTACGTCTTTTGTCCAAATGCGGAGTCAAAATATAGGCTTAAAGAAATAGGCATATGCTAAAACTTTTGGCCAAACTACATCAAAAGCTAGACTTGAAACAAAGGTTTATGTGATTTAATTTAATCTAACACGTTTGGAAATAACTTTGACATAGACCTGACACATAGAATCAAACATAAATTTGATCAATTAGCATAAGGCATGAGGCAAAAGGCCCTTTGAAGAAAGACTATGTTTTCTCAAATAAAATCACAAACAATGATGAGGATAGGCACTAAATAAACAAAACCATTACTAATTTTCAAATTTGGGTAATTGATTAACCAAAGTTATGCAACCCAAAAGAGAAAGATTTATGTATTAGCCCCAAGAATTAAGGCCTAAATAGAAACCAATCAATTCTTGAATAAAAATTTGACAAGGTTAATTGAAAACTGAATGGTAAAAACTAGGATTTGACTAAACAAGCAAGACAAGATTAAATAGCGTGATAACACAAGACAAAGGTCCAAATGGTATACATGACATGGTTTGAAACAAATGGTTTTTTGATACAAGGTAAACTAGTCTTTAAATAAATTGAGCAGCCTAACGGCATAAGAATGTTCACATTATGTGGTCAATGTTAGGTTTCAAAAGACTCAAAGTCAAAATGGGTTTAAATGTTTTGGCTAGCATAAAACTACCCTCTACAACTCAAATGACACACACACCAACAATTTTATCAAAAATTTCAAGGCACAAGTGTGGTGTAAAATAACTAGTATAACACCTCTTTAGAAAAAAGAGTGACATATATACAAATTGGTTTTGAAATGGTTTATACACAAACAAACAAGTTTTAGTCTCAAAACATACCAAGAAAAAATGACCAAAATACACTAAGTATAATCATCCAAATCCTAACAAGGGTATGTCAATGTGGGGTTGACTAAACTATCAAGTTTTGAATGTCTCTAAGGGAATCAATTACACAATGACTTTCATGTCAAATAATGCAAAAGACACACATATAAATTGGGTGATCATGGCATTATCTATTTGAAAAAAAGTCTAGTCCTTTTTATAACCACTACATCTTGTTGTTCCCTCAGTGTGGTGCGATGTCTAAATGCAGATACATACTATGTGCAACTCCAATTGGGAGTAAGTGAAGTCAATGTTGGGAGATGAAACCCTAGGTCAAAGCTTCCCTAAAGAACTCATGGGAGGTAATGACATCACCCTCACAATCCACATTTTCATGAAAATAAAATACTAATAGAAAGACTTTATGATCATTTTCAAGGTCACCCAAACTTTGACCAGTTTTTGGGGAGTGCTTTAGATGACATTCTTTCTAAGCCTTGTACTAGGATTTTTTCAATAGGAATGGCACTTTTGATTTGAATGATTCTCTAAAGGGGATAAATTGTAGAGCATACATGAAGCATCCCTCTTTTTTACAAACAAAAATCTAATTTAAACAACTAAGTGAACACAAAAATCTTGGAAAGGTGAGTTCATTTTTAAGCCCAAATGGAAAGGTGTGATAGTGTTCTTTTGACCCCTTGGTCTTAATTACAAACTTTGAAAACATTCACCATAAACATCTAATTTTTTCATTAAACACCAAAACAAGGTTACTAATTCATTTTAAAATCGTGCCAAATATGTCTTAATAGCATATTTTAACAAGTTCCAAGTCTACTAGTTACCTGTCTACCCTTAAGGCATCACCCTAAAAGCAAATATGTTAGATTAGAAACATTTTAAATATATTTTCCAATTTTTTTAAAAACTATATGAAACTTGAAGCTAAACTAATGTCAAATTCTAAAATTTAAGAGAAAACATGTGGTTTTAAAAAAAAAATCAATCAAAATGGAGTCTGTATGACCCCAAACCAAACATTTTAAAATAGCTCTCAGGTTTTTGTTTTTAAGAAAACACATTGATCAATGTTAGTTACACTTACTAACTAATGATGGTTATCTAATTGACATTGGTTATACAAATAGTGACCAATGACAACTATCCAAATGATGATGGTTTTACTAACTAACGTCAGTTAGTGTGTAAACCTATGACAAATAAAAATAGGCAAACCATAGTTAGAAAATCAATTTTCAAGATTTTTAATGATCCAAATGAATATTTTAAAGTTTCAAAATGTATTCTTCATGTGTGGGATGAATCTAGTCCCAGCAAGCATCCCATATGTGATCTAGGAATTTAAATCAAGAGAGGATGGTTAGTATGGTGTTAGATCTAAAATGAAAATAAAATGAAAGAAACACACTAATAACATAACATCTCAAGGCCTAAACACTAGGGAGAGCTTAGTTAACAAAAAAAACTGATAAACACAACTAAAAAGTAAGGAATAAACATAATAATTCCTTCACCTTCCTTGGATGCTCCAAATGCCTTTGTAGTAGTGGCTTGCTCAATTTTGTGTTCATGAAGTCCTTGGCAATGGAAGTTTGGCTACCTCCATCTCTCCTTGGCACCTTTTGGCTTGTGGCTTGGCTTGGCTTGGAATAAATTTGGTATGGCAACACTAGTTTCATGAAGCTTTTAGAACCAATCCTGTATCATGACTTTGCATTCTCAAGTCTTTTGAAGATATTTGAGCATAATAACTTTGCACCAAAATAGCTTAGGAATGATTTTGTGAGGCCTCCTATTTATAGATTTCTGAGAATTTATAGAATCAACCTAAACCATCCATCCTAGGATTGAGATGTGTGGCTAAGGATTAATCTAGTTATGCAATTAAAATTGATAAATAGGCTCATCAATATTTGGGATAGAGGAGAAATTAAGAGGCATGAAGGGCTTTGATGAGGCATGGGAGGCATGAATCCTGATATTTCTAGCATTTATGATCTAGGGATGTCTATCCAATAAATGAGTCACCTGATGATACAAATATTCAATATTCATTTCCAAAAAAACAAGTATTCAAGAAGTTTCCATGGAATTATTGAGTAGGCTCTAATTTTGTTTAATTATCTCTTAAGCATGTTTAAGTACTTTGTGCACAAATTACCTAAATTAATCAAAATGCCTTGTTATTGGTCTAGAATTTGACTGGATTAGAATTGGAAGTCATTGTCAGATGCATTGGATCCATTATCCCATTTAGGATGTTACCAATAGTAAATAACAAAGGCACGTGTCTTGTGTAAGAGATTTGATAAGAAATAACAATCCAGAGCACCTAAGTACAAAATTAGCATTTTAACTCAGAATGATTTGATCAAAGTTAGCTGTACTAAATTGTTTCATTGAGTGATACCCTAGCCAAAATTGGCACTTGAATATGTCAGTTTCAAATCTTTTAGCATGTTTTAGTGTTTTTAGGCCAAATTATGCATTTTAGGTAGAAATTGGCCAAAATCCTAATTGGGGGTTATCGATGGCTAGATTTAGGTGTCTACACTACTACCTTCTTCTTAAGATATTTGTATCTACCTCTTGCATCCTTGCAGTCCTCTACCCCTAAAGGATTTGCCTCTTCCTCTGTAATATACTGTTTACTTTCTAGCAAGTTTCTCTTCTGCTTTCAAGGCAAATTGTTATGCCTCTTCAGCTATTTTTAGAATAAGAAGGCTGATCTCATCTTGGATGGTAAACCTTAGCCCACTTATGTATCTGGGTACCTTCTCCACATCATCCTCCACTTGGCTTGATCTTATGGTCAGCTTATAAAAATCTTCAATATATTCTTTAACATATATATCCTTTTGCTTCAAATTTTGTAATTTTCTAAAAAGATTTACTTGGTAGTCCTTTGACATGAGCTTACCCTTCATTTTGGAAACCATCTTATCCCAAATTTTAGTCTTTATTTTTCCTTTTCTCCTCTTGTCTTCTTGTACTCCATCCCACCAAAAGTATGCATGGCCTTTCAATTTGGTGATGGAAAATATCACCTTCTTATCATTCTCACTATCCTCATACTCAAATTTCCTTTCCTGGCACTAAACCATTCGATTAGTTCTTCGACATTTATATTACCTTCATACATTCGAACCTCCATATTGGGTTTTTTAGTCACCCCCGTTATTGATTTAATCAATCTCTATTCTCTTATATATTCTTCTACCACCAATTCTTCCTTAGGTGGTTCTCCTTCTCCATCACTGACTTCTCCCATGTCAGTGCCTCTTCTCTGATCCATCTCCAAGTCTCTTATCCTAGTTTTTAGGTTCCTCACTTCTTCAATCAATGTGGATTTTTGTCTCACATGTGTTGGTGGTTGCCTTCCTCCTCTTATTTTTGTTGCCATCTTGATGACTTAATTTGTTCTCCAAATCTATCACTCTTCCTTGCTTGTCTTCTCCCTTATGGACCTTTGGAGTGTGCATAATATCTTTAGGGATTTGATACCAAAATTGGTTTATCCTCTTTTTATTTACAATACTAATCCTAAACACCTACTCAGAGGTTTATTCACCTAAGACATCATAAACAACTTATGTACTTAGCAATAATGCAAGATAAATCCTATATCATCTAAATACAAGTATTCCTTGTCTTCTATTGTATTTTTTCTAACTCATGACCACTGTTACACTCTAGAAGTGATGGAATAATATGGACAATGAAATACTATCTACTGTTGATCTTAAAGACCTATAAACCAACGTTTAAATGGCTAGTTATGAACCAAACACAATGACTAAATAAAAATTATGGGTGAAACTTAAATAAAATATTAGTTAGACACACTTCACCAAACTTATTACACTCTTAATAAACCCTAACAAACCTGAACAAACTTGATTTAATGGACTATCTAGTTGCATTTGATGATTTGACTAAACTGTACCTTGAGGACAGAGTAGGCTCTCTTGTAGCCCTTAAAACCCTTTTTTCCATCATAAATTTCTATGCATTGATCATAAAATTATTTTAAAAACGTATTTGGATACCCATTATTAAACTTGATAACATATGGTAATTTTGATAGAGGTTATTTTGTATGGATTAAGGTTTTTAGGCACTATAGTAGACCTAATTAGGTCTCCAAAGGAGGACTATGAGGGAACAATGGAACCCTCTTGAAATATTTTGACTACCAAACTCTTATGGGAGGTTCAAATAGTTGTATTACACCTATGATGACCTTCTTGTAACCTTTTCATTTGTGAGAACCTAGAAAAGGTTAAAAATAATAATATGTAGAACTAACTGGTCTATGGATAATAGGGTAGGTTAGATTCCACACTTGCACACCTAGTACGAATTTGAAACTTTTTACATAAGTTAATAGAGATTACTCAAGATAGATTTACAAGTTTCAAAAAAAATCATCTGTACGATCAATATTTATAGCATGCCCTAATTATGGATAGTGAGGACAAAATTAAGCTTACGGGACACAAAACAAAGTTTCAAGAGCCAAAAAATATGAATGGAATCCTATTAGAGTCCTCTAACCCTTGAAGTCACACATAATACTTTTGAAGTTTCCATTTTAGACTACAACTTTTCACTTACTACCCTTATATAGAGAGGGTTTTATAGTTTCAAATTAAAAAAGAATAATTATATCCAACTTACTTGAAATCATTATTATATCCTTCTATTCAACTTGATCCTCTCATTACAATAGTATCAAGCTATTTCATGTACCAAATGAGCCCAAAATTGGCTAGACCATCATTGGCATGTACTAGATTTTCTTTCCAAAATCAAGAGCTTGACCCCTAAAACCCCTCAACAACTTAGTAACAATAGAATATAATTCAAAAAGCTTCTAAAATCACCTAAGGATCTTGAATACCTCCTATACTAACGGAGATAAGTCTTTAAAGCTTTATTTTAGTCTTATACACTCAAATTGGCCTTTCAAAGCAATTAAATAGGCCTTATTTAATGTATTACAACTTTGAAATTTGAATATGAACCTTGTGGAAGTAAAATTCACCTCCCACACAACTTCTACACCTATAGCAAAATTAAAAACAAAGAAATCAAATCAACTTCAAGATGCTCCTACATCAGTCTCATGGGAGACTCACTATCACCGTGACCTATGTCAACTAAGGGAACTATGATCATGCATGTTGTGTGAAAGGGCAACTATGATCCCATAATCTATTATGTGGAGTAATATGTGTTTGTATCTACCTTTGTAGTGGTTATAATAATGTGTGGTGTTTATTGTGATGCCCTATGAACTATAGGGGTGTTAGGAATCCATATGGTAGAAGAAGATATAGGTGACATATGTGTCCTATGATGATAACCCTAGGAACCCAATAATACTAATCTCAGCATAAACTAAGTGGAGGAAGGTCATCTATAATCTATGACATATATTTGATGCATGGCTCTATCTAATAATGGTCTTCATGGGAGAGTTTGTGTACATGTTGATATGGTAGGAGTAGATCTCATCTAAACTAGTGACTCTACTAAACTCTAAGTTGTAATTGATTACTATTCAATATCTAGTAATGGTGTTGGAATTGTAACTAGTGATTGTGTTGGTGTTAGGAATTAAGTGAATGTAAATTAGATTCTAATCACCATAAAATCATAAAACCAGATTTTAAATGTGTGAAAATCAGATTTAATTATGTGGAAACAATTCCTTCAAACAACAATTTAATGAAAACATAAAAGGAGAGATCAAAACCAACAATAACACATAACACAAATATACTATGGTTCACCTAATGTGGGCTACATCCACCAAGAGAGTGCTCAAATAAATTAGCAATCTAAAACAAGATTACAATGAACTCTCATAGAGATAGAAAAAATCTCCTGTAGAAAATGTTGCACAAATATCTACACTTTCAATTACAATTGCACAATATTGCATCTCATAAGATGCTATAACACACCCTGTAAATGAACACTTGTACTTTTAAAAACACCTACACTTTGTAACTCTCTTTCCAAAAGCCACATCTGCAATTAACAAAATATCAACAACTCATAGGTCACTCCACACCCTGTAAAAGTAACAAATGATGTAGAAATCATCCTCCTAAGGAGAAACTCACCATCCTCATCCAAGGAGGCCTTATCCACAAGGTGACACATCAATTTTACACCTTCCAATGCATAGCAAAAGGCCCCTCTAAGAGGAACATTCCATTCTCCACCAAATGGCACAACTTCCCATATGGAAGTCCAACACACTTCCAAAATGCATCAAGGAATTATTAAATGCACCATTTAATAATTTTTATCCCCCTAATGCATCATAGAAATAAGTAAATACATCACTTAATAAATTTCTCCTAATGCATCATGAAAATTGTTAAATACATCATTTAATAATTTTCTCCTAATACATTATAGAAATATTAAATAAACAATTAATTCCCTAGATCAAGGAAATCAATCCCCCTTCCAACAAACATGGAAGTATATATGAAAATTATTAAATATACATTTAATAACATTCACTACATGATGAATTGAGAAAAAATGTGCTCCCCACATTCTTGGAGCTCTCTAGGCCCCCAAAGTACACCAAAATGGTCATGTGATAGCCCCAAAGGGCTCCAGACTCAACAATCTCCCATATGAGACCTTTTCTACTGAATAAAATCTATCACTGCTACATGACCACTAAGGCCAACCAAATTTGAACATAGTCTTAATTTTTCCAATGTGACCACCTTGGTCATCATATCTACAAGATTTTGACTAGTATGAATCTTCTCCAACTTCACCAAGTTCTCCTCCAAAGATGTCCTGATGAAGTGATAATGTAACTGAATATATTTCATCCTTGAGTGGAAAATGGAGTTCTTTTCCAAATGAATAGCACTCTGACTATCACTGTGTAGTCTCTCAACTTCCTACTCATGCCCCAACTCTTGAAACAACTCCTATAACCAAATTGTCTCCTTGTTATCCTCTATGGTAGAAACATACTCTTACTCTATGGTTGATAAAGCCACAACCTTATGTATCCTAGAAATCCAAATAATATTTATATCTCTAACAATAAATATATAACCTGTCATACTCCTACTATCGATATCTCCTACAATATCCAAGTCTGCATAACCATACAAAGTGGTATCTGATCCACCATAACATAATGCAATATCAATGGTTCCTCTCAAATACTAAAGAATCCATTTCACTGCCTACCAATGCTCATAACCTAGATCACTCATATACTTGCTTACAACTCCCATTTCTTGGGTAATATCTATCCTAGTACAAACCATGCCATACATCAATCTGCCAAATGTTGAAGAATAAGGTACTTTGGACATCTTAAGATTTTTAGATTTTGTCTTGGCACACTGCTCTTTTGATAATCTAAAGTGGTTTGTCAAAGGAGTACCAATAGATTTAACATCCAACATACTAAACCTTTCCAAGACTTTCTTCACATACTATGATTGGGATAAAACTAGCTTCCTTTCCTTTCTATCATGAGTAATCCTCATAACAAGGATTTGTTGTGTAGCACCCAAATCCTTCATAGTGAAAGAGTCACTAAGTTTTATCTTGAACATATGAATATGTTGTATGTTCTTTCCTAAAAATAACATGTCATACACATACAAGCATAAAATAATAAAGGAACCATCATCAAAATGTTTGATGTACATGCAATGGTCAGAATTACACCTTTGATATTCTTGTTCCAACATAAAACATTCAAATTTATTATACCATTACCGTGGAGCTTGTTTAAGCCATACAAGCTCTTATTTAATCTAAACACATATTTCTCCTTCCCTTTGACCTCATATACCTTTGGTTGCTTCATGTACAACTCTTCATCCAAATCACCATGAAGAAAAGTAGTTTTCACATCTAACTATTTTAAGTGCAAAACCTCAACTACAACTAAACCAAGAACAGTCCTAATAGAAGTCATTTTTACAACAAAAGAGAAAAGATCATCAAAATTAATACCTAATTTTTGTGCAAACCCCTTGACCACCATCCTGGCCTTATACCTTTTTCTCCCTTGATCCTCTTTTTTTATTCTGAAGATCCACCTCTTTGGCAATGCACTCTTGAACTTAGGTAGCCTTACCATATCCCATGTTTGGTTCTCCATGAGATATCTATGATCCTCATCCATGGCTTTTTCCCATTTCAACATGGTATCTACCTAGATTGTTTCCTCATTACATTCTAGTTATCCATTGTCAGTGAGTAACAAATAATTTGAAGAAGGAGAAAAATGTTCAAGTGCTTTTATTACCCTAGAAGATCTTCTTACCATAGGATTTTTGGGGTCCTTATGTAAAATGTTCTTAAACTAATTCATTAGATACTTTTCCATCTGTAATTTCATCCAATACTATGTATTCTTTCTGATCATGTTCCTATTCCTAAAATTGATCCTTATACATGACATTTTCATTAAAGACTACATCTCTAGACCAAAATATTTTCTTATCTTTAATGCTCTATAAAAAGAAATCAAAGTCATCCTCACCATATCCAAAAAAGGTGAATTTCTCTAATTTAATCTCTAACTTGGTCTTATTCTCTTTTTTGATGAGGTTAAAATCCTCACATCCAAAGACTATAAAAAAGAATAAAAAACATTCTTACTAGACCAAGCTTGTTCAGGAATGCCTCCATCTAAAGGCATAGAAGGTCCTCTGTTAATTAGATATACTATCATCCTAACTACTTCTACCCAAAATTGTAAAGGCAACTCAACATGTAATCTCACTCTCCTAATACATTTCATTAGTGTTTGATTCATGCTTTTAGACACCCCATTTTGCTGTGGAGTTCCTAGAATGATCCTTTGCCTACAAATTCCATTGTTAGAACAATAATCAAAGAAAGCGTTACTATAATCCTCACCTGCATTATCTGATTTGAGACATTTCAATTTGAGACTTGTTTCATTCTCAACCAAGGCTTTCCACTTCTTAAAAGTGTCAAATACATCATATTTCTTTTTAATATAAAAAACCCAAACTTTCTTATTTGCATCATCAATAAAAGTGACATAATAATTGGAACAACCAATATAAGATGCCTAAGCTGGTCCCCATACGTATGAATGTACCAACTCTAACTTGTGCTTTTTCCTTATGGGTATAGCTTTTATGAACTTAACCTACTTTTATTTCCCATACACACAATCCTCACAAAAGTCTAGATCTAGATCTTTCAATCAGGAAACTTATCTTTTAAGATCTCCATGCCCTTATGGTTCATATGATCAAGCTTATAATGCCACATAATTGCACCTCTATCTATAACAACTAAATCACAAGAATCAAAACTACTAGTCAAATATAAAGTACCAACTTTCTTACCTCTCAAAATCACAAGAGATCCTTTAGTAACTTTCTAAGAATCTGTAGTAAACATAACTTAGCATCCTTTACTACCTAATTACCCCATAGAAACCAAATTCCATCTCAACATAGGCATATGCCTAACATCCCTAAGTAGCCATGAGTTCCCATTCTGCATTTTCACCTGAATAAAACCTTTACCTACTATCTCACATGGTTCATCATCACCAAGATATACATGTCCTAGATTCTCTTGAACATAATCATAAAAATAATGCCTATGTGGGGTGGCATGAAAAGAAGCCCCTGAATCTAATACCTAAGACTCAAAAAAATTATCTAAAGAAATAATTAAGGCATCCTGACTAGTTTTACCTAATATCACATTTACCTCATTTTTTTTTCCCTTGTTTCCCTTCTTGTCCTGAAGTGACCAACAATCCTTCTTTGAGTGTCCACTCTTCCCACAATGCCAACATATCATCTTAGCTTTAGATCTTGATTTAGATCTACCTTTTGGCTTTCCATGGTTGCCTTTGCTAGAGGTTGTTTTGTATGGATTAAGGTTTATAGGCACTATAGAAAACCTAATTAGGTCTCCAAAGGAGGACTATGAGGGAACAGTGGAACCCTATTGAAATATTTTGACTACCAAACTCTTATGGAAGGTATAAATAGTTGTATAACACCTATGATGATCTTCTTGTACCTTTTGCACTTGTGAGAACCTAAAAAAGGTTAAAAATAACAATATGCAAAACTAACTGGTCTATGGATAATAGGGTAGGATAGATTCCACACTTACACACCTAGTATGAATATGAAACTTTGTACATAAGTTAATAGAGATTACTCAAGATAGATTTCAAAGTTTCAAAAAAATTCATCTGTATGATCAATATTTATAGCTTTCCCTAGTTATGGATAGTGAGGACAAAATTAAGCCTACGAGACACAAAACAAAGTTTCAGGAGCCAAAAAAATATGAATGAAATCCTATTAGAGTCCTCTAACCCTTGAAGTCATCACAAAACACTTTTAAAGTTTCCATTTTAGACTACAACTTTTCACTTGCTACCCTTGTATAGAGAGGGTTTTATAGTTTTAAAGAAAACAAGAAGAATTATATCCAAATTACTTGAAATCATTATTATATCCTTCTATTCACCTTGATCCTCTCATTACAATAGTATCAAGCTATTTCATGTACCAAATGAGCCCAAAATTGGCTAGACCATCATTGGCATGTACTATATTTTCCTTCCAAAATCAAGAGTTTGACCCCTAAAACCCCTCAACAACTTAGTAACAATAGAATATCATTCAAAAAGCTTCTAAACACACCTAAGGATCTTGAAGACCTCCTATACTAATGGAGATAAGTCTTTAAATTTTTATTTTAGTCTTATACACTCAAATTGGACTTTCAAAGCAATTAAATAGGCCTTATTTAATGTATTATAACTTTGAAATTTGAATATGAACCTTGTGGAAGTAAAATTCACCTCCCACACAACTTGTACACCTATATCAAACTTAAAAATAAAGAAATGAAATCAAATTCAAGATGCTCTTACATCAGTCTCATAGGAGACTCACTATCACTGTGACCTATGTCAACTACGGGAACTATGATCATGCTTGTTGTGTGAAAGGGCAACTATGATCCCATAATCTATTATTTGGAGTAATTTTTGTTTGTATCTACCTTTGTAGTGGTGATAATAATTTTTGGAGTTGATTGTGATGCCCTATGAACTATAGGGGTGTTAGGAACCCATATGGTAGAAGAAGATATAGGTGACATAGGTGTCCTATGATGATAACCCCAGGAACCCAGTAATAGTAATCTCAACATAAACTAAGTGGAGGAAGGTCATCTATAATCTATGATATATATTTGATGCATGGGTCTATCTAATAATTGTCTTCATGGGAGAGTTTGTTTACATGTTGATATGGTAGGAGTAGACCTCATCTAAACTAGTGACTCTACTAAATTCTAAGTTGTAATTGATTACTATGCAATATCTAGTAATGGTGTTGGAATTGTAACTAGTGATTGTGTTGGTGTTAGGAATTAAGTGAATGTAAATCAAATTTTAATCACCATAAAATCATAAAATCAGATTTTAAATGTGTGAAAATTAGATTTAATTATGTGGAAATAATTCCTTCAAACCACATTTTAATAAAAATATAAATGGAGAGAATCAAAACCAATAATAACACATAACATAGATATACCTTGGTTCACCTAATGTGGGATACATCCACCAAGAGAGTCCTCAAATAAATTAGTAATCTAAAACAAGATTACAATTAACTCTCATAGAGATAGAAAAAATCTCCTATAGAAAATGTTGCACAAATATCTACACTTTCACCTACAATTGCACAATACTATATCTCACAAGATGCTATACCACACCCTATAAATAAACACTTATACGTTGCAAAACACCTACACTTTGTAACTCTCTTTCCAAAAGACACACTTGCAAATAAAAAAATATCAATAACTCATAGGTCACTCCACACCCTGTAAAAGTAACAAATGATGTAGAAATCATTCTCCCAAGGAGAAACTCACCATCCTCATCCAAAGAGGCCTTATCCACAAGGTGACACATCAAGTTTACACCTTAAAATGGATAGAAAAAGGCCCCTCCAAGAGGAACATGCCATTCTCCACCAAATGGAAAAACTTCCCATGTAGAAGTCCAACACACTTGCATATTGCATCAAGGAATTATTATACGCACCATTTAATAATTTAAATCCCCCTAATGCATCATATAAATAAGTAAATACATCATTTAATAAATTTCCCCTAATGCATCATGAAAATTATTAAATACATCATTTAATAATTTTCTCCTATGCATTATAGAAATATTAAATAAACAATTAATTCCCTAGAATAAGGAAATCAATCCCCCTTCCAACAAACATGGAAGTATACATGAAAATTATTAAATAGACATTTAATGACATTCACTACATGAGGAGTGGAGGAAAAATGTACTGCCCACATTCTTGGAGCTCTCTAGGCCCCCAAAGTACACCAAAATGGTCATGTGATAGCCCTAAAGGGTTCCACACTCAACAATCTCCTACTTGGAGACCTTTTCTACTGAATAGAATCTATCACTGCTCTATGACCACTAAGGCCAGCCAAATTTGAACATAGTCTCAACTTGTCCAATGTGACCACCTTGGTCATCATATCTGCAAGATTTTGACTAGTATGAATCTTCTCCAACTTCACCAATTTCTCTTCCAAATTTATCCTGATGAAGTGATAACATAATTGAATATGTTTCATCCTTGAGTGGAAAATGGAGTTATTTGCCAAATGAATAACACTTTAACTATCACTGTGTTGTCTCCCAACTTCCTACTCATGCCCCAACTCTTAAAACAACTCCTATAACCAAATCATCTCCTTGCTATAAACTATGATAACAACATACTCTATCTCTATGGTTGATAAAGCCACAACCTTCTGTATCCTATAAATCCAACTAATATTTGTATCTCCAAATGTAAATATATAACCTATCATACTCCTAATATCAATATCTCCTACCATATCCAAGTCTGCATAACCATACAAAGTGGTATCTAATCCACCATAACATTATGCAATAACAATGGTTCCTCTCAAATACTGAAGAATCCATTTCACTGCCTACCAATGCTCATAACCTAGATCACTCATATACCTGCTCATAACTCCTACTGCTTGGGAAATATCTATCCTAGTATAAACCATGACATACATCAAGCTATTAAATGATGAAGAATAAGGTACTTTGGACATCTTAAGCTTTTTAACTTTTATTTTGGGACACTTCTCCTTTGATAATCTGAAGTGGTCTATCAAATGAGTACCAATAGATTTAGCATCCAACATACTAAACCTTTCCAAGACTTTCTTCACATACTCTGATTGTGATAAAACCAACTTCCTCTCCTTTCTATCATGAGTAATCCTCATACCAAGGATTTGTTGTGCAGCACCCAAATCCTTCATAGTAATAGAGTCACTAAGTTGTTTCTTGAACATATGAATATGTTGTATGTTATTTCCTAAAACTAACATGTCATATAGATACATTCATAAAATAATAAAGAAACTATCATAAAAATGTTTGATTTACATGCAATGGTCAGAATTACACCTTGTATATTCTTGTTCCAACATAAAATAATCAAATTTCTTATACCATTGTTGTGGAGCTCATTTGAGGCCATACAAGATCTTATTTAATCTACACAAATATTTTTCCTTCCCTTTGACCTCATATCCCTTTGGCTACTTCATATACAAATCTTCATCCAAATCACCATGAATAAAAGTAGTTTTCACATCTAACTGTTCTAAGTGCAAATACTCAACTGCAACTAAACCAAGAACAATCCTAATAGAATTTATTTTTACAAAAAGAAAGAAAATATCATCAAAATTAATACCTAATATTTTTACAAACCCCTTGAACACCATCCTGGCCTTATACCTTTTTCTCCCTTGATCCTCTTCTTTTATTATGAAGATCCACCTATTTGGCAATGCACTCTTGACATTGGGTAGCCTTACCAAATCCCATGTTTGGTTCTCCATGAGATATCTATGCTCCTCATCCATGGATTTTTCCCATTTCAACTTGGCATCTACTTGCATTGCTTCCTCATAACATTCTAGTTCTCCATTGTCAGCGAGTAACAAATAATTCAAAGAAGGAGAAAACATTCAAGTGCTTTTCTTACCCTAGAAGATCTTCTTACCATAGTATTTTGGGGTCCTTGTGTAGAATATTCTTGAACTGATTCATTAGATAATTTTCCATCTGCAATGTCATCCAATACTGTGTACTCTTTCTGATCATGTTCCTATTCCTACAACTGATCCTTATACATGACTTTTTCATTAAAGACTACATCTCTAGACCAAAATATTTTCTTATATTTAATGCTCCATAAATAGAAACCAAATTCATCCTCATCATATCCAATAAAGGTGCATTTCTCTGATTTAACCTCTAACTTGGTGTTATTCTCTTTTTTGATGAGGTAAAAATCCTCACATCCAACGACTCTAAGAAAATAATAAACAACATTCTTACTAGACCAAGCTTGTTCAAGAATGCATCCATCTAAAAGAATAGAAGGTCCTCTGTTAATCAAATATACTATCATCTTAACTGCTTCTATCCAAAACTATAAAGGCAACTCAACATGTAACATCATGCTCCTAACACATTCCAGTATTATTATATTCATCCTTTCAGACACCCCATTCTATTATGGAGTTCCTGGAATGATCCTTTGCCTACGAATTCCATTGTTATAACAATAATCAAAGAAAGTGTTACTATAATACTCACCTCCATTATCTGATCTAAGACATTTCAATTTGAGACCTATTTCATTCTCAACCAAGGCTTTCCACTTCTTAAAAGTGTCAAATACATCATATCTATTTTTAATATAATAAACCCAAACTTTCCTATTTGTATCATCAATAAAAGTGACATAATAATTGGAATCACCAATAGAAGACACCTGAGCTGGTCCCCATACATCTGAATGTACCAAATCTAACTTGTGCTCTTTCTTTGTGGGTCTTAATTCTATTAACTTAACCTTAATTCTATTAACTTAACCCACTTCTATTTTTGATACACACAATCCTCATAAAATTCTAGATCTAGATCTTTTAATCCAAGCAACTTATCTTTTAAGATCTATATGCCCTTATGGTTCATATGATCAAGCTTATAAGTCCACATAATTGCACCTCTATCTACAAAAACTACATCCATATAATCAACACTTCTAGTCAAATGTAAAGTACCAAATTTCTTACCTCTCAAAATCACAAGAGATATTTTTGTAACTTTATAAGAATCTATAGTAAACATAACATCCTTCACTACCCAATTAGCCCACTAAAACCAAATTCCATCTCAACATAGGCACATGCCTAACATCCCTAAGTAGCCATGAGTTCCCATTCTATGTTTTCACTTAAATAAAACCTTTCCATACTATCTCACATGGTTCATCATCACCAAGATATACATGTCCTAGATTCTCTTGAACATAATCATAAAATAATGCCTATGTGGGGTGACATGAAAGAAGCCCCTGAATCTAATACCCAAGACTAAAAAAAATTATCCAAAAAAAGAATTAAGGCATCTTGACTAGTTTTACCTAATATCACATTTACCTCATTTGTTTCTTCCTTGTTTCCCTTCTTGTCCCGAAGTGACCAACAATTCTTCTTTGAGTGTCCACTCTTCCCATAATTCCAACATATCATCTTAGATTTAGATCTACCTTTTGGCTTTCCATAGTTGCCTTTGCTCTTTTCCTTTTACCTCCCTCTAGTATCAATAAACAAATCATTACCTTAATATGATTCACTAGTGATTTTCCTTCACATTTCCTCGCTAAGAATCACACCTAGAACATCCTCAAAATTCAATCTTCCCTTGGCAGGGATTGCATTACTCATATCCATAACCAAACTATCCCAACTATCTAGCAAAGAAAATAAAATTAGCAAAGCTCTAACTTCATCATCAAACTTAATTCCAATTGAAGTGAACATACTTAAAACCATATTAAAATTATTTAAATGATTAGCAATAGAAGCATTCTCAAACATTTTCATATTAAATAATATTTTTGTAAAATAAATTTATTTAAAGTTGAGGGCTTTTCATACAACTTTCCATGTTTATCCATGAGATCCTTTGTAGATGTCTGATCTGCAATGTTAAATGCAACAAAAGATGCAAGGCATAACCAAATGGTTCCTAATGCCTTCCTATCAAGCAATGTCTAATTTGCATCACTCATAATTATAGGTTATCCTCCTTTTCTCTCTAAGAGAATTTGAAGTTCTTTCTGATACAAGTAATCCTCCATCTACATTTTCCACAAACCAAAATTCTTATCGTCAAATTTCTCCACTCTGAATCTAATTTCTTCTCCCATAGCTCCCACTCAAGCTAATAACCTTTCCTATGATTTACCACTTTCACTGAAACACCAACAAAGCTTTGATACCAGTTGTTAGGAATTAAGTGAATATAAATCAGATTTTAATGACATAAAATCACAAAATTAGATTTTAAATGTGTGAAAATCAGATTTAATTATGCAAAAACAATTCCTTCAAACCACAAATTAATAAAAACATAAATGGAGAGAATCAAAAATAGAAAAAACACATAACATAGTTATACCATGGTTCACCCAATGTGGGTTACATCTACTAAGAAAGTCCTCAAATAAATTAGTAATCTGAAACAAGATTACAATGAAATCTCACAGAGATAGAAAAATCCTCCTGTAGAAAATGTTGCACAAATCATTGCACTTTCACCTACACCTACATAATACTATATCTCACAAGATGTAATAACACACCTTGTAAATGAACACCTACACTTTTTAAATCTCTTTCCAAAATCCACTCCTGCAAATAACAAATATCAACAACTCATAGGTCATTCCATAACCTGTAAAAGTAACAAATGATGTAGAAGTCATCCTCCCAAGGAGAAACTTGCAATCCTCATCCAAGGAGGCCTTATCCACATGGTGACACATCAATTTTCCACCTTCTAATGCATAAAAAAATATCCCTCCAAGAGGAGCATTCCATTCTCCACCAAATGGCACAACTTCCCATGTGGAAGTCTAACACACTTCCATAATGCATCAAGGAATTATTAAATGCACCATTTAATAATTTTTATCCCCCTAATTCATCATATAAATAATTAAATATATCATTTAATAAATTTCTTCTAATGCGTCATGAAAATTATTAAATACATAATTTAATAACTTTCTCCTAATGCATTACGAAAATATTAAATAAATAATTAATTCCCTAGAACAAGGAAATCAATCCCACTTCCAACAAACATGGAAGTATACATGAAAATTATTAAATAAATATTTAATAATAATTACTACATGAGGAGTGGAGGAAAATTTTTATCCCCACATTCTTGGAGCTCTTTAGGCCCCCAAATTACACCAAAATGGTCATGTGACAGCCCCAAAGGGCTCCACACTCAACAGTGAGAATTGCTTATGGGATGGGTAGAGGATACTCATATGGGAGACCTAAAAATTTAAACACTTGATTCATGTGTATGTACTTTAGGTATCTATGCATTATATATAAGAGGGCTAAAATTTGTTATAACCATGGCCTATCCAATAACATATCAAATACACCTTCACTAGGTACTACTAGGAACCAAGTGGCTATATGTGTTAGTCCAATTTATAATGGAAGTATAATCTCCCTAATGGATCTCTGAATGTGACTACTGAAACCACTAATGACAATGTCTTTAGGGAATATATCCTACTCTGAGTACCCCAAATGCTACAAAAGTGTCATAGTGCACACACTTATGCTTGACCCAGTGTTAACCATAACACTCTAAATAGGGTGATGATATTTGTATGCTCATATAAAGAGTACATTTAAATATATATCATCATTGATAATCTCCTCATCTAATAATTTAATGAGTGGTCTAGGTGGAATTATAATATGGTACATGTTAATAATATTATGCAATGGATGTTCCTCTTTTGTAATAATATGATATGAAGCTGGTGGTAGATGTGCCTGATATGTGTAGTGAACACTTGATGTGGCCCTACCTCATTCATTATGTTCTTTGGGAATGGATATGAGAATATATTTAGTGCCTTAGATTTTTTTGACTTTTGTGCCTCATTGGGTGTGCCCATATCAATATATTAGCCTCAATCATATCAAATTTATTATGCTTTAGTCTTATGCATTTGTTTATTATGTGGCTTGGTGCCCTATGATAATCATAAAATGTATTAGAATCATACTTATTTATAACATGCCATGTCGTATTATCATATTTAACAAGATGGATAGATATGACATTACATTCCAAGAGATGCTATAAAACTTGTGTTGGTGACTCTGGAAGGTTTGTGAAGATTTAACACTGAGGAGAGGGTAAAATGAATCTAGGAGGTGGCTCAAAAGCTACGTTGACTATGGAATTTTGATCACTTTTATCCTCAATGACCCTCACCTTTTATGGAGGATTGTTTGAACTCTTAATAGTTTATTTTAATCCATTGGTATACTTGAGTTTTCCCATTGATAAGAGCTTAACTTGTCTTTCTTTGATTTTGTGGCATAAATCTATAAATGTAAGAAACTTCTTAAACAAGATAGATTCATGTAATGTTAATAAGGTCCTTTGTTTAAATATGTCTCAAAGCTCTATGTCTTCCATGTGGCTAGTCAATTTGGCTAATATAGTCTTGTAGTGTAAGACATAATCTTTGATAGGCTTATTTGACTTTTTTTTCAACTGTGCCACTTGTGCATATGATATATTGTCACTTATGTTGATAGAGAAATGTGCTAAGAACATGTCAGCCAAAGGATTGAATGCTATGATAGATTGATTTGGTAAATCATAAAACTATTATAGGTTATAATCCTTTAAACTGCATGGAAACAACTTCATGAGAAGCCAATTATTAGATAAGTAGTCCAAACATACTACATAAAAGCTCTGAGGAGATTCTCTAGGTCACCCTTGCCATCATATAATGTAATCTTGGGTGCCACAAAACTAGATGGCAAGGGAGTTACTTCTATGTGGTGTGCCAAAGGTGAATATAAAGGAATATTATAATCCAAGTCATGTGATATCCTAGTGGATCCCTTATTGAGATGTAACACCTTAGACTACAGATTATGAATCTTGTACATAAGGGATTATACATCTAGAGTGGAATAACTAGACACAAGAGGTGTAGTTATCACTGAAGGTTGATGAATTACAATTTTAGGTTGTGCTAATTAAGTTGGTTGAGTTGACCCCACCATAGGTGTAATAAAATTATTAAGCAGGGGAGTTGAAAATTGACAATTTTTTTTTGTAGTTATTTATGAATATAGTGATAAATCCATCTTGTATATCCATATGTTTGGACATAAAATCTTGTAATTATTGCTTATCAGTATCATCAAATCTATTATTAAATTTTGTCATTATAGTTTAGAAGGTAAGAAAACAAGTGTTTATATATTTTGAACCTTTAAAGAATGTTAATCTAAAAAATATTGAAAAAAATAAATATGGAAGCAAATCTAATATTTTAGAACTAAAATATGAGTATAAATAGAAAAAGGATACAAAACTTAAGCGTGTATAGGATTAGGGTTTTTTAAATTAGGGTTTTTTTATAAAAAATTAGATTATGTTAAAAGAATGAAACCCTAATGTGAGATTGATTTAAAGAAAAGGTCATGCCAAAAAATTATAAAAAATATAAGTTTGTAACCCTAATTTAATGCACAAAAAATTGGAGATTGCAAACTAGGTTTTTGAGTAATATTTAAATCATATTGAGTTCACCAAATGTTTTAACCTTTTAAGGTTTAGCTATGCAAATTCTATGTTAGATTAAAGGGCTAAGTTGTCTAAATTAGTAAAATAATATACAATAAATAACCACAAATTTGTTATAAAATTTGACCTATTTTGACTTTCTAAAAATAACAATAAATATGTGCAAATAGAGACTTATCTATAAAATAGTTGTCATGGAAGATATGGGTGCTAAAAATTGGGTTGTAAATAGGTATAAGTGTCATCAAATAGGTATTTAAGTCAAATTATTCCATAGATATTAGTTCCCCACTTTGATAGTAGTGCCATGTGGCTCCAATTTCTTGAAAATGGTGTTATTTTCCTCTTTGTAGGACTATTCCTAATTTCTGGGTGCACCTATGCTTGTGTTTTTAGGTTATGTTCCTGCATGCATGAAGTATGAAACTTTTTTTTGTGCCTGTAATAGCTGATTTATGTTATAAACCCTAATCCTTGTTACAAGTATGGCATGAGATGAAAATGTGTGTTCATTAGTAAGATAGGTTGAACATCCTTGACACCCTAGTATGAAGAGAGTTGCCTACATACTAATACTTTGAGGAGGGATCAAGACCAATGTTGTTCTCCCACCTAGTGCTTGGTGAAAGTGCAAGTGAATGCTAGAATGATAGTGGCCTTGAATATGGTAGTATGAAAAAGTAGGGAAGAATAGGGATTAATAACCTTGATTTTGCTCAACTTATTTCTTGTTTGAATATGCTTTTTTCATATATTTTCCATTTAGTGGATAGATATCTAATAGTATTGTATTTATACTATTCTATAGCTTGTTATGATAATAAAATGTGCTTAGGCCAACCTTAGGAGGGTCACATGTTTGAAAATATATCCATTGGTGAGAGTTAGGGAAAGGGACACTAGCACCACGTTAGGACACTAACACCATATGGGTCTAGTGTCCTTAATATTGTTCTATTGTCCAACTAATATGATGATGAGAACCAAGGGCTAAGATCTAGGAATGCAAGGCTAAGACTATGTTTGAGTTGACAAGGAGCATCTGTGGTCCCCACAATGGCTAGAAAAGTATGATAAAGGATTTAGGATAGGTCTAGGGATAATCTAGGAATAGGTTATCTCAAACAACACTCTTAGTATCCAAATACCACTTTTAGGTGATTACATAATTTAGCCTTACATTAGACATATTAATTATATTACTCTATTTTTTCCCTTTCATGTGCTTCAAGTTTGTGTTAGATCTTTATCTTTTTAAAAAATATTTCATATATTTTATAATAAACCCTATATTATCCATGAATAACTTTACCAATTTTTTTTGAAATATTTCAAACTCTTCATAAGAACTTTTAACTCTTCATGCTTGTATATTTTTGTGGTACATACACAATATTATCATGGTACCTTTTAACTCTACGACATTGTTGTGAAAATATCTTTCACTATGTGATAACATTCACACTCAAGTTCCACATGTTATTTCCCTATTGTTGCACATAAATATAGGTTATTGTAGATGATATTTTGTGATTATATAGCACCTCAATCTTGTACACTTTGAAAAATTAGACCTTGTTTGATCCTCTCAGTTCTCTACCTTTCACACTTATGCAAGTCTCACATCTACTTTATCCTTATACCACATAGCCCATATCTCTTGGTCTGACCAGTCTCAGATTGATAACCTAGGTCTTCTATCTTGACTAGAATGTTTAAAATATACTTATCTTCAATTTTTTTAAGTTTTGAACATATACCTACTCTTTTTATCCTTGGAAAATAATGTTTAGGTTAGATAATGATATCAATGTTATTGTCCTAACTTGGTGCAAGTGTTCAGTTCCCTAAAGTCATCTAATTTTCCAGTGAAACTATCTTAATGGTTAGCCTAATGATATAATGTGAGTTATTATTCCAAAAGGATTGATATAAATACAAGATCAACCCTCATACATTCATCACCTATAAAAATATTAAAGAGACCAATTAACTTATCAAAATCATTCTATCAAGTATTCAATTGATCAAAGCTTCCCTATTTCCATATTAATCATAGGTATAATACATATACATATATAAAGCACTAAAGGAGCATCCCAAGATCCTGATTTGCTAAGTTACAATCTAGGTCAATGTTGTACTTACTTTACACACATTATATGATTCACACATAAGCTAACACATAGGGGAGAATTAAATCAGTCTAAGGCATTCTTCAAAGTATTGGCTATGTAGGCAATGACCTTTGAAAATAGGGTCATTAGGGTTAACTTGACATGATGTACCCACTAACCCATTTTCCCCCAAACTTATATTGAAGATATAAAGCTAGGGTTTTTCCATTTCATAAGCAATGATTGTCCATGACCCAGATTTGAATGCACCAAAATGAATGATAAGTAGAACCCAAAAAGCATCCATGTGGTTTTATCCTATTTCAATAAATATTACATATAGGACACTAGCATAAAACCTAGACAATAGCGTTAATAAAGCCATCCCAAGATGATGTTACTATCCAAATAAATAGACATCAAATCCAAAATCTGATGACTATTCTAAAATATACTTCTTACATGCTTTCAACCTATTCCATATATAAAATTACATTAACATCATAATAATCTAAGTACTTCACTTCTTTATCATTTGTATATCTAGAATAGTTATACTTTCCATATTTAGACTATCTAAATATAATAAATTCAATGTATACTTTTATCCAAGTTTAGTAAATAATTGGCCTGAAATAGATCTAATTATCACCCTTCTATCATTTCATTTCTATATACCCCTTTAATCATAATCTAAGGTTAACTGCAACACTTAAATTTCATTTTAGGGTTAAATATTTTATGAACTTGATCCATGTGAATGCATTTTTTTCTAATTCTTAGGGTTTTAAACTAAATAGGGTTTTGAGATTGTTGTACTTTTTAATTTATTACTTTTACTATTTTTCATGGAACCTAGGCATAGCCCTAGATTGGGAGGTGTGCATATTGAACATATTGAGTTTCCTCTCCAGCCATCCAATATGTCTCAAACCAATGAGGTATTTCATCCCTTGGATAATGATGAGACCCATGTTGACAATGAAATAAATATTGATAGGGTTATCATAGAAGAAGATTATGATAATGAAAACCCCAAAGAAAATGAAAATGAGCAAGTAAACCATGATCAAATGCATGCAATAACATTGTTTTGTGAGCACATTTGAAAAAAATCTAAATATATTTATGAGATATTAAAAAATATACTCAAAGCAATAAAATATGAAACTATAGTGGAAACATCCCTCCCCTTAAACACATTATAATTAAAAACATCTAGTGTGGGTATGCATTATGTGCTTAAACCTTTGTTCCTTGAAACTACTATTGATACATCTATCATGGAATTACCTATTATTTGAACATAAATATTGGTTCCAATTCCTATTACTACTCAAAACACCTTTTCATACCCTTTGGTGACTACTCAAATTTATAATGTAAATCCCACTAGGCCTACAGTTCAATCATTCCTTCAACTTCTAAAAACCTTGGAAGACAAGATTACAAACATTGAATACAAAGCTTTGAAATTCCCTCATGCCATGTATTCAAAATATGTGTTGCATAATTTTCTTGCATTTGAAATATCTTTACACCCTTTTTCAATTAGATTTGTTGCACCTAAGTTTACATTATATGATGGCATGGGTGATCCTAAACAACATATTCAAACATTTAATGTGGCATGCATTGACTATTCTTCCAATGATAAACTTTTGACCAAATTATTTCCAAGAAACCTAAAGGACTATGATTTGAGGTGGTTTTATGATTTACCTCTACAATCCATCAAAGTATTCAAACCTATTGTAGAATAATTCTTAGTATGATTTTCCATTAACATTTTCAAAAAGGTTTCCTATGCTCAATTTTCAAAAATAAAACAGGGAACCAATGAAGTTATTAATGAATATGTCTTGAGATATAAGATAATGTTATCCAAAATGACCAATATTATGGAAAACAAAGAGTTTCAACTTATATTCAAACAAAGTTTACTTCCTCCTTTACATTAGTTCATTATATTTAAGAACTTCAAATCTTTCAATGACTTATGCCATGTTGTATGGGACCATGAAATGAAATATATGTCATTGAATAAGCTCAAGTATGTTGCAAACACACTATTTGCATACACATCTATAACCAAGTTCATAATTAAGCCAAATTATAAGGTAAAGCCTCCTAAACCTAAAAAGGAAACAACCAAAATGGTTAACATAGTTTCATAACAACCTTATTATCTTGTCCTATCTAATTCACGAAGGAGACAATCTACACATTTACCTAAGTCTCTAGCTTCATTACTACCATGGTTACTAGAGTATCAATTTATATCTCTCCCTCATATTATTAGGGTTGATATGAGTCAACATATACCCAAAAGATATGATGAAAATGCTTATTGTGATTATCATCAATGACCATGACATTATATAAGTATATTCTTTACCTTGAAATAAAATATCCAAGATCTTATCAATGGAAAAAGACTTACATTTGAGGATCCTCTAAAGGAATTAGGCTCACAACCTTGAAATCACCATAAATAGAAAATATTTAACAATCTTTCACAAGACCATTCTAAGAAGGAACCAAAAGTCCAAATGGAATATAAATCACATCCTCCTCCACCACATTATTGACACCCACTATATGGGGGTTTTGGTACTTACACATGATATATACTCCCCATAGTTTACAAACCTTCTATTCCTTTTGATGATAGTGAAATTAAAGATCTTGACTATGATGTGCATTCTCTATTCATTCAATCATACCTTGAAAAAAACCCCACACATGGTGTTATGATTGATAATGGTTTAAGAAAAAATGTTTTCACCATGAAACTACTTATGCACATAGGTTATACTCATAATAATTTACATCCATCTACCAAATCAATTAGAGCATTCAATGGGATATCCTAGAAGGTTTTTGGTGATATTTAATTACCTTTATAGGTTGGTCTCACACATGTGGTTATTATCTTTTTAGTTATCCATTTCACAAGCATATCTTATATGTTATTAGGAAAACCTTGGATACACACTCTTCAAGCATTACCTTCTACAGTGCATGGTTGTGTAAAATACATTCATGATAATCTTGTAATTATAGTTTATGTAATTCCATATGAGCATCCTCTTAAACAAATGAAAATTATATATAGATAACTAGCCATCAATCCTACTAAGAATAATTCACCACAAAAGGGTAATAAGTAAGAAATCCCCTTTACTAGGTGGCCAATACTTGAGAGACCACTATGTCAGAGATATACATTAAATTTCACAGAATCCTAATATTATATTACACACCATGTTCATATATCTATACCACATCAAAATGCACATATTATTACCATACCAAAGAAACAAATAAGAAATCAATGATGGGCTCCAAAAATCCCTACTCATATTATGCCTACTATTGCTTCATGAATACAAAGTCTTTATTTTAAATATGTAGAACACCATTGATACCATATTGACATATATTATGCCTACACATACTACTTAGTATCATAACCCATGCATTACACTAGATTTATAGTGGGGAGATAGCTATGGCCATCCATTAGATGGAATTATAGGATGATATTTCCTCTTCAAAAAATACAAAAAAAATACAAGACATTCAAAACTCCAAAAACATTTACAACACTTACATGTTTTATTTTCTCCTATTCATCCATGTGTTAGTTACACATTTATGGATAACATACTTAGTTACCTATACATAAACATATATGTCACACTTATACTTGAGTGTAATAAATGCATACTAAACATTAGGGACATCTGCTTCCTTGATATTAATACACACATGTTATATGATTCGATTATCACTCTACATTATCATGTTTGAGATTACACATGCCTATTATCCATTATTATATACTACTTATGGTACTTGATATGTTATACATGTGACATGATTTTCCTAACATAGTGGATCCATGAATAATATGATGTGTTTATGTTGGTTGTTGATGCTTTACTTTATGCACATCCTTAAGTGTCTTGTATTTTTTTTTCAAGCATTTGAATATGTTAATTTGATTATGATGATCATGATTATGTATGATTTCATTAAAATTTTCATGTGTCACTTTTTGTTTAATATACCTTTGAAAATGTCATTCTTATTTTTATGGACATTTGAATAAGTCAATATTTAAACATGCCCCTTATTTATAGTCTCCTTGGACCATTGACTTTTGACATACTTTTGATTTATCTTTTATGTGTGCATGTTTTCTTATTGAGATTATAATGTTACTATCTAGACATTTCCATGATATTTATCATGCATATTAATCCTACATGTCATCACATTGGTTCTATGCATTTCAATGATACATTTACCTCATCATGTTTCCTTCTATATGCTACATGGTTACATTAACAGAGTATATAGCTATATTATACTTTTTAGATGAGATAAATACTAGTTCCTATCTTTAAATTACCTTAAAGGGGGGAAATATTATTGGGGTAATGTCATAGAGACATGTTGTCCACACTTATAACAATTTTCAAATTCAATGGGGGCATGTTTTGGAAGCATGTTCTCCATAATCTTTTAGTATGTGGCACACATATCAATTTTTTAGATTCAGTGGGGGAATGTCATATGGGTATGGATTACACACATTCATATTTTATATATTATAATAGGGGAATGCTTTATAATCATGTTCTCCACACTCATTCATTATAGTACTGATGCAAAGCTTATCTCACTAGCCTACAATTCTCCTTAATCTTTCTTCCAAACTTGTAATTTCTATTGGCCAAATCTAGGCATATCTTGTTCTAGTTGGTAAAAACACAAATACCTATTTTATCATAGATTAAAGACATTCAAAACATTATATCACACTATTTCAAACCAAATCAAGACATATTTATCATTCTACCCTTTACTACATTCAAGAGTCTCCTACAATCACTCTTTTCCTCTAGACCTTTAAGTCTACATGAAACAATGGATATAACCTCAAAAATTTTATTTTTTTTGATTAATAACACATTAGTTATACCTTACATAATATATTTTTACCTCTTATCACATTATCTATCTCCCTTACTACATTTAGTCATACTTACATAACTTTGTTCTACCTTTAAACCACTTCTTGTAGCCCTATTTTTCATGTTTTAATCCTTGTATAAAGATTTAAGGACTCTAATCACACAAATTATCTCAATTATAGATACCAATTTTTCATATTTTCCACTCACCAAGTTTCATCCTTTAATTCCTTCTCTAGGTCAATTTTCTAGGCCTCTTTGAATATGAATTAGGTCTCTTCAAGTCAATTTAGACCCTGCTTGTATACAATCTCCCAAAAATTATATGGAGACACTTAAAACAACCAAAAAAACTCAAAAATATCTTATCCAAGACTAAACCCTAACTATAGACCAAATTTTAGCAAGTTTTTATGATTAGAATTTGTTATATACAATAAACCCTAGTTTTAGGGTTTTTAGACCCTATCTCAGGCTGAGAGCACATAAATTTACATTGCCAAAATTTTAAAGTGTTTAAATGACATGTAATAGATTAATTACCTCTATCTTGAACTTTTACCCCTTACCAAAGCCAATAGATACCACCTTCACTCCTTTGATCATGTTTTACAAGAAAGTTCTCAGTCTTTCTATGCATTCTAAGTCACTACAATAGGGTTTATGAGTACTCTACTCAGGGTTTTGATCTTACCAAGTTATATTCACTTTGAATATAATTTTATAGGTTAAATTTTTTTCAAATGATCTCCAAAATCCATCATCTGCATTTATAAATCCTCTATACTGAATTTGTATTCAAATATTTATGGTACTATGAGTTGCACACAGTCTCATATAGAAAACACAAGTTTCACAAAAATGATTACCTAAAGTTACACCTTAAATAAAAAATTCCACTTTTTTATAGTGCTTTAGTACATTTCAAAAACACCATTCACAAGTCACATTGATATCTCATACAATATTTTTGTTCATAAACATAGAGTTCATATTATTCCTTCAACACTATGAAATGCTTTCAACATAGTCAGCTATCCAAATAAGGTATAGTGTTTAAAATTAACCTTTGATGAGTTATGGGTTTTAATAAATATTAAAATTTCAACAAGGGATTAAAAAAATTACCAGACTTGTATCAAGGAGTATGCATTTCTCATTTCAATCTAACTATCAACTTCCCTATGCAATATAGAATTTGAAAAGACACAAAGCTCTACAAACTCATTTCATATTATGCTATAGTATGGATTTTATCAATTATTATAGTATAGTATCTATATATTATTAATAAATAAGAAAGGAACATCTATTCAATCCACTCACCACTATCATTCATTTGTAAGTTTTGTTCTCTATAAAATGGAAGGACATGCATAGTCCTTTAATCCTCTTGGCATACCTTCTTTTTCTATCAATCTTGTCTACCTGTTTCATCCTCTATATAACTCATACAAACCATACATACTATATATCCTCACTAAAATTTCAAAAACTCTCTAAACAAACACTATAACAGTTTCTTGATCAAGAAACCTCTTCGACCTTCCTTCACTATGTAGGGTGGTGAACCATAACTACCACTTCACCTTTTTCAACATGACATATGACTTTCCAAAACTAAAATAAGACGTTCATGAAACCATATAAGGGTATATTACATCCTTATTAACCATTACACATCATTAACATTCATTTATACCATCAAAACACTCTTAATCCCTCATTAGATAATCTGAAAATTCAAATTTAGAACATGTAGGAAAACCTCAAATGGACTCTAATTCAAATTTAACTCAAGCGCATGACTCTAAAACATATTATTGAGAAAATCTTTGGAATTTATAAGATACCCATACATCAATTACTTATATCAATTCTTAGGTTTACTGGGGGGTATGTTTTGGAAGCATGTTCTCCACACCTATTTAGTATTCAACATCTCCAATTTATAGTGGGGGCATGTTTTGGAAACATGTCCTCCACATTAGTACTTGTATAAATTTTCATAATTATACATATATAGTGGGGACGTGATTTGGAATCATGTTCTCCACACTTACATAGTTATCTAAATTGGCCAAAGTACACAGTTATATGATTCAGATTCACAATTGTAATAGAATCCTATAAATTGGTACTATTGTATGCATAGTTTCATCATGAGACATATCTAAGGTACATATGATATGTAACATGTGCCTAATATTAAAAAATATAAATTATGTTTATATTTTAAATCTCTTTTATAGACTATTACCATTTCACAAACTTCTTAGTACCGATACCCTATAGACTTTTATGGATTTTTAAAAAACCAATCCACTATAGTAGTTGGTTCACCTTTTGGTATGGTTGAGGTGATAAAACTAAACTCACCAAGTTATAAGTGTCATTAGGTTACACAGTTGAGCTAATCTCTATTTTTAAGGCAAGTCACTTTTTTTTCCAAAATTTGGGGCATGTGCCTTCTAATATCTCTCTCTATCTCCTTGGATATATGCACTTTAAATATTTATCTATATTTATCCTAATCTCAATTATTAGAGACTTATGATGATACATGTTTTTTAAAATAACTTGCCAATAGCCAGGGTAGTTATAACAACACATAAGTGTACTCCTAAACCTTATTCTTTCAATTTCAATCTATTTCAAGTACTTTCAACCCAGATTATATGCACTAATTTTATATTGTAACATGCTCTTGATTTCAAGTTAGTCACTTACAAATCACTCAAGCTGGGAACATGAAAAGATAAGGTGTGTATACACACCCATTTACACATTCCTTTATTTTAAACTAGAAATTTCATTATTAGATTACAAGGGGAAAATGTAGATAATATTTTGTGATTATATACACCTCAGTCTTGTACACTTGGTAAATTTAGACCTTGGTTTAGTTTCTCTTAGTTTTCTACCTATCCTTCTTACATAAGTATCACATCTTCTCTATTCTTGTGTCACTTTGCCTATATATCTAAGTCTGACTAGTATTAAATTGATGGCCCAAGTCTTATATCTTAACCAAAATGCTTAAAATGTACTTAGTTTCCATATTTTCAAGATTTAAACCTATACCTACTCTCCTAATCCTTATAAATTAACATTTAATTTAGATAATAGCATTGATGTTACTATCTTGACTTGACATAAGTATTTAGTGCCCTAAAGTCATCCAATATAAAAATGAAATGTATCTTATTAGTCAGCCTAAGTGATTTAATGTGAGTTATTACTCCAAAACAATTGCTATAAAAACAAGATCAATCTTCATTCATTCCTTACCTAGAAAAAGACCAAAAAGACCAAGGCACTTATCAAAAACACTCTATCAAGCATTCAATTGATCAAAGCTTCCCTATTTCCACACTAGTCATAGGTATAACACATCCACAATTTTTAAGTACTAAAGAAGTATCCCAAAGTCCCAATTTTCCAAGTTAAAAATTAGGTCACTTTTGTTCTCGATTTACATACAAGCCAATCCATAGGGGAGAACTACATCAATATGAGGCCTTCTTCAGAGTATTATCTATATAGGTAGTGTCCTTTGACAATAAGGTAATTGGGGTCAGCTTGACACCATGTGACCACTAACCCATTTTTCCCCAAGGTCACATTGAAGATAGAAATATAGGTTTTTTACATTTCACAAGCAATGACTATCCATGACCCAAATTTGAATACACCAGAGTAAAGGTGAATAAGAACCCAAAGTATTTAGGTGTTCACATCATATTTTATCAGATATTTCATATAAGACACTAGTGTCAAACCTAGATAGTTACATTGATGCAACTATCCTAGAATGACATTAGTGTCCAAAGAGCTGGAGGCATCAGATCTATAATTTGATGACTATTCCACAATCTACTTTCAATTTCTTTCAACCTAATCTAGATCTAGAAATTTAGTAGCATTAGAACAAGCTAATTACTTCACTTTTTCATCATTCTTATATCTATCATAGTTGTACTTTCCATATTTAGACTATCTCAACATAATAAATTTAATGTATGTTTACATCTAAGTTTAACATCTAATTGGCTTGTTATAGATCTGATTATCACCCTTGTGCCATTTTATTTGTATATACCCCTTTAATTATAATTTAAGGCTAAATAAAACACATAGATTTCATTTTAGGGTTAAATAGTTTCACTCTCTATGTTAGAGCTATTTTAGTAGAACCACACATATGGAAGTCTAATTTCCACACCTATAAGAAGACCAATTGGCACTCTACTAGAAGATAAGTTGACACCTATTTTATAAACATATTCTATTATAGTTACATTATTAAAAAATGCATATATTTTAATCATTTATCCTAGATAATCTATGAAGTATGAGAGAACACACATATGATCTTATTGTCATTCTTGTGTATCTAAAAATCACACATGATTTTATAACTTGTATTATTTTTAGTCTATAAAAATTGGTTGTAAGTGCTCACCTTATGATCATAGGAAAAAGATTTCCTATTACTACTAAATATTTTAAACATATGCAGTTTTCCATATTATACATATTGTATATAAGTTACACCATTCTAAAAAATTCCACATTCGATTGTGTTATCAATTTATTGTTATTTCATGTTCCTATGTGCATTGTATAACCCATAGCTTTGTATTCAAAATAAGTTGTACTCAATAGAAACATATTGGTGTTGTAATTAAAACTAATATGACTGGGGTGGGGTGAATCAATTTCCTTAAAAAAATTCTTCAATTTCACTTAACATCCATGAAGTATTCATTCACATACATTTATTAACCAATGCATACACAAACATCTATGAAAACAAACAACATAAGAACATAGGATATATGGAAAAAACCATATTATAAGATAAAACACACTTATAAATATATTTTAATACATTCATATAATCAATGACTAAAATTTTTAGTGAGGCACCAACCCCACAAGGAACACCAAACCCTCACTAGTCAAGCACCAACTCAACTAGTCCTTTAGCAAGCACCAACTTGAAAGGAGGAAATAACCCCCTAGGTAACTCATAACCAACTTAGCTACCTTGAATATATTATCACCCATTGATACATTTTTCTCACTCAACTAAATGTGACCTCATTATTTTTATCTTCTCTCTTCTATCTCTCATAAATAGCCTATTAGGCCTTCTCACTCAACTAGCCATTTCCTTGTCAGAATTAGATCATATGACATTGATCATCACATACAGAGATATAATTATATCTTCATGGAATTTAATGACACCTATATTATGATATTCAATTCCTTTACCTGGTTTCTAAAACTCTATATCATTTGCCAATGTCTTCAATATTCTAACTAGTCAAATTAGGCGTATTAGACCTTCTCTTTATACTTAATTCTTGCTCTCATCCATGTTGGTCAGACAATAAACCCTCTAAAATTGTATAAAATTTGGAATAGATAAATAAATATGTTTCATAAGTGAAAAATCCATCATATAGGTATGTTATTACCCTTAAGGGCCAAAATCACCATTAGGCCTAATAGAGACCTAATGCAATTAGGCCTTTCTAAGCACATGTTTCACTTAGGCCTTCTTGAAACAACTTGAGCATAAAATAATGCATGAAAAAATTCATAAATTATTAAATTATACCAATTATAATCTCAGCTTATTTTCCCAAAACCATTTATCTTATTTCACTCCTTGAACCACATAATAAGTTTTACTCACAATTAGACCTTTTCACTGCCAGAACGTCTGTCTTGCAAATCTGATGCATACACTCAACTTTGACACATAACCCAAAAATAAAATTACATGGATATTAATAAATTACCTAATTTTAAACATTGTGCTCATTATAATTCATCAAATAGGATAAAATACCTCAAACTGATCCACTTCATATGCTCATTCAAAACTGCACAAAGGCCTTAAGAACCGAGTCAAATGCATTTGGATTTTCACACCTTCATTGGATTTTATCATGAATAAAAATGTGTTAAAATTAATATATGAGACATAAATATAAAATTAATTTACATTTTATTCATCAATGTTTTTAAAAAAGACTCAGGGATAACATTCTCACTCATACACAAAAAACTTCTTATAGCTCCAAAAAACATAATCATGAAGATCAAGTATTAGAAAACATATGGGAACACTTTTTTGATATTAAAATGGGTTTAAATTTTACTTTATAATTATTATAATATATTTTAAAATATATATTAAAATGTTTAATATCAATATTAGTGTTACAAACCAATCTCACATCTTCACCCTACATAGACTTCACTGTATTAGACATGTTACTTTAAGAACAAATTTTATCCTGTTTGTGTGCATCACCAAAAATTATGAAAAAAGGAGATATGAGTTATAGGTATTTGATAATGACCTCATTCATTTTTATCGATCCTTAATCCTATACAACCAATCCCTAATATCTTTCTCAATACTACCTAGTTTTCTCACTGTCTTGCTCATTAGGCCCTTTTAGCGATAAGATAACTTACATGACTAGTTTAACACATTTTAATTCTAAATAATTCTCAAAAACTTAAATTGTCACAAATTAAAAGTATCAAACATCATCCTCCATCTATTTCCATGCTTTGACTTGGTCAACCCTTCCTTCTACATCTAAATTCCAAGAAACAAGGGGTTTCGTGTAGCTTCTACTCACTCTTCTAACAAACCAAATAACTTATATAAACTTGTAAGAGTAATTTACATGTTAAAAACATAAAAATATATAAAAAAATCCATTTTGATCCATAATTTATAAGATATTTCCTCTCAAGTCATTATGAGGGTTTTAGGAGGGTTTTGGCTGGTTTCCCTTCTTAACAATCATTCATCAAGGATTGCACCTCAATTTCAAAACCAATTATATTAAATTATAGATAATAACCTTCCCTATATTCCATGAACTATTTTGGATCTCATGCAAAGGTTTTACATGCCAATGAGTATACAAAAAACCTTATCGAGTCTGTAAAACCCTATTTTGTGCACACATAAGACCTAAACACTAAATCTCATGCTTTATCCTTCAGGATATGACCTCAAAATTGGTAAAAACACTTAATAAAATATATTATACCTTTATTAATTATCTCAAGAGATTTTTCACCTTGGGAAATGAACTTGATCCTTCATTAGGTCTCTTTGCATATTAGGCCTTGAACTGCCAGTCATGCTTAGACCTTGATCATAAATTAAAACCTATTATACTATTATAAAAAACTCATCCTATTGTCATAAAACCTCATACCATTCTCAAAAACTATCAAACTTCTTCACATGAGTCTTAGATTGCTCACCTCATCATGCTATTAGGCCTATGCCTTCTCACTAGGTCTCTTAATGCAAGGACTAAGCTCAAATACTAATCTTAAAAATCATTTTAAGGCTTCTTTGCCTCTTTCACATGTTTACACAACTTTATAAACTCTCTCATTCTTTTACTGAAACAAATAACCAACCTTCACTAGGCTCTATGCATACAACTTCTCATAGGACAAGACTAGGCTTCTCAAGACATCTAGTACTAAACAAAAGCTTACCTTGCATCATGATATTGTATTTGGCATGCGATCAACATCAAAATAATTTATATGTTTCCTTAAAATTATCTCTTAATATAGAAACAAAAGGTTGCTTTCAAATTTTCTCATCATATCATAAGACTTTTATACCACTCCACCAAGCATAGCCTCAACTCTTGACCTTAACAACCATCTTGAATTTGACATCAATGACTCAATAACAACAATAGAAACATACCTCAACAATCTCCCATTTTTTCATTGATGGTAAAACACTTAAATAAATTTGATAATTCATAACTCCCCAAGCTAGATCTTCTTCAAACTGACTTTTCTCCTAAATTGGAACTTTCTCCCCCTTTGACATTAATGATAAAGGGTCATCTTCTTGGAAACTATCTGATCCTTAGACCTAAAAAAACACACCTTTTCTTTCCAAACAAGTTCATTATCTCTATTTGAAAAAAAACTCAACACAGATTAAGCTCACATACCAAGCTCATTATCTATCTTTGACAAAAACTCAACACAAATTATGCTCACATACCTTCTCTTAGAGAATGATTGGATCCCCTTACCTTCATGAGATATTCAAACATTATCAAGAATATGACTTGGTTTGATCAAGTCGTCATACAAAATCTTTATGACCTATCTCTTGTGATCACACCTAAAGCATACTTTTGACTAAACCTTGAATCTAAAAGTCAACAAAGAATACAAAACTCTCCTTAAGACAAAAAATCCTTCATCCTTATGCTTATTAATTGAGTTCCTTCATGAAGCCTAATGGAGTCACCTCTTCTCTTTTAAGTACTAAAATATCATAACTTTAGGAGATTACCAAATCTCCATGTCCTTATTAGACTAAACTTCAATCATGATCCTCTTAGGCTTGAATATCTCTTTTGTGTTGACCTCTTCAATCTCTATTTGAACAAAATATAGGCTTAGTTTCTTGGCCTTGACTCCTTCATCCAAAATTTGAGCTAATAAGGAGAATTCTTGGCACTTCTTTACATATAAACTATGCTCTACCATGGCAAATATTATATTTTTACTCATAAACTAGTCATTATTCACCTTAATTATCTTTGGTTTCCACTCACTATCTTGTCTTCTTTCTTGCATTCTAGGAGTCTCAAATTTTTTATTTTAGCTTGAGAATCCATGATTACAGTATTTTGCAATATGGCCAACCTTTTGATAATTGAAATACACTATTTCTCTTCATAGAAACATACCATGACCCATACCTATTGACTTATTACTTTATTCATAGTTTCATGCATATTCATTATTAGAGGACCTTCTACAATGCCTTGCTTTGTGATCAAATTGATTTCATGAATAACAATAGCCATTGAAAGGATTAAGATACATTATACCATTAGGTTGTCTGATAGGATTAGTCTTTATTTTATCAACACCATCATTCCTTTATTGACCAATGACCTTCTTAATCTCATTAGTGTTCTTCTTTTGGTCTCTATTGAAACCAAGACCTATTTTGTCATTAATAGTCTTTTGACTACTCAAGATGTTATCTAGATCATTGGTACTCTTATCAAACTTCACAAAGGACTTAACCTTACTTGATGTATGGTCTACCTCAATTCTCAAAGAATCCACTTTAGTCACATACCTTGCACATTCTTCTTCTTTAGCCTTTATGCTTACAGTCATAATCTCAAGTTGAGTCTCTACATGTTTGACTGCTTCTTGTTCCTTAGAGTTGTTGCTTAGTCTAGCTTAAAACAAGTTGAGTTTCTCCTCATATTATATAATAATATACCTCATCATCCTATTCTTATTTTTCACCATCTTTAATTTTTCTAGAGAATTTATTAACTTAGCCTCAAATTCCACCTCATCTTCTTCTTCATCTATATCACCAACAACTCCACTAATCCATATGGACTCTTCTTGATTTGATCAACTTGCTTCATCAGCCATGAAGAGAACTTCATTGACTTTATGACCATAAACTTCATTTTCACTCTTAGAATCACTTCTCTCACTCTCATAAAATGAGTTGTAATCTTCCTTGGTGTAAAGGCTTCTTTTGTTCTTGAAAAACTTATTTTTGTCATCATACCTTGTAAAGCTTTGCTTGCTCTTATCAGACCTATAGGACCTTTTATTATCATCATTAAATTAATCATGCTCTTCATCATCATTTTCCATATGCTTATGACGGTACCTATTAGAAAAGCATCCAGTCTTTCCACAATTGAAGCATTTAAAGGGCAACGTACCTTTGTATTTATTTGAACTGGTCTGTAACTTTCTTGCAAACATAACTATCAACTCATTATCATCAATATCAAATTCATAATTTTCTTTGACTTTTCTACCTTGTGTCTTATTATCCTTTTAATTTTTTTTGCCTTGAAATTAGCTTCTTTTTTTGTAGGTCTTCCTTCACTTGTCCTCATCTCATAGGTTGTTAGGGTGCCATGAAGTCCATCCATCTCTAGCTTGTATAGATATTGCATCTCTTTAATAGTAGATACTTTAGAATTAAATTTGAGAGTTAGATATTTCAAAACATTTTGAACAATAGTATATTCTTTCAATTCTTCTCCTAGTCCTATTATGATGTTGACTACTTCATCAACCCTCAATAAGTAGGCTACAATGGTCTCATTTTCATTCATCTTTAGGCTTTCAAATCATCTTATATGGGTTTGAAACTTAGCCAAATTGACCTTGGAGTATCACTCATGAATAGTCTTCAACTTATCCCACATTTATTTAGTAGACATATATTGTATCACCTTCACAATTTTTTCCTTTGATAGGCCACACATGATGTCATTCATTGCTTTTGAATTATTATCACTATCCTTCTTGTATGATGCATCTTTAAGAGGAATATGGGGTGTAGTATATCAATCCAAGAATTATTTACAAACATCATGACCTTGAGACATCAAATATGTCCTAATTTTGACACTCAAAAAATCATAATTGGATCCATTAAACAACATAACCTTGTTTATAGAAAAACTACCTTGTGTTTGACTAGCCATCTTTGTTTGCTTAGGATCTCCTTTAATATATTAGACCTCCTTCAAATGACCTTATCTAATACCAAATGTTTTAAGTATAAATAATGAGTGTGGTGGGGGGGGGAGGGGTTAAATTGGTTGTCTTAAAATAATTCTTTAATTTCACTTAGCATCCATGAAGCATTCATTCACATACATACATTAATCAATGCATACACAAGCATCTATGAAAAAAAACAACATAAGAAAATAAGATATTTATGGGAAACATTAGTGGGGTATAAAAACCACTAATTTAAAACATATAATATAGTCCTATAAGCAATGAATCAAAATTTTAGTGAGGTATAAACCCCTTACTAGTCAAGCACCAACTCAACTAGTCCTTTAGTAAGTACCAGCTTGCAAGGAGGAAACAACCCCATAGGTAATTTGGAACCAAATCAACTAAATTTAATATTTGATCAAATTTGGAAACTTTTTTCTCACTAAAATGAATATGAACTCCTTATTTTTATCTTCTCACTCTTTTATCTCTCATAAACAATTTATTATGTCTTCTCGCTTAGCTAACCCTTTCCTTAGCAGAATTAGATCATATGACTTTGATCATCACCTATAGATACATAGTTATATATTCATGGAATATTAATAAAACCTATATTATTATATTCAAGTCCTTTACCTGGTTTCCAAAACTCTATATCATTCGCTCATGTCCTCAATATTCTAACTAGTCAAACTCGACCTATTAGAACTTCTCTTTATAATTGATTCTTGCTCTCACCCATCTTTGTTGGCCAAGAAAAAATATAAAATTGGATCACATTTTTAATATATTAAAAAAAAATATTAATAATTGAAACAACAATCACATAGGTTGGTTATTACCCTTAAGGTCCAAAACCACCATTAAGCCTAATAGAGACCTAATGCAATTAGGCCTTCTCTAAGCACATATTTCGCTTAGGCCTCCTTGAAACACATTGAGCATAAACAAATAGATGAAACACTTAATAAATTATTAAATTATACCCACTATAATCTCAAATTATGTACCCAACACCATTTATCTAATTTCATTCCTTGAACCACACAATTAGGTCTACTTGCAATTAGGCCTTTTCACTGCCAAAAAGTTTATCTTACAAATATGATGAATACACTCAAAATTTACACATAAAAAAATAAAATCACATTTTTATAATATCAATGACCTAAGGTTAAACATAATTTTCATTATAATTAACCAAAAAAGATAAAATACCTCAAACTGATCAACTTCACATGCTCACTCAAAACTACACACAGGCCTTAAGAACCCAGTCAAAAGTATTTCACTTATCACACAATAATGGGAGTTTATAATGAATAAAAATGTGTTAAAATTAATATATTATACCTAAATAACAACTTCATATGAATTTTATTCATCAAATATATGCAAAAAGACTCAAGAACTCACTCATACATAGAAAATTGCCTGTAGCTCCAAAACACACAATCATGAAGATCAAGTATTAGAACACCCATAGGAAAAAATGTATGATATTAAAATGAGTTTAAATGATCATTAATAATACTTATAACATATTTTAAAATATATATTATAATGTTAAATATCAATATTAGTCTTATATACCAATCTCACATCTTCACCCTACACAGACTTCACTATGTTAGACATGTTAATTTAAGAAAAAAATTAGCTTGTTTATGTTCATAAAAAAATTATAAACAAATGGTATATGATTTATAGGTATTTAAAAATCACCCCATTCATTTGGATCCATCCTTAATCCTCTACAACCAATCCCTAATCTCTTTCTCACTACTGCCTAGTTTTCTCACTATGTTGCTCATTAGGCCCTTTTAGTGATAGTTCAAATTACATAAATGGTTAAAAAAATTTATGTTTTAAACCTGAAAAAAATTACATGGGAAAAAACTACAAGTCTCACACATCATCCTCCATCCATTTACATTTTTTGACTTGGTTGACCCTACCTGCTACATCAAAATTCTAAGATACAAGTGGTTTCTTGCAGCTTCTACTCACTCTTATGACAAAAAAAAACCACATGGATAAACTTGGAAGATTAATTTACATTTTTAGACATTAAAATATATTTAAAAAAACCATTATGAGCCATAATTTACAAGATCTTTCTTATCAGGTCATTATGAGGGTTTTGACTAGTTTCCCTTCTTAGCAATCATTCATAAAGGATTTCCCTTCAATTATGAAAATAATGATAATAAATTAAATATAATAACCATACACAACTTACATTAATATAAATATATCACGAAAATGTTTCACATGCCAATGAACATAATAAAAACCTTCTCAGGTATGCAACACCCTATTCTGTTCACACAAAAGACCTCAACACCAAATTTCATGATTTATCCTCTAGGATATGACCTCAAAATTGGGAAAAAACTTAAAAAAATATATCATACCTATTTTAATGATATAAATATATTTGGCACCTTTATAAATGAACTTGACCTCGCATTAGGTCACACTAGGTCTCTTTGCATACTAGGCCTTAAACTACTAGTCATACTTAGACCTTGATCACACCTTGAAACCTCTTTAACTATTATCAAAACCTAATACTCATGTAATAAAACCTCATACCATTTTCATAAACTAACAACCTTTTTCACATAATTCTTAGATAGCTCACCTCATAATGTTACTAGGCCTATGCCTTCTCACTAGGTTTCTTAATGCAAGGACTAATCTCAAAGACTGAATTTGGAACTCCTTTGAAGGCTTATTTACCTCTTTCACCTATTTACATAACTTTATACACTCTCTCATTCCTATACTGATGTAAATCACCAAGATTCATTATGTTCAATGCATAAACCTTCTTACAAGACAAGATTAGGCTTCTCAAGACATATAATACTAAAACAAATATTACCTTGTATCATGATCTTGTATTTGACATGCCACAAACCTTAGAATAATTTCTAGGTTGACTTAAAATTCTCTCTCAATATAAAAACAAAAGGCTTCCTTCAATTTTTCTATTGTCATATCATAAGACTTATATACCACTCCACCAAACATGGCCTCAACTCTTGACCTTGACACCCATCTTTACTTTAACATCAATGCCTCAATACTAATAATAGGGACATACCTCAAAACTTGGGCCTCATGGTGTTGATGATTTGTATTAGTGAAATAGATCTCATATTCATGTAATCATGTAAATGCAATGGAAGAAAAAGGATTACCCATATATTTTGTTTCAAAGTATGTGGAAGAACATATTATCAATATAAATATGGTTAACACCTATAAATTATTTGAGGCATAAGTATATATCTAAAAACTCATTGAGAAAACCATTAAGGAACAACCTATTGAAAACTTTGTGTACTTTCATGAACTCTTTATGTAACTTTGGCCACAAGACAATCCTTATTCTATGTATATTACACATTCATTATTTAAAAAATAAACCTCATTAAAAGAGAAATTCAATCTTGAAATACTAATGTTTGAAGGAAAAATAACAACCATGTCATGGTATTCCTAGATTCAAAAACTTGTCGGATGTTTCTTGGTGAACCACTCATTTACATAGAGAATATTACATTGTTAGTGTTGTAGATTTCCATTTTAGTGACCCACTAGTGTAGAACCTTCAACACATAACAAAAATTATATTGTGAGCGTATATATAATTGGAAGTATTTTTTTTTAAACTTGAATGATGAGTATTACCCTTTCAATCACTATGCAAATGAATATGTCGAGTTACAATAGTTGGGTTATCATAATAAGATATCAATTGAAGACTATATAATGAGTTCCATGACTACAATGTATGCCAAAACAAAAAAATATATCAAGAAACATAAGATGTTGAATTACATAATCGTAATATCACCTTATATTCATGAAAATATATAATTATGAATTTTAATGGGAAAACCATACCAGAATTTAGAAAATATCGAATCCACTGGAAAGATGAATTAGAAGTTTATTTTTCATCGATCATTGTGTGGAAAATATAATCATGAAAAATACACCATATAACATACTTGCACATAATTAAAACATTTTTTTCAAGTGAGATAAACCTTTAAATTCCATATAAAACCATAATACTTTAACATATTTTTCACCACAAAAAGGAAATATGAACCAAGTTGAGAAGTGGTGCCATTGTCACCACACAAGCACACACAATGATTATTAATGTTATGTGAAATAATAATTGATTTATAGCATACATTAGGTCTCATGATAACAAAAGAAACTAATTTAAATTCCACTTATCTAAGAACCAACATTATTGCATATATACCTTTGATAAATGAGAGTTTTTATTCCATTCCATGTTATAGGTGAAGGTTAAGCTTGTCCATGCCATCATTAATAATGGGATCCATAAGAACATCATATTAAAGCAAAAATCCACCACCAAGTCCTCACTACTAAAGCACATCTAAAACCATGCTATTTTGGTGGGATTTAGAAAGGGAAGGAAATACATGTCTGGTGGAAATGCATTTATAGTATAAATTCAAAGTTATGGAGGATGCAATGACTTGTGACATTATTCCACTTGAGGTATGTGAAATGTTTCTTGGAAGACCATATTCATATGATAGTAGACACCTAAATATAGTCAGAGGTACTTGACAATTTTAATTCTTGACACATCTTGAAACACTTAATTTATGCCAAATTACATGACTCTTATTAGCCATTCCTCAAAGCCATTTATCTATATGTAGACTTGACTCATTGTTTTCCATCACTACTATACAATAATTCATAAATCAAATAATAATATTGCTTTATACTACTCTAGGAATTACTAGAAGTTCCAAACATTTATCCCTTCTTTTCTAGGATAGGTCAGCGCTAGGTAAACATGTCTAATGTTATGGAACTATTCACCTAATACATCCCTATCTCCACATTAATTAATGATTAGTTTAAAAATTTGAAATATTCATTTGGGTCTTCCATCACATTTCTCAATGTTATCTAAGGGAAAATTTGAAAATGTTTGACTACATAAGAAAATCAGGACCTCAATTCAAAGGGGCTCAAGATCTTTATATGGCATTTAATATTTACATCAATTCACATGAAAAAATATGCCCTATTCTTCTCAAGTTCAATATCAATAAGTGGGATTAGTATCAAACCAATTCTATAGCACTTAAAATTAAGTTAAGAGATAACATTTTAAAGTATAAAATCTAAATTTATAGCTACATACATATAGTCAATGATCAAAATTGTAAAATAAATCTAGGTGGGATAACTATGTGTGGATTTATTTCCTACTCAAATTATGTGGACACTTAGGCACCATGAAATCACAAAAGGTGTTGATTGGGGTCAGATCTACCCATTACACTTTCCCTATCTTTTTACAGGTTTCAATATCTTATAAGTACATATAAGTTTTCCAAGGCAAAGATAAGAAAAATATTAATTTCTACATATCACTAATATAGCCAAAGCATCCTAGACCTCTTAGAAGACATAGGTGCAAATGGTGGAATAGTTATATTGGGTTCTAGGTTTAGTTTATTTTGTTGTTTATTTGTTCACACATATCTTAGGATACCAAAAATTGACCTTCATGTGCTAACATATCACATAAGGAAGCCTTATGACTCGCCTAAAGTGCAGAGAGGGAAACCAAGATAGGTCAAGGTAGTTTCCTGAAATGGTCCCATTTAGAATGCACACATGGGTTTTCTTGGAGCTTCCTTAACTATTTTATAATAATTCATTGAACACATACTTAGTCTATATAAATACTCAAACATTAAATAAGCTTAACAATGTTAAGTACCTAAAGAACATTTAACCACCATAAACACAATGATAATAGCCTTAATAATAACCTATATAATATTCACAACTCAATAGTTTATGATTAAAATTCCTACAAGGTACTCACATGAACTTAATCATATTACATAGATAACAATACTCTCTCTAGATATATAGATATAGAGACATTACACACACACACACACACACACACACACACACACACACACACACACACACACACACACACACACACACACACACACACACACACACACACACACACACACACACACACACACACACACACACACACACACACATTCCTAACAATATTACAACAACTCATTATTATGTTCTTGTATCTATTTAAACTCATGAGTTATAAGTGAGTAATAGGCTTTTAAAATATCTATGGCCTCCTTTTACTTGCTAGCAATTTTTGATAGTAAAAATTTCATCTAAATATGCCAAATTTAAAGCACCATACCTCTTTGGAATCACACAATTTAAAGCCCAAGATGCATCTTGGATAGTCATTAAGTTCAAATGACTATATGTATTATTCCTTCCACATTGAACCAATAAGTTGAGCTTCTTCTCAATTTCTTTCAATTGATTTCAATTTTTTTTACTTTCCCCCATTTGAAATAGGATTCACCCCTAGAAGTATTGATTGTATTCAAAATACCGTATAAACTAGTGGCAACACTTTGGACACTATCCATAACCTCTTTTGGAGAATGAATAATCTATTACTGTAGAAATTTTTTGGTGTTACTACACCTGCATTACATACATAATTTTAATTTCCTCCCCTATTTTATCCACAAAAGAACAAAATTTATTTTTATACTTAGTGGGGTCATTTAGATTCTTTTTTTAATTCTTAGCCAAGGTACAATATATGTTCTCTTTGTTCTAACACTACTTCTTTCCTTGTGTTACTATCTACTCCCTTCCTCTTCCTAACCCTTTGAATTAGACCATTACTCTTGTCAAAATGGGTACTTATTATGGGAATTTTTTTAAGGACCAGGACCATAGTATCCTTCTTCCTCTCTTGAGACTCCTTAACCTAGGTAGGGATAAGTAGTTCTCTTTACTTCTCTAATTAAGTGGTTTCTAAAGTGGTGGAAGGTGGAATTAAAATTGGTGGCAACATGGAAACATTTATTTGGATAGGAAATTAAGTGCAAGAGTGACCCTGTTCTATTATTATATTATCCTTAGGGGTGTAGTATCCACCACATATTTCATCTTCCTTAGAGTTTTTTTATAGAAGATTCATCTTGAGTAGATTAGGGAATGGCCATGTCTAACTGGGTAGGTGGTGTAAGTGGTGCCCAAGGATACAAAATGGAGATAGTCACTAAATATTCAAAGTGAGCCTTCATTTTAGAATATTGGCACCCAAATATGGTGGAATGAATTAAAGAATCAAGATAATTGGAGGTTTTTTGCCCAATTTTATCAATGAGAGCATGTGCATACAATGACTATGTTTCTTTATAATAATTTTATAGTGACTCATAGGGGGTGAGTGGGGTTGCAATTAGACTATTGGATGAAAAATTTACCATATGAGAATCTAAAACTATAATTGAATAAGGGATGAAGGATACTCTCTTATTAAAATCTTGCCTTTTTTCTTTGGTAAGAATATATGTACTGGATCTACAAGCTACTATATCCATTGGATCAGATGACATTGAAGAATATATTTTAGGGGAAGGACTAAGAGCTATGGTTATAGGCACATTAGTAATTCCTATAGTAGGTATTTCTTCAACATATATTATGCATATGATTCCAATACCCTATCTTCCACTAATAATTCAGTGGATGTTGAATTATATTTTCCTTGTTCTACTCCTCCTTCCTCTCCCAATATCTTTGTATCTCCAAATTCCTCTTCATATATTTATTTATATAAATCTATATCTTCTTTAGGCTCTATGTATTATCTAGACACCCACTATTCTTTAGTTTCCCATCTTGCTTAATCATTATCCAAAACTTATATAGGTTCCATTTATTTTCTTTCTCCTTTCAATTCTTCTTTTATCTCCTTTGATTCCTCACATAAATTACCCCATTTGGTAAGGGGGAATTCAATAATTCTCTCTTATAGTTTCACATTTGAATGAGATACATGAGAATTAGGTTTTATCTAATAAGTTGAAATGGGTGGCTAGGTAGAAATGGAGCCTTGAGATGTAGAAGGTGAAATGGAAATCAAAAGTTCTATAGGAGTAGAGGGTAGAGGTGAAGGAATTGAGACTATAAGATTGATTGGTGGATATTTTGGACGTACCAAGGTTGAAAATGTAGGTATAATAGTAACAAAATATGTCTTCAAGAATATAGGAAGACTCACTTATTGAAGCAAGGTTAAAAGGGGCAAGGATGCCAAAGATATTATTGATGATTAACCACTTATAGGTGGTGAAATCCTTATATTTATTTTAGGAAAATGCATTGTAGATATTGACTGAGGGGTTGGAAGTACATTAAGAATTTTCCTTCTAATCTAGGGATATACCTCCTAATGAGGGGCACCTTCCTCTTAGGGACCAAATTTTGCTTATTATGGAGAGGTAGGATGAGCATGTTATAGTGATAATTGAGCATGCAACTGGGGGCATCGATGGATTGAAACTTTTTTTGACTCCTCCACTATCTTATTTTCCTTCTCTAAAAGGATCCTATTGAATTAATTGGGATACCACCATAGGAATTATATGATTATTCATCTGAGTATAAACCTCAAAATCATCTACAACATAATAAAAATTGGATCATGCTCGTGACTCATGTGTCCTTATGGAATGTGGAATCCCTTATTCCTAAGGTCATTGAGGTATTGGCTTACCTTGTTTCTAGGGTCCCAATCTTAGAATTATGTTTGATTAAACCTATAGTGTATTCTAGTCTTCCTAACAAAATTAAGGTGCCTTCGTAGTGAAAATCGCATTTTTCCAATGCTCAGAGGAGTCTTATGATATTACTCTTTGAGCTTGGCACTTAAATCCTCATCCACACTATTATATATCTAAAAATATATATCATGTTATGCTACTTTTTAAGGCTAAAAATGAGAAAAATTCATAGGAGGATCCTTTGTTACCTCTATCTTGATTATTGTGTAGTTAGGATAGTACTAATAGTCTCCCATATTTGTAATGCTACATTTTATATTTTTATAGAACTTAGACATTAAATACCCATAAATGTCTTGATACACTAGTAGATATATTTCCTTTACAATCTTCTTTATTCCTCTCCTAAACCTATAGAAATGGAGTAGGGAGAAGTCATCATAGACCCTATTTTTTACATATTCATAGATGGTTCCCATGTTTTTTTGCAGGTTATGTGCATTGTCCCCATTATTTAATTTATTACATAATGAATAATGTAAAATTACCATTAGATCACCTTTCATCAATCTTAAACATATATACCCTGAGCTGGGCATTGCTAACCTTCCCAAGTGCCACTATTTTGTTAGAATTTAGAATGATGTATTAAAAGGGCACCCATACCTTATGTACATAAGTAGTGTTAGAAAACCCATAAAACCTATTCAAAAAGGCCATGGATATCCTAATAATGTCTTGAATTTGATTATGGGAACCAAAGAAATACCTCCTTAAATATTTAAATTTTCACCTTTTGCCATCCACTATTTGAGTTTTCCCTCAACTATGTTACGGTATAACCAAGCATTAGCTCAGACCTAGATATAAGTCATTTAAATCATTGGTAGGAATATATAATTATCAAAATCATCCCCAAATATATAATCAACCACATTTTTATGAAGTCTAAAGTGTAAACAATCTCCAATAATGGTGCCACTAAGAAATAAATCACAAAGTAAGTCAATACATGGCATTACCTTAGATTTCAATAATGTGATATGTAATCCCACTATTTTAACTGGTATCACATCATCTATGTATCTTTTCCTATTCTCTTTCAATTTATCCCTAGTTGAATATGGCTCGATGTTGTTGATCTCATCCCAAAGAGTCAAGTAATGGGTAAAAGGTAATACCCCTATATAAAAATTGTGTCTAAGTACTTACTTGCTCCTATAATATAATATTGAGAGGGAGGCTGGTTAGCTTCCTAGAATGATGAATCAATTATTTTACAATAGAGTTTCTATTAATCTAGCTAGATTGATTCACAAATTCTCTAGCATGAAAATTAGGTCTCTTGATGGCTTGGTTTCTTGAATTCACAATAATGGCTTGTTGATTAATGGAAAAGTGATTTTATGCTCTATGGGTTTTGCATATATCACATAAATATTGAGACATGAATGCCTAGTTCATGCGAAGTTAATGTAACAATGGATTTTAGCTCCTCTTCCCATTCTGATTTGAAATTTATTAGTCAAGTTTGATAGGTGTCTTTTATATCACATGGTGACTTTTCATTAACTCTAAGTGCTCATCCATCACCTTATAACATGTGTCCATTCCCCATATATTTATCTTTTTCCTAGCTATCATATCTCAAACTTGTGTTATGGCTATGCATTAATGAAATTATGACACTTGTTTTAATATCTTTTGTTTTCATATTTATAATTCTACTTGTATGTTTAGTGGGTTTTGACTTAACAATATTTTTACACTTGTCATGATCTCTAGGACTTAGATCTCTCTAAGATTTAAATTATTTATCTCTTCACACATATGAGATGGTACAACATAGAAATATTAGGACCATTAATAAATTATTTTATTTACTCCTTACTTTATTCTTAATGAATTTAAATCTTCCAAGATGATGACACATGGATGACTCTAAAAAAATATAGATAAATAAAAAATCTATATATTTACCTTTGAAAAATGAGTTTTGAGTCATCAAGATCCCACCATGTGTGCCATTTTTGTTAACTAAAAAACTTAGAACTTTTGGTATTGTACTTTGACTTACCAAGCCCCTAATTTATGACATGATGACACATGGAAAAATCTCATCAATTTGTAGGCTTAGAAATTTTATAAGTTATTTGAAACTAATAAGGCCCGAGTGAATCACATTATGCCACCTATCATGATATCAGTTTCTCAACTACTTGGGAACCTTGAATATATTATACCTTTTTTAATATTCTAAGTCCTAGGTTAACAATATTTTTTGACCTAACATGATATCAGGAGTCTAAGAACCTTTTGAAAATTAGCTATATTTTCTTATCTTATAATCCAAGTGATTTGCATGTCACTATGTGGCATGATATCAAGGTTTTGGGAATCAAATTTTTTTTAACTTTCACGAAGACTAGATGTGTCTTGAATGAACAACATGTCAACATATGGATGAATTATGACAACTTGGCTGCTAAAAAAATTTTAGAATATAGTTTTGATGTAATGAGTTGTGAATGAACAAGATGATTCCACATGGATGAGTCTTAGGAATTTTTATTCTTAGGGGAACTTGTAAATTTAATGAAGACTTTAGTCAACTATGATTACACGAGATGTAGAAAAATATTGTGATCTAGGGTATTCAATGAAAATTTGAACCTTGGGAATTAGATGCTCCACATCAAAGCTTAAATATGCTACATTTTTTTCATTAGTCCTATTAATCAATTAAATAAAAAATTGATATTGAATACATAAATGAAAATATGAAAAATAATCAAAGGTTGTAGATAATTAATGAATGATGTTCAAGATTTGATTGTCTCCCTTTTATAACATTACAATAATATTAAATTTTGAAAACAACCTTAGGTTTGTGCATGTTAAATCAATATTAAGATTCCTAAGGTTGGTATGGACCAAGAATAAAGATTCATTAACAATAATGGGTCCTTATTTGAATTCTAAAAATGGGGTGTGTTGGGGCACAATAAATAATGACTTAGTGGGGAAATACTTTAAACTATTTAATAACTTAAAATCTTAGTTAATGTATCATACAAAAACCTTAGTCTTAGATAGAAAAGAATAATTAGACCAGTTAGTTGGAAGAGGATTTAAATTCCTCATGAAACATACTAATCCTTTTCATTCATGGGATATACATGTGATTTTATGGGATTCATACCCCTTGTTATAAGATTTTTAATAGAGACCTAGATAAACATTGTAGGTTTCATTTTGATTTTTCATTTTATAAATAATAATAAAGGAAGTTTAGGCATTACTCTATTGCCAACCAGGCATCCATATCCCCAATAAAGATTACTTGAATCACTCTTATTCCATAAGCTTATATGATAATTTATTTTAACACAAATGGAAGAAAGGTTGGGAATCAACATTGGTTGGGTGTATGTTTAATAAAAATTATTTTTAATCAATGCATCCATGTCAACATTTATTCTGTCTCATCAAAATTTGACCATATAATAGTGTAATTGAACTTCAAAAATGAAAAATATTTCTAAAATTTTCATGAGTATATTAGAGCAAATTTGAAAGGCCCAATGAAGTAATTTAATTCAAAAAAAATAAAATTTCAGTCACAACACATACCTTAATTATATAACCTTAAGTACTACCCAAACAAACCCTAGTGGATGCTAGCCATAAACTTCTTGATTCATTGCCTTTATTTTGGTAGGGTTCCCGTAATTACAACATAAGAAATTGACTGAACTATCTTACAATTTTAAGAAAACTAACCTAGAATGCATAACAAATAGATATGAAATCAAATGCTGAAAACATGAAATTAATCTAAGAAAATATGAAATGTATGTAATGAAAACAAAGAAAGAAAGCATAGAAATCTATTCTAGAAAGCAAAAAACCTATCATTCAAAAGCATCTCTAGTTGGATCAGCCATGAAATAATACTTCAAAAACTATCCATTCACTTGAAAATCAAGATCATTACTTTACATGTCATTTAAACACAATGTAGTGTTACCTAAGCTTTTAAATATTTGGTATGGCCCAATTCATAAAGGAGTAAACTTTTCATATTACCCTTTATTTTCATGTGTTTATCCCATAAAATCACTAGATCTAAAATCCTAAAAGCCTTGATTTTAGACCTCTTATCAAACCACCTTTTGATGATGTCTTGGTGTTTTTTGAAGTTATTTAGTGCTTTAGTTTGAGTATGTTCCATTTGAACTATGTCAAGTAGTCTAGACTAGATTCATTCATCTTCTCCCATGTACTTTTTCATGAATTGGTACGTTGGTAGTTTAATAGTGATAGGAAAAATTATTTATTATCCATACACTAGTAGGAAAGGTGAAGCCTTGAGGGATTTCTTATGTCTTGTTATGTCTACCCATAATGCATACTTTAGTAGTAGATGTCATTCTATGGGTTTGGTATGTGCTCATTTATTGATGGCATCAATTGGATTCTTGTTCTTAGACTCAACTACTCCATTCCCTTGGGGATAATAATTTGATCAAAACTTGATTGTAATCTAGTTTTCATGGTCCCATTCTATAAATTTAGTTAAGTAAAATGTTGGACCATTGTCACAAACTAAAGAGATTAGAGTGCCAAACTTGGTTAGTATGTTCTCTTTTATAAATTTAATCACAACCTACTCTTTGGAGTTCTTTTTAGCCATAAATTATGTCCATATATTGTAATAATTAGTGTCTATTAGGATAAATTTGTGGTTTGCTAAAATTTTTGGGTTGATTACCCCAAAAAATTCAAGACCCCATATAACAAAAAGGTGCCCCTCAATGACTGGTTGTAAGGTCATAACATCATGTACTTCTTTTTTTCAAAATATCTAGCATTAATAGCATGTCTTGACATGATTATGGGTATATTTGAAAACTATAGTCTAATAGTATCTCATTCTCAATATTTTATGAATTCTTTCATTGCCTAAGGCATGTCCACTACCTATTTTAGGATTTCAATTATTCAAAATGTTTGTAGCTTCCCATTTTGAGACACACCTAAAATAGATGTCTTCATAATTTTTTGGGTATAAAACTCCCTTTATTATCATGTAATGTGATGATTTGAGTCTAAGGGATCACCTTTGTTCTTTTTTTATCTAAAGGGGATAAGTATATATGAGTAATTAGTGGATGATGTGGGAATACTAATCACCATCAACAACTTGCATCTCATTGATCTACTCAATATGAATGTGTGGATCTATCTCAATCATGAGTTGGATGATTCATTGTCCTCACACCATCTTAGATGGTTTTATTTCAAGATAAAACTCTTATAGTTTGGCCATCCATTTATCTTTCCTTTATCTTAATTCATTTTAGTTGAGCATGAGTTTGACAGTCAAATTTAGAATGATGGCATACATACTATTCCTTAGAATATAATGCATGGATGTTTTTACAATTTTGATTAGTGCATATATTTTCTTGTATATCATTGAATACTTTAGCTCTGTATCTTTTAGGCTAATTCTCATGAAGGAAATCATATGTACATTATTATTTACCTTTCACATGATTAGTACTACTATAGTGCGTACTAAATCAAATTAATATAAAAATAAATCCCTAGTAAGGTCTAGGAACCTTTAGAACTAGAGCTTGAGCAATAATAGTCTTAATATATTGAAACAACATTTTGGCTTTAGCTATTATTTTTGTTTTAGTGTCTTATTTTAACATGGCATTCAGTGGCTTGACAATCTCTACAAATCTAGAAATGAATTTCCTTATAAAGTTTATCTTTATGAATAAATACTTCAAATATTTCTTGATATTAAGAGGTGTTAACTTGGAAATGGGTTAAATTTGATTTGGGGTGATGGAAATCCCATCTTTAGTAATGATATGGCCTAATAGTTTTCCTCCAATAACTCTAAAGATGTTCTTCTTTGGATTTAGTCATACTCTGTATCTTCTACATCTATCAAATACCTTATATAGATGATCTCCATGATTGAATCTATTATTTAAAAATATTATCAAGTCATTCATGTAAATGATGATGCACTTACTGACAAGTCATTTAAAAATGAAGTCCATGGTCCATTGGAAGGTTAATCGTACATTAATTAGATCAAAAGACATACTTTTATATGCAAAAGTACCCCATTTGGTAGTGAAAGCGGTCCTCATTATGTCTTATGATTCTTCCAATAGTTGATTATATCCTAATAATCCATTTATGAAGGACATAATCTTAGATGCACTAACATTTTGATTACCTCATCTAAGGAGGGAAATGATAATTATTCTTTTCTGATGCTCAAATCAAGTTCCTAAAATCAATATACAACCTAATTTATCCATTCTTATTCCTAAGGGCACTAGGTTAACAACCAAGGTCGAATACTTTATTGGAAATATGATCTTAGTGTCCAACAACTTGTAAAAATATATCTAAATGAGGGTCTCTAAAATTAGATTTAATGGCATTTGTCACTTCTTAAAGAGCTTGTATTCTAGCTTTGGTGGGATAGTATGCATGATGACCATATAAACAAATAATTTTTGGTATTCATATGTCCAAGATATCACATATTTATATTCTATCATTAGACCCTTCAATTTTTGTTTCTCACTTTCCATGAAACTCAAGCCACTATTGACATACTGAGGGTGTTTTTTAGTTCATACATTTTCTTTGACAATATTAGATTTAGTTGCCTTAGGTTGTTTATGTCTTTTAACTTTTGGATCCATGTTAAAATATTGCTCTAATGAGACCATTACCATAGTGAATTGATTTTATTTTAGCTATAAGATACCATATTCTCCCAAGTCTTTTATGTTCATATATTCAAAATCCTTTTCATCTATTATTTGAGACTCAAAGGCTCCAAAAATGTTCATAAACTATATGATTTTCTAATCATCATTGAATACTTAGAATTTAACCATGTCTCGGATTGAAGGGAAAGGATCCAACTCCATAGAAAACTTCTACATTTTAAATTCCTAAAGTGGTGCTAGGTTGGTAGTTGAAGCTAATAATAACTATGTTATCTAGTTTTATTCTCTTGGAAAAACAATGATTTTTAATGCTTTGAAGAATTCAATCAGATCTCATGTTTTGTGTTTATAATTATTCAAATAATCAATCTTTCACTAATATTTATTTGTGATATGGCTGATAACTAGCTCTAAATTACCAAATATCCAAAACTATTTGACATTATTTTTTAATACAAATTATAAGCCTAGAATCAAAACCTCAAACTCATCTTGGTTATTGGTACAAGGGAATTTTAACATATATGTATCTAGATAATATTTTCCATATGGTTTGATCAAATTTATACCAACACCAAAACCTTTCTTTGATCTGGGACCATCGAAGTATAGAGTCCATAACTATGAAGGGCCTTCAAATTCTTGTTAATAAGGTTAATATTTTATGGTATGTAAATACATACATATGAAGATGTAAAGACAACCTTCTCATTCTTGGCATTATATTCAATGATCAGGTACTTTTGGTTATTGATCTAATTAGATCTGATTAGGTACTCTTTTTCAAGATAGCCACATATGTGAGAAGTTTGTTTCCATCTATACATTTAACATCTTTGATGAATCATGGATCAACAATAATCTGTAGGCTTCAATAATGCCAATGAATAAAATGTCTATGTATTTTTGTACACACAAATATGAGGCAAGCTAAATGTGTACATTTATCAGCTCCCTAATGCATGGTACAAATGATTTATTCAATTGTAGGACCATTATTTTATATTTATCTATAATCAAACTTAGTTTATTACATACAATTTTAGGCATCACATTAGCTAAGTCACCTAAATCAAACAAATAATTATTCACATTTTTACCAAACATCTTGATGGTCAGTATAAAAGGTGGTAACTCAAATTTTTCCTTATAAACAACCACATTTGTGTAAGCAAATTTTTATTCTTCAGTGGATGATCTCCTAGTCAAGGTCTTGAGTGATAATTCTCTTTATTTAGTGATTTGAGCTAGCTCATGAAAAATGATATTTTATTTAATCTTATTCATATCTTATACTATATTTTATCCCCCCTTTGTTTTGTGAATCTACACTTTGTAGAATATCATTCCCTTTTGGAGGGGGGAGTTATTGTTTACCTTAGGATCTGGTGTAGTAAAACTCTCTTTTAGAGGTGTCTAAGTAGTAGTTAGTTAGTTATTCCTCAAATTATAGTTATTTTCATGTAAATAATAAGAGGTAGTGATTTCATCTATATTATCTTCAAGTTCATTCTCATCTTCCACTAGAAATGGAAATTCATATGTATCAAATACCATTGTTATGTTGTAACAACCTAAAGTAGAGGAAGAATATGGCTCTAGATGATTTACAAAGATTTCTTGTCTATTCATTTATTTATAAAATATATCAAAATTGGTGTAGAAATCTATGTATTCTAGCTCACCATGATGTGTTATATTGTGGACTTGACACCAATTAAGAAGTGTTGCTTCCAAGATGTTTATTTCAGGTATTTTATTTGGTGGTTAGTCAGTGTTGTTTCCATATCTATTAAAAGATTTGTTGTATACTTGATATGAAAAATTATGATTAGTATTATACCCCATTATGTTTATCATTCACTTTTGCATTCTCAAAAACTCATTACTCAGTGTTTTCACCATTTATTGGATAACATCCAATTCTATTTTTTTAGAATCATAAGTAGTACATTATGTAGTAATAGTATTAATTGGTATCAAAGACTGACTTTGATTTTGATGATTAGATAAAACACATGATTATTAAAAAATTTAGGGTATTGGTTAGATATAACATGGGCCAAAGGAAATTGGGTATACACTTGATTTTGATTTTGAGTATAAAAAATATGATTAACATTCAAAATGGAGTTAAAGGCTAGAAAGCTAGGATGAATATTAAATCTAGAGCTTGTAATATGAGGTTCAATTGATAGACAATGTTAATAGCCTTAGCATAAGCTAATAGTAGTGTAGTAATATTAGGTGCTCTTTGGAAAAAAACAAGTGTCATACAATCCAAAGTGTTATTATACGTTTCAAGGGTTAATGCCTCATTAGGTTGATAATATATGTCAAATCAACTATACATATTTTATACTCATGTGTTAAATCCTCTTATTGGATCATTGGGATATTTAATCATGCTTTAAAATTAACTATATATGAAACTTTGGATAGTGACATGTATAAATTGTACCAAAAAATTATCTTGACACTAGGTCCAAGAGGTAATTGAATTATCTAGGACATTGAGGAACTAGTCATAAGCAACATCTTGTAAGGTAAAAATGAAAAATCACCATGATATAACCTTATGGGTTGCATTTAGTATCATTAAATTAGTATTTAAATCCTTTATATTTTCTTTGGAAATCATTCCTTTTGAGGTAGAAAAGGTAGGAAGATATTTTTTAGGTTTTCTAGGAAAACCATGCACATCTCCAAAGACAACAATAAAAAAAGTCAAATAGCTAGGCTAGGGCCATTATACGTGGAGTAATATGGGACCTTATAATTGGGTAATATGATCAAGATTGGGATCCTCTTAAAACAGGTCTATCTGACCTAAATTTTCTATGGATTTGCAATGGTGGATATAGTAGGCTAGTATCAAACTTGGACCTTGTTATTCTTCTAGATGTATCTAATGCAACTCAAGTGATATTTTATAGAAATGAAAAGGTGGACCTCCTTCTAGCACAAATTTAATTCATGTTAATGTGTTTTTTATTCACCAAAACCTATGACATTTGAGTATAGAAAATATTTACTCCAAGGCATGAGTTATAGGGTATTGAGTTTTGTAAACAACCTGGTGGTGGAATATTGATGAGAGGAATAATTATTTACCTCAGATGGTTTGGGTATGATGTGATTCTATACCTTATCAAGATAGATAGATTGATTATTAATATAACCTAAGGTGGGAAATATCAAAATAAAAATTAAAAAAAAGGAAGGGTAGGGTAGAGAAGAATGTTTGTGAATCAAAGTGAGATGAAACCCTTCTAAACTAGATCTTGAACTATGGGTTGGACAAGTAGTCATAAAAACAATTATTTTTTAAATTTAATAATATCACATGGGATATATAAATATAGATAAGAGTTTAAATAAAGGAAATAGTATAAACTTCAATGCACATAATCAAAGGTTGTTACATTTGTAAGATTGTAATTGCACATCTACAAAGGGAGGTTATGATTATTAAACACAAAACATTCAATTTAGTTATTGTACCATAAGAATAAATATATAAAAATATCACTTATAAACAAACCAAATACTAAAATACTAGAATAATAGAACTTATTCATTGAATCTCATGATTTGTAGAAGAATGGAAGATTGCACATTAAGACAGATTTGTAGAACAACCTATAGGATTTATCATTTATCTCAATAACCACAACTTATCCTCCCTTTGGAATAAAGAGTATACACATATATAATTTTGTGGATGGGTTAACTCATCCTTCAATCTAAGCCTAAATTTAAATTTCTAATTTTAGAACTCAAGCATAATATGCATGTACAAGATGTAAATAAAATAAATGGCCTATATTAATTAATTAAAATATAAATAAATATATGATCAAAATAGAGTGAAGATGTGAGTCTTCATAAAAATAGAATACACACACACACACACACACACACACACACACACACACACACACACACACACACACAACTACAATGCCATCTTGGCACTACTTGAAGAAGGAGACTACATGTTTGATGTAAAAATTGAAGTAGTAGGAGGCATTACATGTGAAGAACTAGATGAGGTGGCCATTGTTTTTGATGAAGTAAAAATAAGATGAGGAAGAGGAAACATTTTTGGATGTAATATTACTCAAGGTTAAATTATTAACGTTGGTATTGGATTGGAAATAGATGTTGTCCTAGTAGCCTCCTTCGTAGTCTTCAATTTTTCAAATAATGCATAAGCATCCGAAAATTCTTTACTAATAATATCAAAATTGATCATAGAAGATTCAAATATCTTACTAAATTCACCTGTCAACCTTGTATGCTTAGATTCAGAGTCTCTAAATATAGAATTGAGTGCCTCTACTTTAGTTACCTTATCTTTTACAAAATTGATCAATTGGGGGATATTTTCATTAGTTTTATAAAAAGTACTCTCAACTTATGGTTTTAAACTATCATAAACTTCTTTAAGAAGTGATTCAAAATTGGGATTTATCAACTACCCTATAGAGTTTATCATACTTATGACCCTCATGTATTTTAAAATATATATGGACTATAATTTGTACTACAAAAACTTTCATCTGAGTATTCCAATGGATGGCACCATCCCTTTTTGAAATCTCAAAAATTAAAGCCCAAGATGTATCTTGGTTAGCAATTAAGTTCAAATTACTATATGCATTGTTCCTTATACATTAAAACAAGAAGATGAATCTCTTCTCAAGTTTATTTGTTTGGTTGTAAAATTTTATTATTACCTCTATTTAGAATAGGATTCACCACTATAAGTCATGATTGTATTAAAATGTCATAAAAACTAATGGCCATACTTTTGATGTTATCCACAATTTATCATGGATCCTAAATAATATGTCATTATAGAAGTCTTTATCTAGCTTGCACATGGATTATATACATCTCTTTCATTGAATCCCTTGTTTTATCCACAAAAGCACAAAAGTCCATTATATACTTAGTGGGGTCATTCACATTCTTATTTTGATACTTGGATAAAGGGAATATATTTTCTCTTTATTATGAGACTACTTCTTCCCCTATATTACTATTTACTCCCTTCCTCTTCCTCACCCTTTGAATTGTGCCACTCTTCTTGTAAAAATTACTGCTTATAATGGGAAATTTTATAAGGACTAGGCCCATTCTATCCTTCTACCTCTCCTAAGACTACTTGACCCAAGAAGGGATAATGCATTCTATATGGTCCTTTGACTAAGTGATTTTTGGAGTAGTAGAAGGTGAAATGAAAATTGGTGGTAGCATGGAGGCACTTATTTGGATAGGAAACTAAGGAAGTGCAGTAGTGAGCATGATCCATTCTGATATCCTCCTCTAGTTTGTAATTTTGAGTCCAAAATATGACTCATTATTACCATCAATTTTCTTCAGTTTCCCTCAATTACCTCTCTTTTGGACTGGACATTATAAGAATCTCAGGCTTGTATCTAATCCTAATGTAGTAAATAGATGATTTATCTTAATAAATCTAACTAAACTATAAGTTACTAATTATGTCACTTTATTCTAACTCTTTGCATGTTTATTCTCCTAATTTTTCATATATAAATAGTACAATAGTCTATAGAGAATAAAGACCTTTTTGAAGATCTTCTAAGGCAACCCATATGAAGGATCTTGACATCTGGTGAGCTACAAACTTATTTGGTACACTTTTAGATCATCCAATTCTACCCCATATTTAGTTATGGACTTACCCAATAGCTATAGACTCACCTAATCTACTGCTACAGACTCACCTAGTAGCTATGAACTCACCTAGTCCACAACTATAGACTCATTCAAGACTGGATTTAACCCTTCACTAAAGCATTCTATCATCATTTTTAGCTTGGTAGCCTTCTGATGTACTTCCTCAGCATCAGATATCCTTAAATCATGTTGCTATATATTACATTAGACTTACATGGATACAACTACAGACTCTACCAAAGTTTCTATGAACTCTACCAAAGTTGCTACAGGGTCTTCGAGTCTAGATCCTAAGCTTTCAAAATTGAAGATCCATACTTTGCACTTTTGTCAACATACTTGAAGATTATTTTGGTCAATTTATATTTATAATATTACTATAAATATTAATTTATAAATAGACTTTCTATATTCTAGTCATTATAAATATATTAACAGTCTTTTATAATACAATCAATCTAATAGATCTAAGAAGTTATTCTTAGTAGATATTTAATGGATTTTGTAATGGATTATTCTTCCTATTTCAAGTGTCAATCACCTATTTTGAAGATCCACTAAAATTAGGAGTTGTTTCTTGATAAAAAATATTAATTACTGAGATCAAGGAATCTGTATTTGTATCATTATATATAGGTAGAGATCTATGTGTAAAGTAGTAATATAGAGAGAAAATTATTGCATTGTTTAGTTACTATACTGATATAATAATAAAAGGTGTAGCTATATTTATATAATATATTTTGATCAATTAATGAAGACATATAGAGTTTTCAAGTAATGATTTTTCATTCCATTCCTATTCCCAAGGTGAGAAAGGGCCCACTCTCTTTAGGAATCAATAATGCATTTTTGTACTGTATTTTATGTGTATTTATAGTTTCAATAATTGTAAGTATATTTCAATTTTATAACTTGTAGGGAATTATATTTAAGTATTGTAAATTGGTGTGTTTGTCTTTTCAATAGAGTGTTTACTTTCAATAGAGTGTTTATTTTTAGTAGAGTGTTTATTTTTAGCAAATGTGTTTATTTCAGCAAATTAGATTAATTTCATAGTGTTTTAATTATGAAAGTGTATTTATTTATTGCATAAGTCTTTTTGAATTATATTAGATTGGGATAAAATATTTATAAGATAAACAACCCCCCTAAGCCATCTATGTAATACCTACAACCATAAACCTTATTGAAAATAGCTTTGGACACCACCCTTGGTTTGAATGATATTAATAAAAAAATTGGTTAAATGAAGGGATAGAAGACACCCATCATTTTTGGCATTGTTGCTAAGGACAATTAGGTGTTACTAAGGTGACCCTTATTGGTATATATTAAAATTAAAAAAAACATAAAAAAATTCAATAAAACACAAAACAAAATTATGAACTGACCTAGAGATGATAATGGAAGGTTCATCTCCAAAGATCCTAAGTTTAGACAAGAGGATGAAAAAATAAAATATTTGATTGAGAGATTTGAAATTATAAGAAAAACACTTGAATCACGCTTAGATTTGTGAGCATAATAGAGATAATATTCACAAATAAATCATGTAGGAAGAATCAAATTTAAAATATCTTCTCTAATAGGAAGAATTAACCCTAAGGATCCTTTATCTGGAACAATAGGTCCTAGACCTCAATCTTTGAAAGATCAAGAGGAAATATTAAATTGGATATCTAATACAAGTTGGAAATAAGAAGAAATAGAAACCATGGTTGATAATCAAGGAAATATGGAAAATCTTAAAGAAAATAGGATACAACAAAACAAAACCTTTTCCTTTCCTATAGTCATAGATCTAGCAGACCAAACCTCTATGGAGAACATTTGAACTTCAAATCTACCCACTTGTAGGGGTAAATCCTCAGAATATCTATATCAATTCCTATTTTAGTTCAAAGTGTTATGCCAAACCTATGATTATACAACCGATAATCAGAAACTCAAATTGTTCCCTTCTACACTTAAGGAGGTAGGCATGAGATGGTTCATGAACCTTCTAGGTGATTCTATTAATACATGGAGAGACATGGAAATCAAATTTATTGATAAGTATCAATATTAATATAGATTAAGGGACATGAAAGAGGAATTCTTTAATATTAAATAGAATGAGGATGAAACTTTAGAGGATTATCTAGATAGGTTTACATTTATTTACAAACGCTATGGTTATCCACTTATAGAAGAAGTAGTTAAGATGGTCTTTCTTAATGGATTAGATGATGAATCTAGATATTGTCTAAACTTGATGGGCATAGGAGACATTATAAAATTAACATTTTACTAGATTTAAAACTTGTGTACTAACTACTATAGAACAAAACCAAGCATTAAGAAAGGAAACTAGGTAAGTCTAATGAAGTTAGTCATTTGATGGAGGAATTATTAATTTTAATTCTAACATTTTGGTCCAGTTAAATACTATTTTGGATGAGCTTCAAACCAAATCTAATTCTACCAAATAGCCCTTAGCAATATACTACCCAAAATGTAAGTTAAAACATGCTCTCAGAGATTGTCCTCTGGTTAAAATAGAGATATGTGGGATATGTGATAGTAAAGATCATGCCACAACCTATTGGAATCATCTCCCTAGTTTAAAAATTCAATTTAAATATAACACACAACCCATAGAAGACTCTAATTACATTCAAAGATAAAATTCATTTCTACAAAACTAGACCCAAGGTCAATTTCATTCAATAAATCTAATTAATCCATGGATTACTTAGGCACCTCAACCCATGTGAGAAAAAGTATATCCACACTGGTCAATCAATAATGGAGGATGCCTCAACAACCATATATGCCCCAACCATAGTCAAAACCATGGGGAAACACACAATGGAATTCTAATCCATAGTTTAACCTCTAAAGAAGATTTCCACCATAGAAAGTTTTGATGGCATCTCATATTGTTCAACCTATATAATAGGTTAATGAACCATAATTGCTTACCCAAATAGTGGCTAACCCAAAGAATAAACCACCATCCCTTGTTTATGCAAATTAAAAAGGATAAAATATGAATGTAAGAGCTATTTTATTTGCAAACATGTAACTTAGATCAAGCAGAAATATTCAAGAGCCCCTATCACCATTTCAGAATTGGCTAATGAAAAAAATAGATCCACATCAATCCAAGTCAAAAAAGAAGAATTAGATAAAAATCCAAAAATGATAGAGGAACATATTACTTCTCCTCTACCTCTTCCTTTTATTTTTAGATTGAATGAAGTTGAAACCAAGCAAGAATTTGATTTAATTTAGGAATTGAGAAAATTAAACATTGAGATACCCTTATGACAAGATATCAAATATATTTTAGAATTGAATAGAGTCATTAAAATCGTGTGTGTCAAGACACATGTGAGAAAGAAATAATACCCAAATACCATACATGTGGATGATAAAATAATTGATCTTATAAAATAAAAACTACTGCTACCCAAATACATAGACCGAAGTAGTTTAGTCATAGCAATAAATAAATACCTAATGTTCTGGTAGATTTGGGTGTAGAAAAAAATGTAATAATAATTCATAATTTATAAACATTATCTCTTATGGGGATGTAACCTATCTCCACCATTCTCAAAATGGATGATCATTCAGTTACTAACTAGAAGGCATTATAGAAGATGTGGCTATACAAATTGAGTCATGAGAGTATCCAGTAGATTTTATGATTCTAAAACCCAAAACCAAGAAGTTAGGGCACCCCCTCATTTTAGGAAGACCCTGGTTAGATATTGTAGTAGCATTAATATATTTTAGATCAAGGGATATGACTATTTCAAATGATCCAAAATAAAAATAAAAATCCCTATACCCCCTACAAAACCCTTACTAGATTACACTAAAATACTATGGGTGGATAGACCATAAAGAAATAAGAGTAACCTTTCATCCATAACTATGATAACAATACAAGGACACATGGAAGAGTTAACTAATGATCTAGAACAAGATCTAGAAGAAACCACTAGACTTATGATCCTAACTATAGACTCTACCAGATTGTTATCTATAGACTCTATTAGTCTATTAGCTACAAACTCTCTTAGTCCATCAACTATAGACGCTGCTAGATTCTTGGATATGGACTCCACTAGTCCCTTAGCTATGGACTCAACTAGAATAGTTGCTATGGACTCATTATTTATGAATAATTATCACCTTGCATATTGAACATATGACCATAGACCATTGCATTAAAGTATTTAGAATTGGGTAAAAGACAAACCAATTAATTTTCTAACAGCATTTCATCATCCATTAGCTAAAATTATTCTTTTAGAAGATGAATTTGTAAAAAATGTAACTACATTTCATATGCTATTACTCCATCCATGCCCTCTTAACTCCTTGATGAGTGAATTCAAACAAGTAGAATCTATTCATCCTAACAATAAAAAAGTTATGGTATTACTAAGAATAACATTGAACATAAATAGTTGGTTAACCCATGATAAAAAAAATAATTTTATTTTAAGTCTTAGAAAAATATACCAAAGATTTTACTTGGGATTACACAGACATGAGAGGAATTGATCTGAGTGTTTCTATCCATCAAATTTACACAAGTTAGGATAAACTAGTTAGACAACCACAAAGACGGATAAATCTAGCATTTAGGGATATATTAAAGACTGAGATTAAGAAATTGTTGGATGTGGGATTCATTTATCCCATCTCAAATGGCCAATGGGTTTATCCATTGGTAATTATACCCTAGAAAAATAGGAATGGAGAGTGTTTGTAGATTATCAAGAACTAAACAAAGCCACTATGAAGGATTATTTTTCTCTTCCTTTCATTAATCAAGTGATTGGTAATTTGCCAAGAAAAAATACTTCTATTTCTAGGATGGATTTAGTGTATGTAATTAGATAATAATGGTAGTTGAGGATCAAGATAAAACCACTTTCACTTGCCTAGGGGGAATGTTTACCTATAGAGTTTTACCATTTGGCCTTTGTAATGCCCCAACTAATTTTTAATCAGTAGTTTTAGCCATATTATATGATCTAACTAATGAGTGTTTATAATTTTACATGGATGAATTTACTACCCATGGAGACACATTTGATGAATCCTTACACAATCTTGACAACATCCTAGCCAAATGCATTTTATAACTTTATCTTTTGCTAGAGAAGAAGTAATAATTTTTTTTTGTATGTTAAAATCAGGCAATGGTTTCTTGTACCTAGAGAAATAGTCTTAGATTAGGGATCATAATTCATGTCTAATATGATCAAGTATTTTATGAAATTTTACCAAGTCAACCATAGTAAATCATCCCCTTACCATACACATTCTAATGATCAAATAGAAGTTACCAATAGAGAGTTGGAAAACATTTTGCCCAAGATAGTCAGAAGCAACATAAAATATTGGGCAACTAGCATACCAGAAGTAGTATAGGCCTACAACACTACTTGTAAGACAAAAACTATGTTTTCACCTTATGAGTTAGTGTATGGAAAGAAACCTTTACTTTCCATTGAGTTTGAATTACTAACTTTGAAAATAACAATAAAAGTAGGCATTGATTTGGATAAGGCACATCAAGATAGAATCCTCCAACTAAATGATCTTGATGATATGAGGATAGAAGATTTACAATAGATATAAATGATGTAGCACCAGAGAAAAATATGACATGATTCCCACATCAAAAAAAGAAGATTTCAAGAAGGGAATTGGGCACTTTTGTTTGACTCCAAATTTCAAAAATTCAAAGGTAAGTTGATAACAATATGGTTAAGCCCATACTAAATAGAAAAGTATTTAAGAATGGATGAATACAACTACTACCAATAGATGGGAATTAGAAGACTTCATTATTCAATGGATATAGACTCAAACTATATTAGAAGCCTGTCAACAAGGAGGAAATTGTTCAAAAAAATTAGGAATAAATTTGTTTTCATGGGAAAACCTGGTTCTTTCATGATAGAAACTCCATGATGATATATTCTTTAATATATATATATATATATATATATATATATATATATATATATATATATATAAGAAAAAAAATCAATAGAAAAAAATCCTTTTTAGGGTGTTATTAACAATGCTAATCAGAAAACCAGTTTGTTGGATAATCATGCATTGAAATAAAGAGCCTTGACTTGAAAACTAGTCATGGATGGTTAAGGGCAAAATAAAAAACATGAGAAAACTAGAAAATAAAAAAATTTGATTAGTTTTTCACCAGTTTATTTGAAGCCATTATCTCGCTATTATGTTCATTTATACACATTTTTAAAAAGACTAACTCATGCATTTATTCTCTATTTAGAATTAGGTGTAGTAAAATAAAAAGGACTATGAGTATGATTGGGTAAGTTGAGTATTTTATTTATCTACAATAGGTTAGTATAAGTCTTTTTTGATTTATGCATGTTCACCTTGAGGAGGTGGTGTAAGTAACTTTTGCTAAGGACATATTTCAAGCTATCAACATAATAGTCATGACAATAATACTTGATGACATGGAAAAGTAATGAGAAAAAAGACAAAATCAAAAGAGTGTCATATCACCTTTATCCACATGCACAGAACACTAATAACCTAGTTTGTAGTACTTCAAATAATAATGACATAGTCGATGATGCACATGTATAATAAGTTATTAAGGTGTGTTCACATTATTAAATTATAATAATGTAATTATTGTTAATTAAATAATAATATGTTAATAGAGTTTTCTATGGTCTATTATTATTGTGAATAACAACAATAATATATGGGGTTAATTTTATTAGTGTTTGATAGTTACTCAAATATATTGTAATAACAATATATTCATATATAGTCAGTTTGTTAGTTAGGATATTGTTTATTTGATAGATTATAGAGATCTTACCATCCTGAATATAGGAAATGTATTTCTTATATATTTGTAATCTTTCATATGAAATAACATAGATAGTGTACAATATAATATTATTAATTTTTATTGTCACCTATGTGTTCGACTCTCTGTGTAACTCTGATATTCCTCATTATTTGGTATCAAATCTATCTATGATCCTATGCATTTAAGAAATGAGATTTTGCTAGAGGACAAACATTCCAAAGGAGATTTTTCTATTGTCTCCATGATAGATGGGTGGACCTATGTTTAAACCAATTGGATGGTAAGAGATCCAAACGCTTTTCGAGAGTCGTATTTATCAGAGTAGAAAAAGCTTCAGAATAAGATTTACAATGTTAGGGAGTGGTTATATAGAGTTCAAATTAATTGTGGAATTCATGTTAATATCTCCCAAGTATGTTCTAAATTAAATGATTTAGTTTTTTTATGTCAATACTTAAAATACGTTTGATTAAATAAGATTGCACATGAAGGATGCTACCCAAAATCTAGTGACTAGAATCAAATGCTCTCTTCATGATCCATATTAAACTCTCAAAGTTTCATGTGAAGATTATTCCAAAAATTTCATATATTCATTTTTGAAAACATTAAAGTTGACTACAAGACCAAGGATCAATTCTACAAGCATCAAAGTCAATAATGTGTTTTTTCATGTGAGAATAGAAGAATAATTGCAAGCCTATAATATTTTTGATAGATAACTTGCATGATCATTTTTATGATTTTTAAGCCTCCACAATAGTTACATACACCCTATTACCCACATGGTATCTCTATACATATGCCATTTTATTTCAAATTTGTGTGCATTCTCTATTGAATTGGGGTTTTTTCATTCTTATCTATTGGCTACCAATTTTTATATATGTAATCATACCTCCTACAGGTCATAAATCCTCTTATTTGCATTAGATTTATCTCTTAGAGACTCAACATTCTAGACATCTTCTATAATGTAACATCCATGTTTCCTTAAGCATCAGATTCATTCCCTGTGATGGCTTAGTCTATACATGTGTGTGTGTGTGTGTGTGTGTGTGTGTGTGTGTGTGTGTGTGTGTGTGTGTGTGTGTGTGTGTGTGTGTGTGTGTGTGTGTGTGTGTGTGTGTGTGTGTAATTCCACATTAGATCGAACCATTCAGTGGTGGCATAGCTAAGGCCTAAACTTTCAATAAAAAGGGTTTATGTTTAGGTTTACAATTTTACTATTATTTTAATTTATTTTGGTTCAATATTTAGATGATTTTATATGAGTCTATTGTCTAGTATTGTCAAAATTAGTTTGTATAGTGTAAGTTATTGAGTATAAGGTGATATGATTCATAGATAAGTTTGTTAATAATAGTTTTATCAAAGCTTGAATTTTGTATGGTGATTGAGAGTCAACAAATATTATCAGAGAGTATCTTGATAATTATCAGTTTTAGTGTTGTCTCAGAAGAGTCAAGAGTTTTGAGTATTTAATCTTTATTATATTTAGGTTTATAGTTTAGTATCTATTGTCTTCAATGTTTAATATTGTCAAAAATATCAAAAGTGTCAACATCAAGAGTTAGAGTCATATTTAAATGTGTTCAAATGTACAAGGATGGATTATCACTTGTATGTAACATCCTAAGTCAAATGTCAGAAACATCAGTTATATGTGTCAAGGAGTCTTGTCATCAAAAAGAACATCAGATTCATCAATATATTAGTTGAGTAAGTAGTGGACCTACTGGAAGATGGAAGAAATAGAGGTTGGAGGTTTCATATCCTCTCATTAGCCACTAGTGGAAGGGCCATTTTTTGCTTTCGTAACATATTTTATTTTTAGTTGTGTGTTTGATTTCAGTTGTGTGAATAAGAATAAATGATGTATACCTATTCACATTTGTCATAAGTGAACTAAATATTCCTATGTAACTTATCTAAAAATATGATGGTGATGAAAACTAGTAACTATATTACACATCATGATGTGGTTTATGGAAAGCCACTTGTAAAACCATTTATTTATGATTGTTAGTTATCCACTTGAAAACCATTATATTTTGGTTATTGGTAAGCTATTTGTAAAACCATCTATAATTTTTGTGATTGTCCTCTGAAATCACTAAATCATGAGTATAGGTGTAGATATGGGATTGTTGTTTTCCCCATGCTCATATTAAGTGGGTGTAGACTAGGGGTTAATAATTTTCACAAGGGGGTGAATGTTGAGGTGTGTTCACATTAATAATTTGTAAAAATTTAATTATTTTTAGTTAAATAACAATATGTTAATAGAGTTTTGTGTGGTCGATTATTATTGTGAATAACAACAATAATATACGGGGTTAATTTTATTAATGTTTGGTAGTTAATAGATTATATTATTATAATAATATATTTGTAAATAGTCATTTGGTTAGTTAGGAGATTTGTCTAGTTGAGAGATTATAGAGATCTCACAATCCTAAATATAGGAAACTCATATCCTATATATTTTTAATCTCCTATATGAAATAACACAGATAGTGTGCAGTATAATATTATTGATTTTTTTTGTCACCTATGTGTTTGGCTATCTGTGCAACTCTAATCTTCCCAATTATAAGTGTAGTAACATCTAAAATCTTTTTCAAGGTAATTTTATTTAAATTTCCCATGCCATATCATGATTTTTTTGGATTGCATCAGCAACTACCTAGATAATATCCATAAATAGACCATTTATTGACTCTTTTCATCTTCATTGCAAGATATTTTTCCATTATCACTATTGTTTTCACTTACCAAACTAACTCCTACTTCTAAAGAATCAACATATCCACCATGAGATATAAAAAAACATCTAAACCTGAGTCTGTAGATAGGTTGATGAAAGATGACATTTATGTATCAGTCTTTGAGGAAGTTGGATGGATTCCTTTTCTAAAAAAAATTTAAGGTTATGATGAAAATTTGGTGAAAGAATTAATTACACACTTGAAATAAGACTCCACAACAATCTGGGGTGTTAAAATTCTAGTTTCTAGTAGAATAATCAATGAAATCTCAAGGATTTCTAAGGAAAGTAAGAGATTACTATGGAGAACCCATTTTTTTGAGTTGATTACACAATTTAATGGAAATGAACAACTATTTTTAGCATGCATACATGATCACCAAGGAAAAGCTAAATGAATTAGTCAAGAAACCCTACTAGAACCTTAGAGATCTGCTTATTAGTGGGTCATGAAATATTTCATATGTGAAGGTCAATATAGTGTTTTTTGATGTGAATATATGAGGATAATTATTCCCCTCAAGTATATAAAATAAAAAATTCAACATAGAGTCAATCTACCACTATATCTATATAGAATCATTCATGTTTTGGCAACCAACAGGTCAAACCCAACTCATCATGGCCTTATTCACTTGATTATTCAACATCATTTCCTTAAATAAAGTAAAATATCTTAGAAGAACTTTTGGAAAGCAAAAACAAGTTAGCATTCAATACCTATTTTATAAGTTTCTATAAAAACACCAAAACTCAAAACAAAAGTAGAAACTTCCTCTTCCAAGGTTAGGGTTTCATCTATTGAAAGAAGCTAGACTAGATCACAAGCCAAACCTATGGTTGAATAGTGTTTTCAATAGATTATATCCAAAATAAAATTAATACTTAGGGATTCATAGCCTCATTTGACCTTTTAGACTAAATACATTCTTTCAACATAGACACTTTAAACAATTGGTGCTCCACAAGTAACAAATGATACCTCTCTGAAGGAGACAAGTTCTCCTCTTTAGAATAACAAAAAATGAATAAAGTTAATCCTAGAATATGATGATGAGGAGAGAGAGGAAAATACAACCCTTGATATTCTATGATAAACACCTCATTTTTATTCATCAACAATAATAGACACAACACTCCAAGAAGAACTAGCTACAACAAAAATTCCTGAATCAAAAGAAGAAACTCGTATTGAGAAAGATGTTGAGGAAGGAAATATACCAATAGAAAAAATTATAGTAAAAGAGGCAACATCCTCTCCCTCCTCTCCAACTCATGACACCAGACCCATACTAGATAAATGAAAACGTATGATGGTCTCTGAAGAAGAAAAATCTTCCAGCACTACAGTGGATTTAGAACTGCAACTCATTCTTGAATTGTCTAAAGTTGAATCCATCATAAGATAATAAGTTGAAGATATTTTTGACCTCCTAGTTTAATTACAATGTAAGGACTTTCTTGATTATTATCTAATTCAAGGATTATATAGTTTTAAGAATAAGGTTTTGGATCTTATAAATGAAATCAACTTGCTTGAAGAAAAACTACTTAATCTGATGAAGAAATGGTAGATTCCTAGATATATATCATTAAATTAGAAGAATAAAAATTGTTGCTAAAGCATCAAATTCATAATTCTCAGAAACAAACCATAATGATCCAAAAATAACTTTCTAAGTAAGTTTCATCTTATTTTAGACCTTTAGTTGATCAAGTCTACCAAACTATTATTTATTAGTATATGTGAAGTCACTATTCACAAGTGACATGGCAGTGGGGCCTAGGTGGTGGGTCCATGGCGAGATTCAAGTGACTGGACATATGAGGTGGCACAAGTGGGACATGGCATGACCCATAAAGCATGTTGAAAAATAAGGAGAGAGAAAATGGGACACCATTTTCTAATATCACATGTGTTTGACTTGGGAAGCAAGTTAACCAAGTCAAATGGCAAATAATTTTTAATTTTTTGGCACATGTGTGTGGAATTCCATGTTAGAGGATAATCATGAGACTTTTGATTCTATTTCTTGACCCCATGTGAAGGTGGGATGAAATTCTTTAGGATACCTTGTTTTTATTCATGAGGTGAAAGTCAAAGTGAGTTTGGTGGAGGATGACCTCATCAAATTCAAAGTTTTGGCCTCACATGGAAAAGTCATATGTTGAATAGTGTTGCCACATGGGTGTGGCATGTTTTTCCTTATCTCACCTTCATTTCCTTCTTGATAATTATTTTCATTGTAATTTCTATAAAATGAGGACATTTTGAGAGGTTTTATAGAGTGGTGGAAAATGAGAAAATAAGTCATTATTTTCTAGTTTGTAAAATAGCTTTATAAAGGTTGTATGCTTGAAAGATATAATTAGAGAAGGAGAGCTTTTGAAGGAGGAAGTTTTTGTTGTAGGTTTTTATGTTAATATTAAGATACAACTACCATTTTCCCTATGGTTTTTCCTTGTATCTTACAAGGGTTCCACATAAACTCTCTATGTAATATGTTACTCCTATTTTTGATTTTGTAGTTATTATTTATGTATTTATTTTGTTTCACATGTATTGGATTTATTCCTAACATCTAGTATTAGAACTATGCTCTTTTAAAAATTCTTTTGTGAGTGTTTTCTATTGAGTCAGGGTGCTATGTGTAAGAAGGAGCTACAACAATGATAGGTGGAGTAACCAGATTTGAAGTTGAGAAGTTTGATGGCAAGAATTTCTCCTTATGGAAGATGATGGTGGAGGATCTCTTGGTGCAGAATGACCAAGATCCAGACTTGAATGGGTTTGAAATCAATCCCAATAATTTTATAGATTAATACTTGAACAAGATGGATAGAAAGGTTGTTTCTACCATTCGTTTGTGTCTTGTAGATTATGTGCTCTTCAATATTGCTGATGAAAATATTGTAGAAGCTTTATGGGAGAAATTAAATAAATTATATCATAAAAAATCTATAAAAAATAAAGTTTTCTTGAAGAATCAACTTTATAGTTTGAGGATGAAGGATAACTCATCCATTATTGAACATTTAAATGAGTTCAACACCATTGTTAATAAACTAGTTTCCATCAGTGTGAAGATGGAGGATGAAGACAAGGCTATTACCTTGTTATGCTCACTTCTTGATAGTTGGGATCATGTGGTGATGACTATCAACAATTCATCATCATCCACTCTCAATTTTGAAGATATAATTACATATTTTCTTAGAGAGGAGATCAGAAGAAAGTCTTTTGGTGCATGCTCAAGCAATGAAGCATTGTCTGTAAGAGGGAGATCTAGTGAGAGGAGTAATCATGGAAGATTACCTTCGAGATCAAAGTCTAGAGGACATAAGGGAAAATTATATCACTATGGAAAGCTAGGCCACATAAAGAAAAATTATTGGCAATTAAAAAAGGAAAATAAGGATGGAAAATAAAACCCGCCTTTAGTTGAAGCTAGCACTACAAATTCAGAGGAAGAAACCATACAAGAAGCATTCTACCTCAGTAACAATCGATCACTTTCAAACACCTAGGTATTGGACTCAGGAGCATCATTCCATGTATCTCCACATAGAGATTGGTTCATTGGATACCAACATTGTAATGGAAGATCTATTTACTTGGGTGATTATCACCCTTTAGTTGTTGTGGGAAGAGGAGATGTAAGGATTAAGCTAGATGATAGTAAAATCAAAATATTGAAAGATGTGTGGTATGTTCCTGATTTAAATAAGAATTTGATGTCCATCAAGGTGATGGATGAGATGGGATATTCATATAATTTTTATAATGGTAAATTTAAAATTACCAAAGGATATTTGGTGGTATCAAAAGGAGAATCTTATGGCTCCTTATATCATTTATGTGGAGATTCAGTGACAAGTACTGCATTAACAATAACTACGGAGAATGCTCAGGATGTTGTGATGCTATGGAATCAATGCCTTGGACACATGAGTGAGAAAGGATTGAAGATATTGTATGACTAAGGTATGTTATATGGGATTAAGTCTTGTGTTTTAGGCTTTTGTGAGCAACGCATCTATGATAAATAGAAGAGGGTAAGATTTACTACAAGTGTAGGTAAAAGTTTTGATTTTCTACAACTTATCCATTCAAATATTTTTGGACCTATCCCTACTCAATATATAAATGGTATAAATTATTTTATTTCCTTTATAGATGATTATTCTATAAGAGTATGGGTGTATTTTTTGAGAAAGAAATCAAAAGCTTTAGAAAATTTTAAAGAATTGAAGGCACAGGTAGAAAAGAGTTTGGGCAAATATATTATATGTCTAAGGTCAGATAATGGAGGAGAATATTGATATAATGAGTTTGATAATTTTTTACGTAGGAAGGAATTAAACATCAAAATACTATCCCTTATAATCCACAGTAGAATGGTGTAGTTGAGCAAGTGAACCACACTATCATGGAATGTGTAAGAAGCATGTTGAGTACATCAAAGCTAGAAAATGGATTTTGGGAAGAAGCTAGTAGTACAACTATATATCTCATTAATATATCTCCTACAACTACATTAGATGGAAAGGATCCATAAGAGACTTGGCATGGTAAGCTAGTTGATTATTCTGATTTCCATATTTTTGGTTGTGATGCATTTGCCCATGTGCCTAAATGAGTAAGGTCCAAGCTAGATTTGAAATCTATGAAATGTATTTTCCTTGGATATGAAGATACTATAAAGGTGTATAGATTGTGGTATCATACTAACCACAAGATTATTGTTATACAAGATGTTGTGTTTAATTAAAAATCCATGGAAAAGGAGGTACAATAGACACCTAAAGTTGTGCCAATTGAAGTAGTCAAGGAGAAAATGAAAAAGAGTAAGTTGATGCTTTAGAGAAGCAAGTAAAACACCAAGTAAAATAACCAAAATGTAGAATCTCCACTCATACCAAGAGGGTTATAGATAGGTATACTCCATTTCAGTCATCTTTTGCTTTGTTTACTGATATAGGTGAACCTAGTTTATTTTAGGAAGCTAGAGAATCTGATAATGCAAAAGAATGGAGGAAAGCCATGGAGGATGAAATGAGATCAATCCATAAAAATGAGACATGGGAGATTGTGGATCTTCCACCTAGAAGAAAGAGTGTTTGTAAAAAGTGGGTGTATAGGATGAATAAAAATAGTGATGAGTTGTCAGAACAACACAAGGCTCGTTTGGTGGCAAAAGGTTATGTGAAAAAATTAGGTATTGATTTCAATGATATTTTCTCTCCTATTGTAAAAATGACTACTATTAGAGTGTTACTTGAATTTTTAGCTTCACAAAAAATAGAGATAGAGTAGCTTGATGTGAAGAAAACATTCGCACATGGTGATCTCAAGGAAGAGATTTATATAAATCAGCTTGAGGGCTATGACTAAAATGAAAGGAGCATATGGTTTGTCTATTGAAGAAATCTATACAATTTGAAATAGGCACCAATAATATGGTATAATAAATTTGACACCTTCATGAAGATCCAAGAATTTAGCATAAGTGAAGTTGATCATTGTGTACATCATAAAAAATTCAATGATGGGAGCTTTATTATTTTAATACTATATGTTGATGACATGTTGGTTGCAGGCCCCAACATGAAAAGGATCAATGATTTAAAGGCTCAATTGGATATGAAATTTGAGATGAAGGATTTATGAGTAGCAAACCAAAATTTGGGGATGAAGATACATAGAGACATGAAAGCTAAGAAGATCTAATTATCACAAAAGACATATTTTGAGAAGGTTCTATAACGGTTCAATATGCAAAAAGTTAAACCAATTAGTACCCCACTTCCTACACATTTTAAGTTGTCTTCTAAGAAATGTATTAATAAATAAGATGAGAAGACAAGTATGTCTAGTGTACCTTACTCATCAGCAGTAGGAAGCCTCATGTATGCTATGGTGAGCATAAGACCAGATATTTCCCAAGCAGTGGGAGTTGTGAGCTGGTTTATGGAAAAACTTGGAAAGGATCATTGGTCTATAGTGAAGTGGATACTTAGATATTTGAAAGGCACTTTAGATGATGAAATCTACTATGGAAGAGCAGATTTATAGATAAGAGGTTTTGTAGATTTTGATTTTGGTGGTGACATGGATGGATGAAAGTCCACTATAGGATATGTTTTTACTCTTGATGGTGGAGCTGTGAGCTGGGATTCTAAGTTACAACCAATGGTGGATTTATCAACCACTAAATTAGAGTATGTGTATACAAATGAAGGTTATAAAGAGGCAATATGGTTATAGTAGTTTTTGGGTGACTTCATGGAGATGTAAGGAAAGATTACTTTGCATTATGATAGTTAAGAGTGCAATTCACTTGGTGAAGAATGTAGCATTTAATTATTGCATGAAACATATTGACATTAAGTACCAATTCATCAAGAGCATGGTTGAGGATGGTAGGATCCTTTTAACAAAGGTAAACACTAAATAGAATATTGTAGACATATTAACAAAACTACTTAGGACAGAGAAGTTGAATTGGTGCAAAACTTCTCTAGATTTGTTGAAATTGTAATGAAGACAACATCACGCATGGTAGGTAGCTAGATGGTAAGATAAATAGGTATTAAAAAGCCTTTTTATATTGAATTAAAGTGATATAATGTTAGTATATGTGAAGTCACTATTCATAGGTGACATGGTAGTTGGGCCCAAGTGGTGGGCCCATGGTGAGACCCAGGTGATTGGACATATGAGGTGGCACAAGTGGGACATGGCATGATCCATAAAGCATCTTGATTTGTTGAAAAATAAAGAGCGAGTAAATGGGACTCCATTTTATAATATCACATGTGTTTGAATTGAGAATTAAGTTAACCAAGTCAAACGGCAAAGAATTTTTAATTCTTTGGCACGTGTGTGTGGACTTTCATGTTGGAGGATAATCATGAGACTTTTGATGCCATTTATTGACCCCATGTGAAGGTGGGATGAAATTCTTTGTGACACCTTTTTTTTAATTCATGAGGTGAAAGTCAAAGTGGGTTTGGTGGAGGAAGACCTCATTAGATTCCAGGTTTTGGCCTCACATGAGCAAAGTCATAAGTTTAATAGTGTTGCCACATGGGTGTGGCATATTTTTACTTCTCTCCCCTTCATTTCCTTCTTGATAATTCTTTTCATTGTAATTTATATAAAATTAGGACATTTTGAGAGGTTTTATAGAGTGGAAGAAGTTGAGAAAATAAGTCCCTATATCTCAGTAACTAAATTGAGGATCTTTATGTCTTAAGTAGTAATATAAAGAGAAAATTATTGCATTTTTTAGTTGATATTTTGATATAGTAATACAAAGTTGAAGCTAAATTCATGTAATCTATTTTGATCAATTAATGAAGGAATATACAATTTCCAAGTACTCTATTTTCCTTCCATTCCTATTCTCAAGGCAAACAAGGGCCCACTCTCCTTAGGAATTAGGAATGTGTTTTTGTATGATATTTTAAGTGTATTTACAGTTTTAATAATTTTAAGTATATTTGATTTTTATAACCTATAGGTAATTATCTTTAAATATTTTAAATCAGTGTGTCTTTTTAGTAGAGTGTTTGATTTTAGTAGAGTGTTTACTTTCAGTAAAGTGTTTACTTTTAGTAAAGTGTTTACTTTGAGTAAAGTGTTTACTTTCAATATAGTGTTTATTTTTAGTAGAGTGTTTACTTTTAGCAAGTGTGTTTATTTCAGTAAATTAGTTTACTTTGACATAGTGTTTTAATTTTGCAAGTGTGTTTCTTTATTTCATAACCAAGTATTTTTGAATTAGATTAGATTAGGATAAAACATTTAGATGATCAATAAGCCCCCTAAACCATCTCTATAAGACCTACAAACATAAACCTTATTGAAGATAGCTTTGTATGTTACCCCTAGTTTGAATGAAATCAACAAAAAAATTGGTTAAATGAAGATATAGATGACACCCATCATCTAATATCCACAACATATTTTATCTACCTCAGAGTTATTATGATGGTCATTACAAAAGACTTAACTTGAATAAATTAGGGAATGGACAAGTCTAATTGGGTAGATGGTCTAGGTGGTGCTCAAGGATAAAAAATGGAAATAGTCACCAAATATTCAAAATGAACCTTCTTTTTAGGATGTTGTGGCCAAATTATGATGGAAAGAATTAAAGAATCAAAATAATTAGAGGTTTGTGACCCAGTTTTCTTAATGCGAGCATGGTCATACAATGACTAAATTTATTTATAATAAATCTATAGTGACTCATAGGGGGAGAGTGGGTTATCAATTGGACTATTGTATGGAAAATTAACCATATAATAATCCACAAATGTTATATAATAAGTGAGGGATGACACTACCTTGTTCAAAAATTGATTTTCTTCTTCAGTAAAAATATCAGTACTTGAGCTGACAGTTAGTGTATAAATTTGAGTAGATGATATTGAAGTAGAAGTTTTAGGGGAGGGACTGGGAGATATGGTTATAGGTGCATTAGTAAGTCCCAAAGTAGGGATTTATTCAACATATATTCTACATTTGAATCTAATGCCATGTCTTCCACTAATAATTCAGTGGATGTTGAATCATATTTTTCTTGTTCCACTCCTCCTTCCTCTCTCAATATCTATGTATATCCATATTCTTCATCTATTTACTCAAAGAAAATTGTCTCTTATTTAGGATTTATTTCTTCTCTAGACACCCACTCTTATTCAGTTTTACATCCTCCTTCATTACCTTCCAACACATGGATAGGTTCCATTTATTTTGATCCTCCTTTCAATTCCTCATTTTCCTCATCTTGTTCCTCATATAGATAACCCCATTTGGTAAGTGGGTGTTCAATAGGCCTATATTATAGTTACACATTTGGTGGAGATACATGAGTCCTAGGTTTCCTCTTATAAGTTGCAATGGGTGGTTGGGTAGAAATGGAGCCTTAGAAATCAAAAGAGCTATAGGAGTGGAGGGTAGAGGTGAAGGCATTGAGACTATGTGAGTGATTGGTGGAGATGTTTTAAGCATCAATGTTGAAAATGTAGGTGGAATAGTAAAAAAAGAGCTCTACAAGAATATAGGAAGACTCACCTATTGAATAATGGTTAAAGGTGGTAAGGGTGCTAAAGAGATTTTTACTACTTTTTAACTTACAAGAGGTGAAACCATTGTAGTTGTTATAGGAAATTGCACTATAACTACTAGATGAGGGGTTGAAAATCATTTAAAAATTTTCCTTCTAATATGGGGATATACTTCCCCTTGATGGGCACATTTCTTTGAGGAACCAACTTCTACTTATTTTGGAGAGGTAGGATGACCATGCTCTTATGATAATTGAGCATATGATTAGGGCCATTGATGACTTGTGACTTGTGATTGAAGGATCATATTGAATTGTTTGAATTACCACCATATAAATTCTTGTTGATTCATCTAAATAAAAATCTCAGAATAATATATAACATTAATAAATATTGGATCATGATCATACCTCTTGTGTCTATAGGTAATGTGGAATCTATTATTACTACAGTCATTGAGGTATTGTATAACCCTATTTTTAGGGTCCCAATCCTACAATTGTGTTTGATTCAACCCATAGTGGGTTTTGATCATCCCAAATTAATTAGGGTGCCTCCTTAGTGAATATTACATTTGTCCAATGATTTGAAGAGCCTTATGATAGTAACCTTCATGCTTGGCACTTAAATCCTCATTGAGAATATTATATATCTAGAAAGTTATATCTTATTTTGCTAATTTTTCAAGGACAAAATGAGATAAACTCAAATGAGGATCCTAGTTCCCTCTATCATGATTACAATGTAGTCAATATAATACCAATAGGCTCCCATCTTCTAAATTTTGTATCTTTTATTTTCAGAGAGTTCACCCATTAGTGGATTGATACACTAGTGGGTATGCTTCCTCTAGAATCTTATTTATTTATCTTCTAAACCTATAGACATGAAGTAGGGAGAAGTCATCATAGACCCTAATTTTTACATATTCCATAGATGGATCCTAGGGTTGTCCATAGGTTGTGTGCATTGTTCCCATGATTTCATATAATACATAAGATATGATGTAAAAATTTTCCATTAGATGGTCCATCGTCAACCCTAAAAATTTGTGCCTTAGATAGAAACTGATAACCTCCCCAAGTGTTACTATTTTTCCACATGTTAGAATGATGTCTATCAAGGGCACCCATGCCTTGTGTATGTAAGTAGTGATAAAAAAACCCATACAACTTATTCAACAAGGCCATGGATATCCTAACACATGGCATAAATTTGATTATGGGAACCAAATATATAACTCCTCTAATATTTAATTTTTCACCTTTTTCTAGCCATTGTTTGAGTTTGCCCTCAACTATGTTATGATCTAACTAGGCATTAGTTGTGACCTGGATATAAGTCATTTTAGAAACTGGTATGTGCATATACTTCTCAAAATCATCCCTAAAATATATAGCCACATTTATATGAATTTGAAAGTGCAAATAGTCATTAGTAATGGTGTCATTAATAAATTAATCATGAAGTAATTCAATGCATGGAATTATCTTAGATTTCAATGTTGTATTATGTAATCCCATAGTTTTAAATGGTAGTAGACCATCTAAGTATGTTTTCATATTCTCATCTAATTTATTTTGGGTTGAATATGGTTTGATGTCATCGATATCATCCTAGAGAGTAGAGTAATAGGGAAATAATAATAGCCCTCTATCAAAAATTGTGTCTAAGTACTTAGTTGCTTTGTAATATAATGTTGAGAGGGAGGATAGTTAGCTAATCAAGATGATGAATCTATTATCATATTATAGAGTTTTTGTTAAGCTAGGTAGATTGATTCATAAACTCTCTAACAATAAAATTAGGGCTTTGATAGCTTAAAATCATGGTTCACTTATCATTGATTAATGGAAAAGTGATTTGATGCTCTCAATATTTTGTATATATCTCTTAAACCTTGAGACTTGAATGCCCAATTCTTGTGAAGTTAATGTAATATTGGATTTTAGCTCTACTTCCCATTTTGATTTGAAATTTATTAGTCAGCTTTGGTAGGTGTATTTTCAACCATGTGGTGAATTTTCATTAATTCTAAGTGATTAGTCATCACCTTAAAACATATGTCCATTCCCCATTTATTCAAAAATTACATAGTTATCAACTCTCACACTTGTATTTTGGCTATACATCTATGATATTATGACATTTATTTTGATCTCGTTTATCTAGGGTCTTCAAATTTATAATTCTACTTTGTATGGTCAATGACTATGACTTAACAAGATTTTCCCACCTGTCATGATCTCAAGGACTTGTAGCTCTCTGAAATTTAAATTATGTATCTCCTCACATGAATGAGATGGTGCCACACGGAACAATCTTGGGACCATAGTGAAATTGTTGTATTTATTTTTGTACCCTCTTCTTAATGGGTTTAAGGATTTTGAGATGATGACACATGGATGACTATAAAAAATCCAAAATTAGAAATTTTACTATGTACCTTTGAATAATGAGTTCCAAGTTGATGAGATCACACCATGTGGGTGGATCTTATTAACTCAAAGACTTAGAACATTAGCACTATACTTTATCTTGTCAAGATATTGACTTCTGAGGTGGTGACACATGGACAAATGTCCTTAATTTGGAGACTTATAACTTTTACAATGTGTTTGCAACTAATAAGGCCCAATTAAATAAGATTGCCCATATTTTGATCTCGGTTTCTTAGCTATTTAAGAACCTTGAATATATTAGACCTACCTTGATATTTTGGGTTTTTGGTTAATAAGAGTTTTCTACTTAAGATGATCTTGGGAGTCCATGAACCTTTTAAATATTGATTATATTTTATTCTCATAGAGTCCAAGTGACCGATATATTTCCATGTGGCATGATATTAGGGTATTGGGACTTATAAAATTTTGAACTTTTATGAAGACTATATGTTTCCTAAATGAATGAGATCTTAACATGTTGATGTCTTATGATGACTTGGATACTCAAAAAACTTATAATGAAGTTTAAATGTCATGAGTTATGAATGAATGAGATGTTTCCATGTGAATGAATCTTGAGAATCCAGATACTTAGGGGAGCATGGAAACTTCATGAAGACTTTAGTTAGATACGAGTGCACATAATGTAAATAGATGTCACAATCTAGGGAATTTGATGAAAATTTGAACCTTAAGAACTAGATGTTGCACATCAAATCTTAAATATGTTAACATGTTTTCATTGATCACATTAGTTTATTAAACAAAACTCGATATTGAATACACATTTGAAAATATTAAATAGAATCAAAGGTGGTAGATAATTCATGAATGATGTTTAAACTTTGATTTTATCCCTTTTAGAACTGTGTAGTAAGGTTAAAATTTGAAAATAACCTTAGGTTTGTCCAAGTTAAATCAATATTCAAATTCTTAAGGTTGGTATGGACCATGAATAAATATTCATTAACAATAATGGGTTTATATTTCAATTCTAAAAATGGGGTGTGTTGAGGCAAAAAAATGGCCACTTAGTGGATAAATAGTCTAGAGTATTTAAGAACCTATAATCTCAGTTAATGTATCATAATTGAACCTCAATCTTGGAAAGAAAATAATAAGTAAACTAGTCATCTAGAAGAGGCTTCAACTTACTCATGCAACATACTAACCCTTTTCATTCCTAAGACTTGTGTGTGATTTTTTGGGGTTCATTTACCCCTTATTATGAGAGTTTTAATAGATATATGGATAAAATTTGTAATTTTTATTTTTATTTCTAATTTTATAAACAATAATAAAGGAAAATTGGGCATTTCTCTACTTATAAACACTAAAAATATGCACACGATGGTTCTGAATGTTATAATTCCCCTGGACCACCTTAGGATCCACTTGGACCCAACCTTGACTATTTTTACCCCTAACTAAACCCAACCCACCTAGCCTAAGTCATCTGACCCACTCGATAAAACCCACCTTTGAACCAACCTTGCCTTTGACCTCTAATTGTAGACTGTCAGGGTGACTATCAATGTTCACCTTGACTACTGATGGTTAGGTTCTACCATCTAAACAAACTTAACTCACCATTGACTCCACCTTGATTTTTTATAATTAGCTCATATAAAGCTTCATGCAAGCCATTGCATGTATGAGTTATAATTAGAAATCCCAATTAACATTTTGTTTCACCTCTCCTTCCTTGCCTATAAGAAGAGAGGAGAAAGAGGTGAAAATGATATAGGACTTCAAGAGATTTTTCATTCAAATTTTCTTTGTAGGTCATTTATTCTAGAAATCCAAAAATCCAACAATCCAACCATCGCATTAGAGAGTTGACTTACCACTAGCCTTTGGTCAATGACCAAGTACCGTTACTCTGTCAGAATCATGTCAGACTTTATCAATGAGCTAACCACCTCAATCATTCATCTAACCAACCTTTTACAAGATAAGCATTTGCTTTCCATTATTCAATTACTATATTTATATTTTTTAATTAGCCTAGTACAAGTCAAACTCCCAAAATGCCTTGTGTGATCCCATCAATTTGACTTTCATCAACCCATCCCCAACATAGTAACTGTCGATGATCATCCTAACTACTGATGATCACCTCAACCACTGATGATCACCTCAACCATTGATGGTCACACCAACCACTAATGGTCACTATGGAAAAAGTAAGATTGATCTATTTTCACCCACTTACCCTCAACTAAATCCAATTCTCTTTTCATCTTCCTATTTATAGACCCCAAACCTATTTTTTGAACCACACTTGACCTGTTTAATATTATTTTTGAGTTTCTTATCATTATAATAGTCATATTAATCAATTTATTTATCAAGCATTTCTTGTATTCAATTTTAGTATCTTTTGATCATTGATGTAAGTACTTTATCTTCTATTTTCTAAACTTAATTGTTTAAAAATGTGTGTATTCATATCCCTTGAGGAATATCTTGCTTTTGAGATCTAGATAATGTTAGGAAATCAACCCAACTATCTATCTAACTGACCATTTGCTTTAGTATTGTCGTATTTGCAGGTCATCCTCCCAAGCCAAAGAGGATTTCTTCACAATCATCTAATTCAATGTGCACACAATCAAATAAGTTGTTAAACCATACCTGTATCTAGTTTCTTTTTCTTCCTTTATTGAAATATAAGCTAAAATTCATTAAAACATTATGGCATGTCCAATGGGACCTAATTCTTTACTTGGGTTTCATTTGTTTACATCTATATGCTCTTCTCCCTATTCTTTCCTCATAAATGAAATTAAAATTTCTTTTGGGTTTAAAATTAACTACATAAATTGGTTTCTTATAATTTTAGCTCACTTAGTTAAATTAAATCAAATTAATTTGATCATAGTATCACTCTTGTTACACACATTAAATCAAATCACTTTCCTCAATTAAAATATCAAAATAACTTGAGACAAGGCTTGAATAGGATTTCATCACCTAGCAGTCACCTTACCTTTTATCGACAATCCTACTTGGAGGTTATTACCAAGAGAATAACCAACTCAGCTCTATGGTTGAGTATAAACTCTAAAAATCAATATATATTAGATAAGCACCTGACACCCTTATCATTATAGTGTGTGAATTGAGGGGGTATGCCCCAATACCAAGCCACGTATTGATTTCTAATACAAATATTTTTTTAGATCTTAAACACAACTTGAAACCAACCATAGACATTTTTTTAATACCTGATTTACAAACCAATTTCATTCACATAATTTTTTACAAATCTTAAGGCATAAGCCAAAAAAGAGACTAAAAATAACTCTAGTACTTAACGTACCTTTTAGTGTGTGTTTGATTTCCTTGATATTTTCTTATCTTCTCTCTATTTGAGTGGTGAGATTGTTTTTGTATTCTCTCACCCTTGTCTTATATGGTTCTAACTCATTAGTAGAAAAATAACCTAACAAAACAAAACCCATCACCAAGCCAATAAGCCTCTTCTACCTCCTCATCCATGGAGTACATCTCTAAACTTGAAGGTTATCCTCACCCTTTGAGAATTCCTTCTTTCCCTTGGGTAGTTCCTTGAGGAGATGCAGACTTTGCTACCTTCTTAGATAATAATCTGGTGGCCCTTTATCATTACCTTACCACCATGCCTCACCATACCCCTATCTCAATTACACCTATGGACCCACCTTATGGAATGCCTTCCCACCTTATGAGAAAGACTTCCATTCCCATAGTCATGACCCAACCATTGAATACCCAATTATCTTCATCTACCAATAATCCCTTTGATACTACTATAGAAAACAAATCTTCCCAACCTAAAAACACCCTTTTACCTACAACCCCCACCAATAACTCCTCTACCCTAGGAACAATCCAACCATTCAACACCTATACTCCCCTCAGCATGGGATTACCTACCACTAGCATTGACAACCTTACCTCTAATCTGCTAACCACTACCCCACTTCAAAATCTTGTGGTACATATACCTTCTACCTTACCACCAATTAACACAAAGGTCACTACCCTTCCTTTGATCACAAACCTAACCACCACTCCTTCCCAATAGGTGCCCATGGCACCAAACCTGGGTTACATCCCTAATCCACAAGGGCATGTACCTCTATCTATTACTCAACCTCCAACCAATTATCAACCTTCTAGGTGCACAAACCCAAACAAATCTAATAAAAATAATCATGGATAAAATTACTACCTTAGAGTCATCCATCTCAAGTGTTCACATCTTATCATATGACTAGATATGTAATGATCCCATCCACCCATCTATCCCTATCAAACCATATCCTCCCTAATGGGAACTTCCCAAGTTTTATAAGTTTCAAATTAAGGAGGATGCAAAAATTGAAATAATAAAAATCAATTTACTCCTCTTGGAGAATCTTATGCTTTAATGCTAGAGAAGTTTCTAAAATCTAATATCATACAGCTTCCTCCTATCAAACCCACTCAACAATTTGATTCTTCTCATCCTGCATGTAGCTAGTATAACAAGAATGACCTATGTGATTTCCATTTAGTAGTTGGGATTGAAGTTAGTAGGTGTAATACCTTCAAAAGCATTATCTAATCTCTCATTGACAAGGGGAGATTTTGTTGGACAACCCCAATTCACCTCTAAACCAAGCCCTTGACATTTTTAGATAAACTTTTTGCAGTCATGCATCTATGAAAAATGAGCATAATAAAGTTGAGTGATTTCATGATGCTCATACCATCAATATGGTTCTTGACATGCTCATTACTAAGAACCTACCATCTAATCTACCTATTCTTCACCCCCTCCACTTATTGAGGTAGTGGAGTTACCTTCTCCTCTTTTGGAGGTCTAAACTAAGGAAGCACCCCTTTCTCCTCCTCCACTTCCTACAGTAGTAGAGTCATCAACCCCTTCCTCAATCAACATACTAGAACAAGCAACCACCACCACTCTACCTTCTCCTTCAACTATCAATAAATTTAATTCCCCTTTAGAGATCATTCCCAATGAATAATCCACCATGTCTGCACCTCCCATAGGTGAATAACGCATCCAAACCTTGTATCCTTTGATTGAGGAAAAGGATGAGGTCACCACTCCCCTTTCTCAACCTATGGGTTTATCTTTTGAATCCACTATCCAAGAAATAATACCAATCTACAAACCATTCTCTAGATTAGTTTAGAGGTTAAAATTTATCTCGAAACCTAACATGGACTAGGCCACATTTTGGTATCAATTGGGGCTCCCTTATATCATCAAATAGGAACCTCCAACCATACCTTTAGCAAACCAACCCACCATTTCCATTATCCAAACTCCTGTCTTATCAACCAAACCAATAAAAACCTCTACCAACCTAGCCATTTCCCAACCATCCAAAGAAACCAAATCCAAAATAACCAAATCATCCTCTTCAACCAAACTAACCAAATACCTTGGCATCTTCCCTATGTAGAGCCTTAATCACCCCTCCTTGAAAAATGGATCTAACCTCACCAAACATTGAACCAAATCAACCAAAGAAGTAGAACATATAAAATGCTAAAGGGCCAAAATTTTACCTCCTTAAACCTTGCCCTCTATTTTGGGGCCTTATCCCTCTACTTTGATTGGGAAGCAGACTATTGTAGTCAAAACCCAACCACTGTTGTTGGTGACACCAACACATTTGTTTTTTGACAAACTTATCTTCACTAAACCATCAATAACTAAGATACTTACCCTAAAACCTCTTAATTTTGATTTATCAACCTCCACCTTACCAAAACCAAAACCATAAACTAAGAGCACCACCTTACCCAAACCTTCTATCACTAGACCTGCTTCCAAAAAGACTTCCATCTCACCAACCAAGACCAAAACCCATAGACCCTCTTCACCTTTGGCTGAGCCTTACTCAACCATTTTCCAAAGGTTACTACAATATTCTTGCTTGACCTTACCTCCCATTAGACCATTTGACCCTCTAGGTCTAAAACTTGTCTAGTATAATGACTTTCGCATGTGCTCCTATCATAGGATACCAGGGCATAACATAAAGAACTACAAATCTCTCCAAACCATAATCCATTATATCTATGACAAGGATGATATATTAATAGATGAACCTCCCATGAGCCCACTACTAATCTAACCAAAAAAACATGTACCTAATGCTTACTTACTCCTCCACTCTCGCTTTAGAGTGATAAAGAGCTAAACCAATATCCTACCCCAACTCTTCCATCTATCCATACTATCCATGTGGTCACATGATCACATACTTAGCAGAAGGATAAGGGGAAAGCTAAAGTGACCATCCCATGGACATACCCATCTTCCACCTCCCATCCCAATCCAAATCAAACACCTTCAATTCTAACCAAACCCAAGGTATCTATCTTGGGTACCTCCTAATCTAACCCCTCTGAATCAATTAGGAGTGTGGTGCTTAAATAACTTCACTAGACCTTGGCAAAGATGAGCCTATATGAGTTGATTTCTAATTCACCTCATCATCAACAAGAAATGATAGAGGCATCATAATTATTAGAGGCCCAACCTAAAGACCCTCAACCTTTGGTAGCCTTTGTTGGTGTTCTCTACATTTCTAACCTTGTCACCTTTAAATATTTATAAATACCTTATATCCATCTGGATGACCTAGATCTCCCTCTTTTCATTACTACCTATATCAACCAAACCCATATAAAATGGGTCATGATTTATGGGGGAGCCAATATTAACATCATCTCCTCTCATGCCTATGATCAAATCAAACTATCTGACAATGTCATGTATGAAACCTCAGTTATTTTCTAATCTTTTAGTGACACCATGGCCACTACTTTGGGAATTGTTATCCTTCGTATCCATTTAAGACCTCGTACACTCCCAAAACTCTTTTATGTAGTGGAAGGAAAATTCTAGTATAATGTTTTGTTGGAATGACCTTAGAACTACTCCATGGGTTGTGTACCCTCTACCCTTCATCATTGCATCAAATTTAAATGTGAAGACTAGGTTGTCACTATACAAGCTGACCCAAGTCCCTTTTCATTGTGAAACATGACTTATCGACCCAATGACATTCTCCTACCTCTATTTATCATACCCTCATCAACCAAAGACAAGCCCTCAACCATGAAGGATTAATTCCTTTCTTCATCTACCGATGAGGCATCTACTAGTTCATCCATCTCTTTAGATCTAATCCCCACCACATTTTGATGCCTTTTACTGGGGGAATATCACCTCCTCACCTTTGATGCTTTCCCTACTCCCCAAGAGTTTGGAAAACATGACCACCAACCTGGGTATGACCTTAATATTGAAGCCATTGTTCCCTTTGGACCTTCACACTGTTGAACCCATTTTATCTATGGGGGCTCAACAAACCATTGTACACTTCTACCACTTCCTTTTCACATCAACCATTCACCTATAACTTCTCCTATTTGGACAACTTAGGTTTTTCCAAGACATACCACCACATATATGATTAAAAGGGATTTGGTCTTAGAATATATGAACATGGCCCACATGAGTTGGATTTTATTAAAACTAGAAAGCCTCATGAGAAACATGGCCTCAATTTCATTATTCCCAATAAGAGGAAAACCAAACCACCTACCACCACCATTATTGAGGAAGACATTCCTTCTTCACCCACCTCTTCTCTATCTGAGTGTGAGGAGGATGACATCATACCACCTAACTTTTTTTTAATTAACATGATCAACCACAGACCCCTAACTTATCAAAAGGAAGGGGAAATCATAACCATACCTATGACCCATCTTAAGATGATAAGAGATGGTTCTCCTACTATTAACACTGTATAATGCTAGGATTATGATTCCATTCTCACCTACCTTGATACACTAGATTCCTCCATCCACTAATCTCTTCTTCTTGAGACTTCAACCATGTTGAATGAATCCACCATGGATATCAACTCGAGCACTATAGATAACCCTTGTATTGTCAAAATTGGCCAATCATTGAATTTTAAGGAACTTTGAGACTTCCCCTCTTTCCTCTAAGACCACAACATAATATTTACTTGGTCATATAATGACATGCCTAGAATTGACCCTGCCATTGCCACCAATAACATAGTCACCAATCATGATGCAAAGCACATCAAGAAAAACCTTTAATGAATGCACCTTGTATAGCTCTTCTAGTCAAAGAAGAACTCCAACATCTCCTATCTATCAATTTCATTCAACCTATTGACTATCCCCAATGGGTCTCAAATGTCATGACTAACACCAAAGCCATAGAGGGATTATATATTTGTGTGGACTTTCATAACCTCAACCTTACTTTCCCTGAAGATGACTTCCCTCTACCAAGCATTGAATAGCTAGTTATTCTTACAACCAACCATGAGATGTTATCTTTCATGGATGGATTATCAAGTTATAATCAGATCCTAATTGCCCTTAAAGATCAAAACAAAACCACTTTTATCACCCCATGGGGAACCTTATTCTATAGGGTCATGCCTTTTGGACTGACTAACGTTAGTGTAACCTACCAATGTGCCATGACCTATATCTTCCATGATCTTATACACAAGATTGTCTAAGACTATGTGGATGAATTTCTTGGGAAATCAAAATATTGTAAGGATCATTTGGCCATTATCAATATTATATTTGAGTGACTTATCCATTATCATGTTTACCTTAACCCCAAGAAGTACATTTTTGGGGTCTTGTTAAGAAGGTTCTTTGGCTTTACTATCTCCCTTCAGGGAATTGAGGTCAATCCTACCAAGATCAAAACAATCCTCAACATGTTTCCTCCAATTAACCTAAAACAACTATGTATTTTGTAGGGGAAGCTCTAATCCATTCATCTCTTTATGTCCTAGCTTTCAGATCGATGCCAACCCTTCCACCACATTTTTAAAAAGGATGTATCTTTTAAGTGAAATACCAAATATAAAGGCCTTTGATTCACTCAAAAAGTACCTTTTATCTCTACCTATCCTCACCCCTCCTAAGGATGAACAACCTTTCTACCTTTATATCTATGCCACAAACTACTCCCTAGGGGAAATTCTTGCTTATTGGATGAACAACAGAAAAAGAAAGCCATCTACTACATCAACCACACACTTATAGAGTATGAGAGTTGGTACACCCATATCAAGAAACTTTACTTAGCCTTAGTCTTTATGACCACCAAGCTTTGCCACTATCTTCTCAACCATAAAAACTTTGTCATAACCAATACTGACCCAATTAGGTATATGCACTCTAAGCCATACCAAAACTAATGTATAGCCAAGTAGATCATGGCTTTAGTAGAGTTTGACCTTAATTTCCTTCAACAAAAGTTAATTAAATGACAAGTCATTATCGATCAATTAGCTAAAGCACCTTTAGTAGATAACCAGCCTCCTCTTAAGTTCCTTGATGAGTCCATCATAACCCTCTCTTAGGAAAACTTCACCTATCAAGTCACCATGTTATTTCATGGATTAAAGTGTCAACATAGTGGGGGAGCTGGCATCATCCTTATTCCCTTTGATGGTGAACCTTTTATTTTATCTTTTAAGCTAGATTTTGAATGTATCAATAATATGGCTGAGTATGAAGCCCTAGTCATAGGCCTTCAAACTACATTAGCCTTGGGAATCAAAACAATCAATATCTTTGGTGACACCAAACTTATGGTCAATCAAATCAATGGATCTTACTAGTGTACTAATGATTTTTTACAATAGTACAAATAACTAGTTTATGAACTCTTAACATCATTTAAACACTATCACATTCAGTCAACCACATGATCTACCAATAAGTTCACTGATACCATGGATTCTCTTGCCTCTCAAATCCCATCTACACCCTCTAACTCTAAGCTATCTATCATTATCCATAGATTTACCTATCCTTCATATGTCAAACCATATTCTTCCATCATCTTCAATGTGGAGGAGACCCAACCTAACCTTTGGTATTAGAAAACCTTCAACTATCTTAACCTTACCATCATTCCTTTTGGTTTCTCTAGGAATGCTTGAAGAGCATTTATCTAGAGTACTTCCCATTACACCATTATGGGGGGAATTATTTATAAACATGGCTTTGATGGTCTCTTTCATCACCTACATAGTCACAAATGCTCTCATGTTATAAAGGAAACACATGATGGAATAAATGGGGGACACTTTAGTGGCATCACTATAGATAAACACATCCTTTGCCCTGTCTATTAATAGCCTACACTTAAACATGACTATTTTGATTATGTGAAAAAGTATGTTAAGTGTCAATAACATGCCAATTTACATGATGCACTTAGTCATAGTCTTTACGTATCCACAATTTTTTGGCCATTCTCAAAATCGGGTCTAGACATTATTGGTGAAATTAAGCCTCATTCATTGTAGTGACACCATTATATCATCACTATGACCAAATATTTTACCAAATGGGTAGAGGCTATTTCTTTAGTCTTGACAAAAATGGAGAAGATTGTTAACTTTATAAACCATAACATCATCTATCATTTTGATGTTGCTCACAAAATTATCACTAAAAATGGAAAATCTTTTAAGAACAAGAAATTCTAGGGTCTTTGTGATGCATTCAATATTAATGTAAGTTTCTCCTCATCCAATTTCGCTCAAGCAGAACCCTCTAACAAAAATCTTAAAAACATGCTCACTAAAATGGTCAATGCATCTAGTCAAGACTAGCATTACACATTCCCTTCACCTTATGGGCATATCATAATAGCATCCAAATCCTTAGGGGTGCTACACCTTTTTCTCTTATGTTTGGAGTGGAGCTCATCTTGCCTCTCAAAGTCTAAATTCCATATCTTCTCATATCTTTGTAAGATCTAATTTCTAAAGATGATTATCATTAGCACCATTTAGCCCAGCTTGAGCTACTTGATGAGAATCACTTAGCCACCCTTATCAACCTTCATGTCTATCAAAATCACATAAAACAGGCACTTAGAGTATGAGAATTCAACATCAAAGACCTCATCCTAAATGAAAATCAAAATGTCACCAATATGGGGAAAAATAAGCAGGGCAAGTTTGATTTTAATTAGCTTAGACCTTATATCATAACCCACAAGTATGGATTAGGAGATTCCTGATTGTCCTCTCTTGAGGGAAACACAAAAATTGAGCCCCTCAATACTTTGAATTTGCATCCTTTATTTGCTTAATAAGGATTAAGCTCATCTTTTGTCTAACATAAGCTCATCCCTTACTTACAAACTACATTCATCTCCCTATTTTAAGGGAAACCAATTAAAACTAAATCATGTGATTACTCATCATAATCATAGCTTAATCTTAAATAATGGGTATTATAGCTCTACCCATGGCATGATTCTCATGGTGCTTCCCACCCCTTTTCAGGATAGATTCCCATGATCATTGTCACCTAAACCTCTTTATACCTAATCAAACTTCTTGTGATTTTATTTTTGCGTTCATAAAGGTGAAACCTTAAGACTATATAAACAAGTGTATGTCAAACAAAATTAAATGAAGCAAAAAATAAAAATCCAAACCAACAACAATCATGGGTCATTCCTAACATTCATAGACTACTCCCTTGAATAAAAACTATTGAAAACACATTCTAAATTGCCTAAATTAAGGTGGACTACTCCTTCAAAGGATAACTATCAAAAGCATTAGACAAAGCATAAAAACATAGACCACTCCCTCAAAGGATGGTTGAGTAAAGCATTTGTCAAAAACATATCAATTTATTGGAAGCTTCCTGCATCTATCAGTTTCCCCAACCCCCAAGAAATAACAAATAAAAGCAAAAGATATATTATCAAGTAATAGAAAAATCAAAATAATTTTGAAGGTTGGAATCAGCTCTCATAAGCAAAATAATTTATAAAGATGAAATTGGATTTCATAAGTAGACTTATTGTATCAATTAGTCTACACTTTGTATGATATAGACTTGTTTATACTGACTCTTTAGTAACCTACATAAGAGGCATGCTAGTCTCACAAGAAGGTTCCATTTTCATCCATCTCCCCTTTATATACTATAATCAAGGGATTTTGAGCTTACGTGGCATTATGTGGTCAAGACACGTTTTTAACAAACTAACAATATTAATGCAAAGCATTTTAAGGGCTTATGTTCCTTAAGCCAATCCAACTTTGCTTTTTTTTAGTCCTTGCCAAAGAAGAAGAATCATGCCCTCTTCTTATCCTCTCGTAACTAGTTGATACATTCACTAAGATGTTTTTCTCTTGATTTTTTTCTTTTTATCACATCTATTGTTGTTATTCAAAATATCTTTATATGTTTTACCTTAAGTAACAAAAACCATGTTCATAACCACAACATATCAACATGCATCTTAAATAAAAGCAACAACAATTTTAGCATATCCATCATCATGTCAAGGTCAAGCATCCATGAACAATAAAGCAACCAAAATTTTTCACCACATGTCTAAATCCAAATAAGGAAGCATATACTTATTAAAATTTAGCATAAACATCATCATAACCATGAAACATAAACAACGTACATCTCATCACATACCTAGATAGGTGAGTCTACATCGGTATCCAATATCCATAATATACACATAATCAATATAACATCATCAATGATCAATATTGTTGTCCCAAAAATGAATGATATTTTTGGGGGACACATTTTTGGCAACTCCATTGGGGATATAATATCCATTCTCCATTTATAATATGTCCTTTCACCTCCACACTAACTGGAAAAGAATGCATAATTTAAAGCCTCAAGCTTTAACTAGTTTAAAGCCTCAAGCTTTAACTGAAGCAAGGTCAATTCTTTTCCATTTCTTTTTCACAATCTGGTAGATTCAAGGTGTACATGAAGCCAAAGGGCTAAAGGTATCGTTGACCCTGTATTATAATTGGTACAACAAAGTGATTTTGATCTGTTTCCTTCACCATCTCATCTCTAACAAACCAAGAGTTTTCCTCCTACTAAAACCAGATCTCCATTGCCAGATGAAGTATCTACTTCTGCTATTGATAAAGCTATACCTATAATTACCCCTTTGAGATTTGTTATCCCTCATTTTTAGAATCCTATAATGGTAGTTCAAGGTCCCTAGGGTAATGCTTTTGGTCCTCTCAATCTTACTCCACCTCTACATGAGCTTCCATGCAATTCTAGGAAGAACTTCCCCAAATTCTATGGTGATGGGAAAGTTCACCCTGATGAGCACATTGCAACTTTCAGCATAGGTTGTGGAGTAATTAGAGTAGAATTTGAAGATGTAGCAGTCAGGGTTTTTGTAGAGACATTACAAGGTGCTACTATAGATTGGTTTTATCATTTACAGGCTCGATCAGTGACTGATTGGAATACTCTCAAAGCTAAGTTTGAAGCTAGATTCAAACTTGTAGAAGATGCACATACACTTTTGGCTCAACCTACATAGATGAAGAAAGAACCTCATGAGCCTATGAGAGACTTCATAGCCAAATTTGACAAACTGAGAAATAAAATCCCTATAATTGCTAGACCTATAGCTGAGAATCTCAAATGCTTTTTCATTAATTCTCAGCTACCTAAAGTAAGTTTTCTCTTGAGACATGCCGGTCAAATAGATCTCGCTGCAACTCAACTTTTGGCCATTGAAGTAGAAGATGATCTCATCTTAGTAGGGAAGATAAGAAGATATCCAAATAGAAATAGAGCTTCATCATCTTCTGAATTTGCATCTACAGGTACCACAGATCCAATGGTGCAAAAATTGGCAAATGAGTTGCATGCTCTCAAAAAGCAAATGGCTCAAGGAATGTCTTCTGCTCCTTCATATAGAAGGACATTCCCAAATCAGTCATATCAAAGAAATACTACTAGGAATCAAGGGAAACATAATTGCCTTCCTCCTCCACAAGGGAAACTTGCCCTAGAAGCTCTTCTAACTAATTTAGCAATGGGATATCTTGAAGCAGAATCAGAATTCTCTTATCAGCCTGAATTAAATCAAAAAAATGACATTGATCTTCTTGAAGACAATCAAGAAGAATCAACTGGGAACTCCTACATTGGTTTCCTAAATTACCAAGATGAACTCGAAAGCAAAGGAGAAGCTTTTGATTGATCATATGCAGTGTTTACCAGGTCCAAGAACTAATCAGTCTAGCAGGTTGATAAAGAGAAGATAGAAGAACAACTACAGCCAACAGTCATGATTGCTAAATGTGGAACCACTTTGCCTTTTCAGTCAAAGGACTCGATAATCATCCAAAAGGCAAATACATCATTTTAACCTTCCCCTTCTAATTCAAATTCACAAATCAGCCCACCTCCCATCCCTCTTAAAATTTAGAAAGTTGAAGTACCTTTCTCTGTACCTAGCTTGATTCAGCCATTTGACATAATCCCTCATGTCAAAAAGATGAAAATACAAATGTTTGAGTTTGAATATTTGCAGTCCAATCTTGATCAATTGAATAAGCTAGTTCAATATGTCAAAATCCAAAACATCCCTATAGGATAAAAGGCTAAAAAGGTAACTCCTAATTCTCCAAAGAACATGCCTATTCTAAATAATCTGGTCATTACTCCCCCAACTACTCTTGGAAAAATAGAACCTTTCTAGGTTTCCCTATTTATTAATGGCCACAAGTTGAGTAACTATATTATAGACTCAGGCACATCTGATAATGTCATGCCAGCTAAAGTAGCTGAGTCTCTTGGTCTCACACTGACCAAGACATTTGGGAGATGTTTCTCCATGGAGATCAAGCAAGTACCATTGCTAGGGCAAATCAAAGATGCTCAATTTGCATTTGCAGCCTTTCTAGACAAGAGAATCAAGATGACTATCTTGGTGGCTGATGTCCCAGCATATAATTGCATTTTGCTTGGATGAAATTTTTGTAAGGATGTGGGAGGAGAACTAAGCATGGATCTATCTATGGCAAGGATCCCTATCTAAGGCGTAATGAAGAGGTTGCTCCTTGAAAAGAAAGCAAAGTATGTGGTCACCCAGACATCAGCCTTTGAAGCTCAAATTCTTTTTAAATCCGTAGGTATGGGTAACTATTTTCTATCTATAGATGAAATGCGTGAAACACCTAAGATTATCAACTCAGAAATTAGTTCAACAAGAACAGCAAAAAAACTAGTAGGCTATATTACAGACTAAGAAGGATCCTCTATCTCTGATGAAGATAAGTTTAAAGAAAAATTAGTATCAGATGAGATATGGACTTTGGAATTTGATGGTAGATGTTCTTCTACCAGTTCAGGGGTTGGGATTGTTTTGATATCTCCTCAAGGAGATATGTTCCCTTCATCTTACAAATTACAGTTTAGCAACATTAACAATACAACTGAATACGAAACTCTGTTGCTGGGCATGAAGGCTACTCAAGAAAAAGGCATCAAGTTTCTTCATGCCAAAGGGGATGCTGAATTAGTAGTTTGTCAAGTGAGGAACTTATAACAAATTAAGAATTAAGGATTACACTACTACCGTAACTTGGTTTGGGACCAAATTGAAAGTTTTGATGCTTTCAACATTTTTGACATACCCAGAGAGTCTAATGACAGAGCTGATGCACTTGCTATTTTAGGAACTCTCTTAGTTCCTCATCCAAATTTCAAAGAAGACAGGTATACGATTGAGCTGGTCTATAGACCAAGTGTTCTTGACAATGTTGATCATTGGCAAGTGTTTAATGATGATCATCAAATCATTGCCTTCTTGGAATGAAAAGATAATTTTAAACAATTATGTTTTGAAGGCAGTGAACCTCAGAAGAATGAATCTGTGTCTAAATCTAGCCCAGATATAAATGAAGAATATTTGTAGCTGAAAGGAAACAAAATTCCCAAAGGCCTAGTTTCTCTTGAAAATCTATTTGACAAACATGATAGATTCATTAAACAACAACAAATAGACTCGAGTTTCTCTCAAGGATTCGATCAAGTGAATCTGTCCACTGAAGAAAATCCCAAGATGATCAATATTGATAAGTGCTGCACCCCTAAAAAAAGATTCAAATTCACCTCTTTACTCTGTCAATACATGGATGTCTTAGCATATTCTTATGAAGACTTGAAGTCTCTCAGACCAGATGAAATCTACCATAACATTCTTCTCAAGGCCGACTCAATGCCATACAAGCAAAAATCTAGACAATATAATCCAAAAATATCAGATACTATTCTATCTGAGATACAAAAGATGTTAAATGCTAGAATCATCTTTCCAATTCATCATTCTACATGGATTGTAAACATAGTGCCTGTAAGGAAGAAGAATGGTGAAATCCACATTTGTGTAGATTTCAAAAATATGAATCAAGCATCTTTGAAAGATAATTATCTTTTTCCCATTATGGATCAAGTAGTTCAAATAGTGACAGGTGCAGAGATGTTATGAATGTTGGATGGCTTCTCAGGTTATAATCAATTTGAATTTGGCGAGGCCAACTAACACAAGACTGCATCCACTATGCCTTGGGGTACATTTGCATATAGGAGAATGCCTTTTGGTCTAATAAATGTTGGTGCTACCTTTCAGAGAGCTATGGATATAGTTTTCAAAGATGAAATTGGTAAATTCATAGTGGTATACCTTAATTTTTTGGCCCTTCTCAAAATCGGGTCTAGACATTATTGGTGAAATTAAGCCCCATTCTTTGTAGTGACACCATTATATCATCACTATGACCAAATATTTTACCAAATGGGTAGAGGCTATTTCTTTAGTCTTGACCAAAATAGAGAAGATTGTTAACTTTATAAAGCATCACATCATCTATCATTTTGATGTTGCTCACAAAATTATCACTGAAAATGGAAAATCTTTTAAGAACAAGCAAGTCTAGGGTCTTTGTGATGCATTCAATATTAATGTAAGTTTCTCCTCATCCAATTTCCCTCAAGCAAATGGACAAGTAGAACCCTCTAACAAAACTCTTAAAAACATGCTCACTAAAATGGTCAATGCATCTGGTCAGGGTTAGCATTACACATCCCCTTCACCTTATGGGCATATCATACTAGCATCCAAATCCTTAGGGGTGCTACAGATTTTTCTCTTATGTTTGGAGTGGAGCTCATCTTGCCTCTCAAAGTCTGAATTCCATATCTTCTCATATCTTTGTAAGATCTAATTTCTAAAGATGATTATCATTAGCACCATTTAGCCCAGCTTGAGCTACTTGATGAGAATCACTTAGCCACCCTTATCAACCTTCATGTCTATCAAAATCACATAAAACAGGCACTTAGAGTATGAGAATTCAACATCAAAGACCTCATCCTAAATGAAAATCAAAATGTCACCAATATGGGGAAAAATAAGCAGGGAAAGTTTGATTTTAATTAGCTTAGACCTTATATCATAACCCACAAGTATGGATTAGGAGATTACTAATTGTCCTCTCTTGAGGGAAACACAAAAATTGAGCCCCTCAATACTTTGAATTTGCATCCTTTATTTTGTTAATAAGGATTAAGCTCATCTTTTGTCTAACATAAGCTCATCCCTTACTTACAAACTACATTCATCTCCCTATTTTAAGGGAAACCAATTAAAACTAAATCATGTGATTACTCATCATAATCATAGCTTAATCTTAAATAATGGGTATTATAGCTCTACCCATGGCATGATTCTCATGGTGCTTCCCACCCCCTTTTAGGATAGATTCCCATGATCATTGTCACCTAAACCTCTTTATACCTAATCAAACTTCTTGTGATTTTATTTTTGCCTTCATAAAGGTGAAACCTTAAGACTATATAAACAAGTGTATGTCAAACAAAATTAAATGAAGCAAAAAATAAAAATCCAAACCAACAACAATCATGGGTCATTCCTAGCATTCATAGACTACTCCCTTGAATAAAAACTATTGAAAACACATTCTAAATTGCCTAAATTAAGGTGGACTACTCTTTCAAAGGATAACTATCAAAAGCATTAGACAAAGCATAAAAACATAGACCACTCCCTCAAAGGATGGTTGAGTAAAGCATTTGTCAAAAACATAGCAATTTATTGGAAGCTTCCCGCATCTATCAGTTTCCCCAACCCCCAAGAAATAACAAATAAAAGCAAAAGATATATTATCAAGTAATAGCAAAATCAAAATAATTTTGAAGGTTGGAATCAGCTCTCATAAGCAAAATAATTTATAAAGATGAAATTGGATTTCATAAGTAGACTTATCGTATGAATTAGTCTACACTTTGTATGATATAGACTTGTTTATACTGACTCTTTAGTAACCTACATAAGAGGCATGTTAGTCTCACAAGAAGGTTCCATTTTCATCCATCTCCCCTTTATATACTATAATCAAGGGATTTTGAGCTTACGTGGCATTATGTGGTCAAGACACGTTTTTAACAAACTAACAATATTAATGCAAAGCATTTTAAGGGCTTATGTTCCTTAAGCCAATCCAACTTTGCTTTTTTTTAGTCCTTGCCAAAGAAGAAGAATCATGCCCTCTTCTTATCCTCTCGTAACTAGTTGATACATTCACTAAGATGTTTTTCTCTTGATTTTTTTCTTTTTATCACATCTATTGTTGTTATTCAAAATATCTTTATATGTTTTACCTTAAGTAACAAAAACCATGATCATAACCACAACATATCAACATGCATCTTAAATAAAAGCAACAACAATTTTAGCATATCCATCATCATGTCAAGGTCAAGCATCCATGAACAATAAAGCAACCAAAATTTTTCACCACATGTCTAAATCCAAATAAGGAAGCATATACTTATTAAAATTTAGCATAAACATCATCATAACCATGAAACATAAACAACGTACATCTCATCACATACCTAGATAGGTGAGTCTACATCGGTATCCAATATCCATAATATACACATAATCAATATAACATCATCAATGATCAATATTGTTGTCCCAAAAATGAATGATATTTTTGGGGGACACATTTTTGGCAACTCCATTGGGGATATCATATCCATTCTCCATTTATAATATGTCCTTTCACCTCCACACTAACTGGAAAAGAATGCATAATTTAAAGCCTCAAGCTTTAACTAGTTTAAAGCCTCAAGCTTTAACTGAAGCAAGGTCAATTCTTTTCCATTTCTTTTTCACAATCTGGTAGATTCAAGGTGTACACGAAGCCAAAGGGCTAAAGGTATCGTTGACCCTGTATTATAATTGGTACAACAAAATGATTTTGATCTGTTTCCTTCACCATCTCATCTCTAACAAACCAAGAGTTTTCCTCCTACTAAAACCAGATCTCCATTGCCAGATGAAGTATCTACTTCTGCTATTGATAAAGTTGTACCTATAATTACCCCTTTGAGATTTGTTATCCCTCATTTTTAGAATCCTATAATGGTATTTCAAGGTCCCTGGGGTAATGATTTTGGTCCTCTCAATCTTACTCCACCTCTACATGAGCTTCCACGTAATTCTAGGAAGAACTTCCCCAGATTCTATGGTGATGGGAAAGTTCACCCTGATGAGCACATTGCAACTTTCAGCATAGGTTGTGGAGTAATTAGAGTAGAATTTGAAGATGTAGCAGTCAAGGTTTTTGTAGAGACATTACAAGGTGCTACTATACATTTTTTTTATCATTTACAGGCTCGATCAGTGACTGATTGGAATACTCTCAAAGCTAAGTTTGAAGCTAGATTCAAACTTGTAGAAGATGCACATACACTTCTAGCTCAACCTACATAGATGAAGAAAGAACCTCATGAGCCTATGAGAGAATTCATAGCCAAATTTGACAAACTGAGAAATAGAATCCCTATAATTGCTAGACCTATCGCTGAGAATCTCAAATGCTTTTTCATTAATTCTCAGCTACCTAAAGTAAGTTTTCTCTTGAGACATGCCGGTCAAATAGATCTCGCTGCAACTCAACTTTTGGCCACTGAAGTAGAAGATGATCTCATCTTAGTAGGGAAGATAAGAAGAGATCCAAATAGAAATAGAGCTTCATCATCTTCTAAATTTGCATCTACAGGTACCACAGATCCAATGGTGCAAAAATTGGCAAATAAGTTGCATGCTCTCAAAAAGCAAATGGCTCAAGGAATGTCTTCTGCTCCTTCATATAGAAGGACATTCCCAAATTAGTCATATCAAAGAAATACTACTAGGAATCAAGGGAAACATAATTGCCTTCCTCCTCCACAAGGGAAACTTACCCTAGAAGCTCTTCTAACTAATTTAGCAATGGGATATCTTGAAGCAGAATCAGAATTCTCTTATCAGCCTAAATTAAATCAAGAAAATGACATTGATCTCCTTGAATACAATCAAGAAGAATCAATTGGTGACTCCTACATTGGTTTCCTAAATTACCAAGATGAACTCGAAAGCAAAGGAGAAGCTTTTGATTGATCATATGTAGTGTTTACCAGGTCCAAGAACTAATCAGTCTAGCAGGTTGATAAAGAGAAGACAAAAGAACAACTATAGCCAACAGTCACGATTGCTAAATGTGGAACCACTTTGCCTTTTCAGTCAAAGGACCCGATAATCATCCAAAAGGCAAATACATCAATTGAACCTTCCCCTTCTAATTCAAATTCACAAATCAGCCCACCTCCCATCCCTCTTAAAATTTAGAAAGTTGAAGTACCTTTCTCTGTACCTAGCTCGATTCAGCCATTTGACATAATCGCTCATGTCAAAAAGATGAAAATACAAATGTTTGAGTTTGAATATTTGCAGTCCAATCTTGATCAATTGAATAAGCTAGTTCAATATGTCAAAAAACAAAACATCCCTACAGGATAAAAGGCTAAAAAGGTAACTCCTAATTCTCCAAAGAACATGCCTATTCTAAATAATCTGGTCATTACTCCCCCAGCTACTCTTGGAAAAATAGAACCTTTCTAGGTTTCCCTGTTAATTAATGGCCACAAGCTGAGTAACTATATTATAGACTCAGGCACATCTGATAATGTCATGCCAGCTAAAGTAGCTGAGTCTCTTGGTCTCACACTGACCAAGACATTTGGGAGATGTTTCTCCATGGAGAACAATCAAGTACCATTGCTAGGCAAAATCAAAGATGCTCAATTTGCATTTGCAGCCTTTCTAGATAAGAGAATCAAGATGACTATCTTGGTGGCTAATGTCCCAGCATATTATTGCATTTTGCTTGGATGAAATTTCTATAAGGATGTGGGAGGAGAACTAAGCATGGATCTATCTATGTCAAGGATCCCTATCTAAGGCGTAATGAAGAGGTTGTTCCTTGAAAAGAAAGCAAAGTATGTGGTCACCCAGACATCAGCCTTTGAAGCTCAAATTCTTTTTAAATCCGTAGGTATGGGCAACTATTTTCTGTCTATAGATGAAATGCGTGAAACACCTAAGATTATCAACTCAAAAATTAGTTCAACAAGAACAACAAAAAAAACTAGTAGGCTATAGTACAGACCAAGAAGGATCCTCTATCTCTGATGAAGATAAGTCTAAAGAAAAATTAGTATCAGATGAGATATGGACTTTGGAATTTGATGGTAGTTGTTCTTCTACCAGTTCAGGGGTTGGGATTGTTTTGATATCTCCTCAAGGAGATATGTTCCCTTCATCTTACAAATTACACTTTAGAAACATTAACAATAGAACTAAATACGAAACTTTGTTGCTGGGCATGAAGGCTGCTCAAGAAAAAGGCATCAAGTTTCTTCATGCCAAAGGGGATGCTGAATTAGTAGTTTGTCAAGTGAGGAACTTATACCAAACTAAGAATTAAGGATTACACTACTACCGTAACTTGGTTTGGGACCAAATTGAAATTTTTGATGCTTTCAACATTTTTGACATACCCAGAGAGTCTAATGACAGAGCTGATGCACTTGCTATTTCAGGAACTCTCTTAGTTCCTCATTCAAATTTCAAAGAAGACAGGTATATGATTGAGCTGGTCTATAGACCAAGTGTTCTTGAAAATGTTGATCATTGGCAAGTGTTTAATGATGATAATCAAATCATTGCCTTCTTGGAATGAAAAGATAATTTTAAACAATTATGTTTTGAAGGCAGTGAACCTCAGAAGAATGAATCTGTGTCTAAATCTAGCCCAGATATAAATGAAGAATATTTGTAGCTGAAAGGAAACAAAATTCCCAAAGGCCTAGTTTCTCTTGAAAAGCTATTTGACAAACATGATAGATTCATTAAACAACAACAAATAGACTCAAGTTTCTCTCAAGGATTCGATCAAGTGAATATGTCTACTGAAGAAAATCCCAAGATGATCAATATTGGTAAGTTTAGAGTTCCTCAAAGAGAATATCATTTCCAAGTTTAGAGTTCCAATCAAAATTGTTACTGATAATGCAGCATGTTTCACCTCTTAGGGGATTACACAATTCTGTTTCTATTATGGAATTACACTCTCTCACTCATCTGATTATTTTTCACAAGGGAATGGACAAGCTGAGTCTAGCAATAAGAATTTGGTAACTATTATAAAAAAACTGGCAGATGACAATTAGAGAACATGGCATAAAGCATTGGTTGATGCTCTATGGGTAGACATGATCACACCAAAGAGGGCTATTGGTATGTCTCCTTTTCAACTTCTTTATGGTATCAATGTTGAAATACCAATCACCTTAGAATTGCCAGCCTTGAAATTGGCAAAGGCAATTGAAGATCAGACATATGAATGTTCTCTTGATAAAAGAATCATGTGCCTAGTTGAGCTAGAGGAACAAAGAACCATGGTGGTGGATAGAATTTCTGCTCATCAAAGTCTGGTAAAGAAACTCTTTGATCATAAGGCCAGAAATCATGATTTCTAGATTGGGGATCAAGTCCTTCTATGGGACAAAAGGAGAGAACCAAAGGGGATGCATGGAAAGTTTGACTCCCTTTGGAGAGGCCCATTTATAATTCATTAGCACATTGATGAAAATAGCTTTCTATTGAAATATCAGGATGGCACACTCTTTTCTCTACCCCACAATGAGCAGCATCTGAAACATTTTAACTCTTGAAGTGTCAGATCTTTACATCTGTATATATGTATATTTGTATAATTTTCAATTCTATTTTGTTTTGTTTGTTTTCGTTTTGGATGTCTTTCATTTCTGGGTAGCATGACCCCGTAACCCAATGGTATACATGAAGACACTGGAGATTCTAGATTCTACTCCTTTCAATTCTTTTTTCAATTGACAGAAGTTCCCCAACTAGAGCCAGCTGTTGTCCCCCAAAAATATCATTCATTTTTGGGACAACATTTGAACTATTTTGGTCTTACAGGCCAAAATTGTCTCTTCCCTTTCTAAAATTTGTCTTAGGCATTCAAATTCTTCAATTTTCAAGCTTTTTAGAAATATACAGACTTTACAAGTAGGTTCATTTCTACAGGTTCAAAGGCTTCTGCAGGTGGTTTTAGTCAAAAGAATCAGTTTTCAATATTTAGTCTTTTTTTGAGATTGGCTCAACACCTTGGTTCAATTGAAAATCTTCATTGGCAAGCATCTAAGCAAAAAAAGAGGCTTGAACCATTGAACCATTGAACCACTAAACCATTGAACCATTTTGGTTCAAAGGTTCAATGGGTTTAAGGTTCAAACAGGTTCAACATCATTGGCAAGAGTTAAGCGCTTCATCAAGATTCAAAGTTCAATCACTTCAATTGGTTCATCGGCTTCAAAACACTTAGCCAAATCAAGGTGGCTTGAACCATTGAACCACTTTGGTTCAAAAGTTTCAACGAGTTTAAGGTTCAATGGTGGGTTCAATCAAATGGTTTGTCAGTTAGTTCAAAGCTTTTTTTGAACCATTGAACCAAAACTTGGTTCAACGGTTGGTTCAACATCTTGGTTCAATGAAAAAGTTCAATGTTTTGGTTCATCCTTTGATTCAACTTCTTTGGTTCAACGCCAATTGGTTTAATGGTTGGTTCAAAGGCAAGTTTAATGTTTGGTTCAATGCTTAGTTCATCGGCTTGGTTCATTCAATTGAACCATCGGCTTGAACCATCGATTTGAACCATTTTTGGTTCAATCATCTTGATTCAATTGATTGGTTCAACATCTTGGTTTAATGGAATGGTTCAAAGTTGTAGTTCAAAGGAATAGTTTAAAAGGCAAAATTTCAAAGGGCTTCCCAAAGGACAAGTGCCCTTGCAGAGGACACTTAATCGACAAAAACACCCTTCAAAAGGGTTATTTTCAAGGAAACATTTAAGTAAATTCCTTCAAATTTTTGTTTAGGATAGTTTAGAAAGATCAAGGCAAAGAAGCAATTCCTTCAGACAAAAGTTTGAAGGAATACAGAGAAGCTGTGGGCCAAAAGACCCTGAAGGAATTTTCAAAAAATGAGTCAACATTTTTGCAGACTTTTTATCTGCAAGAATTTTCTATGGACTTTTTATCTACAGGAATTTTCCCCAGACTTTTTGTCCCCGGGAATTTTCCCTAGGGAAAATGTTTGCAAAAAAGCACGTGAGGAAACGTCCACAAGAGAAAGCATGGGGATTTGTCCGTAGGAAAATGCTGTGGGATTTATCCACAGGAACTGCCAAGGTGAAGGCCGTCGAAGGACCCCGAAGGGTAGGTACCCTTGTGGGGGACTCTCAGCTACCAAAGTGAAGGACATTTTCATGAAGCAATCTGAAAGAAGAATCTAGCGCCTTGCCATTCAAAGACCACCCGAAGGGTAGATACCCTTGCACGGGGGGCCTCTTTCTAACCCAAGGCAGATTATTTCTTAAAGCCTAAAAAGGTAGATTCTTTTCAAAAAAGTTCCAAATAGAAAAGCCAAAGAAGGACCAAGAGGTGACACACCCAAAGATGTCAAATTCAAGACAGTGAATTAGCCATTGAGAGTACATCGACGGGTGTGTGAACGTCAATTTCAAAGCTTGTAAAATAGTCATTGATCCTAGTAGATTCAAATCTATGGTCCTGAATGCATTCAAAGACTTCAAGGCTGAGATCAATAGGAAGTAATTAAAGAACAAAGCATCAAATTGAATCAAGGACCCGATTCACTTGACTAGAAAAAGAGGAATGATGAAAAAGGATCAGATCGCTAGGTGGACATTGAAAATTGTAAACCTTTCAATTACATGACTTGTTTATCTGCATTGAGAAAATCAAATGGGTAAAACACCCCTAAGTTCCAGCCTATCTTCCTAATAGTTTTCAACACAACATGATGTATTACTATTCCTGAGTCCTCCTTGAATAGACTATATAAGAAACTCTCTTTCATTGTAAATTGATATCTTTTTTTGACAATTAGAATGAACCTCTGCCCAAATTGAAAGGCACTTTTAAGACTTTGAGCTCAATTTGTTTATCACATTTTGTTATTGGAATAAGAAAGCAAATGGTTTTTCAGACTTTGTGTTGTGATATCTTTGTTTTTAAGGAAACTGTTCTTATGTCTTTTTCCTTGATGTATTTTCTATTCCTTTAATTCAACAAGCAGGATTAGTGAAACTAGTCAGAAAGGTGTCTTGAAGAGTTAATTTTGGAGAGAATTTGTGCCCCCATGATTGCCTTTCAGTGTGTTTTCTTTTCATTTTTGTGTAAAGGACTTTGAGAAGACTTTGTGCTCTCATTATTCTTCGTATCTTACTCTTGAGCAATCCAGGTGAAGACTTTGTGCTGCATCTCGATTTGCTGGTTATTACATCTTTTGCTACATTTTGCTATTACTACCTAGAGTATTCTTGTGGCTTGATGAATAGTACTTCTGAAAGAAGAGGATTGTTGTCTGTCATTTCCCTTGAGTTTTTCCTTTGATCCACATGCATCATCTCTAAAAAAAGAGAGATGGATGGTTTGTCCTACCCCTGAGTATTATTTTCTATTTATATATATATATATATATATATATATATATATATATATATATATATATATATATATATATATATAGCTTATCTATAGGGAGCCTCCCCTTGATGAGAGGAGAGATCAATCCCCTTCTTATGTGGTAAAACTACACATTTAGATGACTAATCTTCCTACTTTGGCTGATCAGACTTATTTTATTTATCAGTACGTTGATTGACAAAATATTAAACCAACAAATATAACATCATGAACCATGATAAATATATAAGGATCATATATATAAATCATGAGTCTAACATCATAATGTATACAACAAATATGTATGTCTCTCTCTCTCTCTCTCTCTCTCTCTCTCTCTCTCTCAAAATGTTCATCTCACTGCATCAACTCATAGGTCAGTATCAAAATGATATACAACAAAATATAATATATCTAAACTATGTCATATCTATGCCCCTAGGGCACCACTATCTCTTAGAGCACCACTAGGTCCTGATGCCTATCCTCTCAAGGTCCCTATCTATCCTCCTAGAGTACCTATCTATCTACCTATAGATGCTTCCCAATTTTTTTCTCTTACCTCATGTAAATCACCCTTTTGAATAGTTACTAATCACACACCCAGCCATGGATACTACCTTCTCTACCCAACTCAAGCACCTTTTCACTTTTTCATTAGTCTATTTTAGCCCAATTCATGCTCATTTTGTAATGAATTTTGCATGGTCCTTCGAATGTAGTGACAAAATTTCTAGGATGACCACTTTTTGAACTTGTGCTACCTCATGCATACTAGACCCACTTGTGTCTTCTCGAGAGAACTTCCTACCTTAGATACCCACACCTTCACCTAACCAATTTATGTTTTCCTTAGGAGCATTTCCTACCTTAGATACCCATGAAACCACAAACAGTGTCTAGGAGACTTATGTTTATGAGTGTTCCTAGTTGCCATGCCTGAATATGATCATATAGTCTACTTGTCACTTGTCCTTCTAGTACCGACCTTTATTTTTACCAACTATGGTAAACTAGTCAATTTGTGATCTTAGCTATCACACTATTTATCACACTTTTTGTATTTATTTATGCTTAAGTGTCCCCACCTATCACCCACCTTCATGATGTCCACCTTCATCATCCCCTTCACCACTCATCAAACACATACCTAATTATATTTTACCTCATCAACTCCCAGTTTAAGGAGAAATACCTCCTCCCATACTTAGGGTAACTTTACCTTCAACTCATAATTCATTTTTGTTTTGCAGCTCGTTAATAAAAATAGAATAACAAAAAGGGACAAAATATAGACACCAAAAATGTGTACATGATGGTTACAAATGTTACAATTCCTCTAAAGCACCTCAAGACCCCCTTATACCTAACCTTAACCCTTTTAACCCCTAATTGAACCTATCCCATCTAGCCTAAGTCATTTGACCTACTAAATAAAACCCACCTTTTAACCATCCCTACCTTTGACCCTTGACCATTGATGGTCAAGGTGATTGTCAATAGTCACCTTGACCATCAAAGGTCAAGTTCCACCATCTAAACTATCTTAACTCACCCTTAAATCCACTTTGATTTTTTATAATTAGCTTATCTAAATCTATGTGTAAGCCATAACATGCACAAGTTATAATTATAAATTCTAGTTACCATCTTGTTGTACCTCTCCTTCCTTGCCTATAAGAAGAGAGGAGCAAAAGGTGAAAAGGATTTAGGACTTCAAGAGATTTTGCATTCAGAGTTTCTTTATAAGTCACTCCTTCCATCAATCTAATAATCTAGCAATGCAGCCATCATGTCAGAGAGCCAACTTGATACCACCCTTTGGTCGATAGCCAAGTATTGTTACTCTTCCAGAATCACATTAGACTCTATCAATGAGCCAACCACCTCAACCATTCATCCTACCAACCTTCTACAAGCTAAGTATTTGTTTTCCATTATTCAATTACTTTATTTGTATTTTTTAATTAGCCTAATACAAGCTAACCTCCTATAATTTCCCTATGTGATCCCATCAATCTAACTTTCATCAACCCAACCCCAATACATAATAACCACCAATGATCTATCCAATCGTCAATAGTCACCTCAATTGTCGATGGTCACCTCAACTATTGATGTTCATCTCAATCACGTCACACCAACTACTAATGGTCACTAAGGAAAAAAATAATAGTAAGCTATTTTCACCCACTTACCCTTAACCAAATCGAATTATCTTTTCATCTACCTATTCACAGACCCCAAACCTATTTTTTAAAGCACAGCTGACTTATTTAGCATTAGTTTTGACTTGTTTATCATTATATTAATCATATTAGTTAATTTATTTATCAAGTATTTTTTATATTTAATTTTAGTATATTTTGATCATTGATATATGTGTTTTATGTTATATTTTCTAAACTTAATTATTTAAAAATGTGTGGATTGACAGCCTTCGAGGAAGCTCTTACTTCCAGGATCTAGCTAGCATTAGGAAATCCACCTAGATATATATCTAACCAACCATTTGCTTTAGTGTTGTCTTATTTTCAGGTCATCCTCCCAAGCCAAATAGAAGTTCTTCACAATCATTAGATTCAATGCACACAAAATTAAATGGGTTTTTCATACCCATTTCTAGTTTCTTCTTCAACCTTTCTTGAAATATAAGCTGAAATTCACTGAAACACTACTGCCATCCAAGTGTTCATATCCCTAAAAAAGATACCTATGATTCCATTCTAAGCCTTTCCTTATTTATAGCAAGGCATCCAAATCCTTGGTAGAAATAAATTGAATCATTCTTCCTACATTAAATTATATGATGATTTTTTTTTAAATTTTAAACATAGGTGGAAAAATAGTTAGGAATCACCATAGGTTGGGTGTGTGTATAATAAAACTTATTTTTCATCAATACATCTCTATCATCATGTAACCATCTTAATGTTTATTCTCTCTCATCCAAATTTTAGCATGTAATAGTGTAGTTTATCTTTAGAAATGAAAAGTCTTTATAAAAAATTGTAGGAGTATATAAGAATGAATTCTAAAGGCCCAATGAACTTATATAATTTAGACAAAACCTAATTTTAGTCATAATACATACCTTAATTCTATAACCTTAAGTACTACTAAAAAAAACTATGGTGGATGTCAGTTTCACACTTCTTGATTCATTCCCTTTCTTTTAGCAAGGCCTCTCATAATTCTAGCATAAGAAAATGACTGAACTTTTCTATAATTTTAAGGAAAAAACCTAGAAATCATAACAACTAAACATGAAAACAAATGTTGAAAACATGAAAATAATATAATAAAACAAAAAATCTAAGGAAAGTAAAGAGTGAAAACATAGAAACCTATTCTATAAATAAATAAAACTAATTTACACCTATTTTTATGAGAGCTCATAATAATTTAGAATAATCTCCAATTGGAACAACCTTGAAATAATGTTTTAAAAATTGTCCATTCATTGGAAAGTAAGATCATTACCTTAGACATCCTTCAAATGAAATGCATTATTACCTAGGACTTTAGATATTTGGTATGACCCAATCCAAAAAGGATTGATTGTGCTACCATGTATCTTCATGTGCCTTATCCCATAAAATCACTAGGTCTAAAATACTTAAAGCCTTAATTTTATACCTCTTGTCAAACCACATTTCAAAAATGTCTTAGTATTTGCTAAAGGTATGCAGTACCTTAGTTTGTGTATCTTTCATCTAAACCATGTCAATTAATATGGATTAGAATCTTTCATCTTCTCCCATGTACTATTGCATAAACTAGTATGTTGGTAGTTTAAGAGTGATAGGAAAAACCAACTATTATCTATATACTAGCATGAAAGGTGAATCCTTGAGGGCTTAATTATGTCTTGTTTTATCTACCCATAGTGCATACTTCATTAATAGATGCCATTCTATATGTTTATCCCATGCTAAATTAATGATGGCATATATTAGATTCTTGTTCATGGACTCAACTGTTCCATTACCTTGGGGATAATAATTTGATGAAAAATTGATTTCAATCTGGGTTTCATGGACCTATTCTATAAATTAAGCTAACCAAAATTATAGAACATTATAAAAAATAGAGATATTGGACTGACAAACCTAGTTAATATGATCTCTTCTATAAATTTAATAGAATCTTGCATTTTAGATTTATTTATATCCATAACTTCTATCCATCTAGTATTATAATAAGTGGTTGTTAGTGTAGACATAAAAAATCCACACATGATGGTTTCAAATGTTTTAATTCCCCTAAACCACCTCAAGACCCCTTTGGGCCCAACCTTGACCCTTTTGACCCCTAATTGAACCTAACCCACCTAACCTAAGTTAGTTGACCTATTGGCTAAAAACCACCTTTGACCCCTGACCATCAATGATTAGGGTGACTGTCGATGGTCACCTTGACCACTGATGGTCAGGTTCCACCATTTAAACCAACTTAACTCACCCTTAGCTCTTCCTTTTTTTATAATTAACTCATCCAAACACACGTGTGAGACATTTCATGCATGATTTATAATTAGAAAGCCCAGTTAACTTATTATTTTACCTCTCCTTTCTTGCCTATAAGAAGAGAGGATCAAGGGGTGAAATCTATGCATTCAAATTTTCCTTTATAGGTCACTTCTTCCAAGAATCCTATAATCCATCAATCTAGCCATCATGTCAAAGAGCTGACTTACTATTGTCGTTTGGTTGATAACCAAGTAATGTTACTCTATCAAAATCATGTCAGACTCTATCAACAAGCCAACCATCTAAATCATTCATCTGACCAACCTTTTTCAAGATAGGTATTTTTTTCTAGTATTTAATTACTTTATTTTTATTTTTTAATCAACCCAAAATAAACCAATCTCCTAAAATTATCTTTTCTAATCCCTATCTAAGGGCCCCCTATATAGATCTATATCTACCATATATAGATTAGATAGGCCCAGATAGATATATAGGGTTAGGCTCTCTCTCTCTCTATATATATATATATATGAAACTAACTCAATCCTCATCTATATAGAGAGGGCACTTCACTTTATATGGGGTTGCCATTCTTGAAGGCAAAGAATGCCTTCAAGAATGCCCTCACCCTCTATGTATGACTCTAACTAGTTATAGTTATAGTTATATATAGAGGGAGAGGGGGAGGTAGAGGGGGCCAATAAAACCTTTTATCACCCAAACCCAACACATATTAACTAGCGATACTCACCTTGATCATTGATGATCTATCTAACCACTGATGATTGCTCAACCATCAACGTTCACCTCAACTAATTATGTTCATACCAACCATCGACAATCACTATGGTAGAAAATAAAAAGAAGCTATTTTCACCCACTTCATGCATGATTTATAATTATAAAGCCCAGTTAACTTATTATTTCACCTCTCCTTTCTTGCCTATAAGAAAAGAGGATCAGAGGTGAAATCTATGCATTCTGATTTTCCTTTATAGGTCACTTCTTCCAAGAATCCAATAATCCATCAATCTATACATCATGTCAAAGAGCTGACTTATTACTATCATTTGGTTGATAACCAAGTAATGTTACTCTATCAAAATCATGTTAGACTCTATCAACAAGCCAACCACCTAAATAATTCATCTGACCAACCTTTTGAAAGATAAGTATTTTTTTCTAGTATTTAATTACTTTATTTTTATTTTTAAATCAACCCAACATAAACCAATCTCCTAAAATTATCTTTTCTAATCCCTATCTAAGGGCCCCCCTATATAGATCTATATCTACCATATATAGATTGGATAGGCCCAGATAGATATATAGGGTTAGGCCCTCTATATATATAGGAAACTAACTCAATCCTCATCTATATAGAGAGGGCACTTCACTTTATATGGGGTTGCCATTCTTGAAGGCAAAGAATGCCTTCAAGAATGCCCTCACCCTCTATGTATGACTCTAACTAGTTATAGTTATAGTTTTATATAGAGGGAGAGGGGGAGGTAGAGGGGGTCAATAAAACCTTTTATCACCCAAACCCAACACATATTAAATAGCGATAGTCACCTCGATCATTGATGATCTATCTAACCACTAATGATTTCTCAACCATCGACGTTCACCTCAACTACAAATGGTCATACCAACCATCGACAATCACTATGGTATAAAATAACAAGAAGCTATTTTCACCCACTTACCATCAACAAAATCCAATTCTCTTTTCATCTACCTATTCATAGACCCCTAACCTATTTTCTAAAGCACACTTGATCTATATAGCATTAGTATTGATTTGTTTATTACTATATTAGCCATTTTATTCTATCTCTTTATCAAACATTTATTGTATTCAATTTCAATAGTTTTGGATTATTGATGAAAGTACTTTATCTTCTATTTTCTAAACTTAATTATTTAAAAAATGTGTGGATTGATAGCCCCCAAAGAAGCTCTTGCTTCTGGGATCTAGCTAGTGTTAGGCAGTCTACCCAACTATCTATCTAACCAACTATTTGCTTTAGTGTTGTCTTATTTATAGGTCATCCTCCCAAGCTAAAGAGGATCTCTTCACAATCACCTAATTCAATGCACACACAATCAGGCAATTTTTTATACCATAAAAATATTTAGTTTCTTCTTCTTCTCTTCTTGAAATATAAGCTAAAATTCATTGAAACATTTTGGCATGCCCGGTGGGACCCTTGAGTCTCTACTTGGGTTTCCTTTGCTTGAATCTATATGCTATTATCCTTATTTTTTGCTCATAAATGAAATTAGAATTCCTTTTGGGTTTAAAATCGATTGCATATATTGGTTGCTTGAAATATTAGCTCACTTAGTTAAATTGAAGCAAAGTAATTTGATCATAACATCACTCTTGTTACACACACTAAACCAAACCACCTTCATCAATTAAACATAAAAAAACTTGAGATAAGGCCCAACTAGGATTTAATCACCTAGCAGTTACCTTATTTTTTTTGACAATCCTACTTGGAGGTCATTACCAAGGGGAGAACCAACTCAACTCTCTAGTTGAGTATAAACTCTAGAAATTAGTATATATTGGCTAAGCACCCAAGACCCTTATCACTGCAGTGTGTGAAGTGAGGGGGTAGGCCTCAATACCAATCCATGTATTGATTTTTGATATAGATATTTTTTGAGAGATTGAACACAACCTGAAACCAACCATAGACTTATTTTTTAGTAAATACCAATTTTAGTCACATAATTTCTTACAAAGGTTAAGGCATAAGCCAAAGAGATACTAAAAATAACTATAGGACTTAACGTACCTTTTAGTATGTGTCTAAATTCATTGCTCTTTTATTCTCTTCTCTCTATTTGAGTGGTGATATTTTTTTTGTATCCTCTCTCCCTTATCTTATATGGTTATAACTTATCAATAGCGAAAAAATATATTAGAACAAAACTCATCACCAAACCAGTCAACCTCTTCTACCTTCTCCTCCATGGAGTACCTATCTAAACTAGAAGATTCTCCTCACCCTTTAGGGAGTCTCTCTTTCCCTCAGGTAGTTCCCCAAGGAGATGTAGACTTTTCTACCTTCTTGGATAACAATCAAGTGGCCCTTCAACATTATGTTAACACCATGCCTCATCATGCCCCTATTTTGGTTCCATCTATGAATCCATCTTATGGCATGCCTTCCCACCTTATGGGAAACCTTCCATTACCACATTCACCACCCAACCATTGATCACCTAAGCTTATTAATCTACCAATAATCCTTTTGATAGTACTACAGAAAACCAACCTATAAACACCCTTATACCTTCCACCCCACCAACAACTCCTCTACCCTAGGAACAACCCAACCACTAGCCACATATACTCCCTTCACCATGGGGGTACCTATCACTAGCATTACCAACCTTCCTTTAGATACCTCTAATATAATAACAATATCCCACTTCAAAATATTCTAGTACCTATACCTTCTACCTTACCACCAATCAATACAAAGGTCATTACCCTTCCTTTGATTACCAACCTAACCACTGCTTCTACCCAACAAGTGCCCATTATACCAAACCTAGGTTACATCCCTAACCCACAAGGGCATGTAAATATACCCACTAACCAACCACCTACATCTGCCTATCCTTACAAAGCATCCACCCAATTACCTATGTCCACATACCAATATATGGTAGATTCTCAACCTCCAACCAATTACCAATATATCACCCAACCACCATAATAGTATGTACCTTCTAAATTTTTAGGCATATAACCCCAAATAGATCTAATGAAAATTCTCATGGATAAAATGAATACCTTAGATTCATCCATCTTGGGTGCTCACAACATCTTATCATATGACCAGATCTATAATGAACCCATCCACCCATCTATCCCTATCAGACCATATCCTCCCCAATGGGAAATTCCCATGTTTTATAAGTTTCAAAGTAAGGAGGATCCTCAATAGCACCATAGGGAATTTAGGCATGCATGTACTTTTATTTCCTATGATGATGCCCTCCTTCTTTGTACCTTCCCCATGTCCCTATCTGGTGTGACATTAGATTGGTATAGTGACATAACCAAACACTCTCTTTTCTCCTTCACCCAACTGGGCTAAACTTTCTTGGGCCAATTTTCAATAAACATCTCCAAAAAAATTTCAATCACTAACCTTAACTCTATCTAAAAATTTGATGATGAATATATTATTGATTTTTTAGCCCATTCGAGGATCCTAATCAATCAACTTTCTTTCTCTTTACCCCAACCCAAACTAATAGAAATTTTTTCTTGGGTATGTGCTAAGCACATCTCCTCTACACTACATGTTCATATATTTATAACCTTTGATGAAGCTTTTACCATGGCACATAAGCTAGAAAATAGAGCCATTAATGAAGGAAAGTTAAAGTTGAAAAACAATAACTCTACCTACAAAAATAATGAGGTCTCTTCCTCTCAACTAAACAACTAAACCAATACCAATGCTAAGAGAAAGGGAACTATGAATGCAGTTGTCCTTAAGACTATTCCTCCACCATCTATCAATCAACCAAAATCCTCTAACTCCTCAAAACAAAACATAAAGAACTAAAACTGAAATAATCAGAAGTAATTTACTCCACTTGGAGAATCTTATGCTTTAATCCTGAAGAAGTTGCTGAAATCTAATATCATCTATCTTACTCCTATCAAACCTCCTCAAAAATCTAATCCCTCTCATCCTACACCAAGCTGGTATACTAAAAATGACCTATGTGCTTTCCATCAAGTGGTGGGGCATGACATTAGTAGGTGCAATACCTCTGAAAGCATTGTTTAAACCTTCATTGACAAGGGGAAGCTTGTGTTGGATAACCCTAATGCAACTCTAAACCAAGCCCTTGACATTTTTCAGACAACCTTTTCCCAATCATTCACCTAAAAAAAATGAACACAACAAAATTTGAGTGTTCTCATGATGCCCATACCATCAATACGGTTCTTGACCCACTCATTGTTGAAGAACCTACCACCTAATCTACTTGTTCTTCATCCCCTCCACTTATTGAGGTAGTGTAATTAACTTATCCTCTTTTGGAGACCCATACTAAGGAATTACCCCTTTCTCCTCCACCACTTCCCATAGTAGTGGAGCCATCAACCCCTTCCTTAACCAACATACTATAAAAAGCAACCACCACCACTCTACCTTCTCTATCAAATAATTTACTTCCCCTTTGGATATCATTACCAAAGAATAAGCCACCATGTCTACACCTCCCATAGGGGAATCACTCATCTAAACCTTGTATCCTTTGATTGAGGAAAAGGATGAGGTCAATTCTCCCCTTTCTCAACTTATGGGTTTATCTTGTGTACCCACTATCCAAGAAACAACACCAATCTACAAACCATTCTCTAGATTAGTTTAGAGGTTGGAATTTGTCTCCAAACCTAAAGTTGATTGTGACACATTTTGGTATCAATTGGGGTTCCCTTATATCATAAAATAGGAACCTCCAACCACACCATTGGTAGACCAACCCACCACTTCCATTATCCAAACTCCTATATTATTAACCAAACCAATAAAAACCTTTACCAACCCAACCATTTCTAAACCATCCAAAGTAACCAAAGCCAAAATTACCAAATCATCCTCTATCACCTCAACTAAATTGAGCAAAAACCTTGGGGCCTTCCCTACATAAAGCCTTAATCACCCATCCTCAAAACTATAACTTACCTTACTAGACACATCAAACAAACACCAAGCCAAATCAAACAAGGAGGAAAAGCTAGCAAAAGGATAGAGGAAAAAACTTTTACCTCCTTTAAACTTTCCCTCTATTTTGGGGTCTCATCCCTCTACTTTGATTGGGAAGCAAACCATCTAAACCAGAACCCAACCACTGCTACTAGCTACACCAACACATTTAATTTTTGACACACCTATCTTCACCAAACCATCAATAACCAAGCTACCTACCATAAAACCTCCTACCTCTACTTTATTAACCTCCACCTTACCAAAACCAAAACCATCAACTAAGAGCACCACCTTACCCAAACCTTATATCACCAATCCCACCTTTAAAATGACTTACATCTCATCAATCAAGACCAAAACCCCTAGACCCTCCTTACCTTTGGCCAAGCCTTAACCATTTTATAAAGGTTACTACAAGCTTCTTGTTTGAACTTACTCTTTATTAGGTCATTTGAGCCTCTCGATCCAAAACTAGTCTAGTATAATGACCACCAAGTGTGTTCCTATCATAGGAGACCTGGGAATAATAGAGAATTTCAAATCTCTCCAGACCATAATCCATTAGATCTATGATGAGGATGATATTTTAATATATTAATCTCTCATGAGCCTGCTACCAATCTAATAGACAATAACCACTAGACAACACCTACCTACTCCCCCACTCTCACTTCAGAGTGATAAGGAACCAAACCAATCTCATACCCTAACTCTTCCCTCTAGGCATACTATCCATGTGGTCACATGATCACATGCTCAATAAAAATATAAGGGGAAGGCTAAAGTGTCCATCCCATGGACATACCCATCTTTCACCTCCCAACCAAGTTAAAATAAAACACCTTCAACTTCAACCAAACCCAAGGTATCTATCTTGTGTACCTCCCAATCTAACCCCTCCAAATCAATTAGGAGAGTGGTGCTCAAACAAATTCACCAGACCCTGGTGAAAATGAGCCTATATGAGTTGATTTCTACATCACCTCATCATCTCCAAGCAATGATAAAGGCATTACAATTAGTAGAGGTCCAACCTAAAGCCCCTCAACCTTTGATATCCTTTGTTGGTACTCTAAAATTTTCCAAACTTATCACCTTAAAATATTTGGAAATAGCTTCTATCCATCTAAATGACCCATATCCCCCTCTTTTTATCATTTCCTACATTAACCAAATGTGCATCGAATAGGAGATGATTGATGGAGGAACTAGTATTAACATCATCTCTTCCCATACCTATGATCAACTCAAACTACCAGACAATGTCATGTCTAAAACCTCAACCATCCTCTAATCCTTGAATGACATCATGGCCACTACTTTGGGCACTATTATCCTCCATATCTATTTAGGACCTCATACACTCCCAAAGCTCTTATGTGTAGTGGAAGGTGAATTCTAGTATAATGTCTTACTGTGATGACCTTGGATTTGCTCCATGGGTTATGTGCCTTCTACCTTTCATCATTGCATCAAATTCAAGTATGAAGGCTAAGTTGTCACTATATAAGCTAACCCAAGCCTCTTTTCATCATGAAACATGACTTATCAACCCAATACTGTTCTCCTACCTCCATCTAACACACCCTCATTAGCCAAAAATAAGCTCTAAACCATGAAGGATGAATCCATATCCTCTTCCATCAATGAATCATCTACTAGTTCATCAATCCCCTTAGATTAAATCCCCACCACAAACCATTTGGAATCCACATTCCAACACATTTCACTGGGGGAATATCACCTCCTCACCTTTGACATTTTCCCTACTCCCCAAGAGTATGGGAAACTTAACCACCAATCTTTGTATGACCCCAATATCAGAGCCTGTTCCCTTTAGACATTCACACTATCAAAACCATTTCATCTATGGGGGACTTGACAAAGCTCTTTCTACCTCTACCACCTCCTCTTTGACTTGATCATTCACCTCTAGCTTCTCCTATTTGGATAAACTAGACTTTGCCAAGACATACTTCCATAGGTGTGCTTGAAAAGGATTTGGTTTAGGATGATATGAGCCTGGCCCAAATGAGTCGATTTCTATTGAAACCAAAAAGCCTCATGAGAAACATATCCTCAATTTCATTCTAGCCAACAAGAGGAAAACCAATCTACCTACCACCACCATTATTGAGGAAGACATTCCTTCCTCACCCATGTTTTCTCCACCCAAGTGTGAGGAGGATGACATCATCCCCCCTAAGATTTTTTTCATCAACATGATCAGCCTCAAACCCCTAACTTATAAAAAGGAAGGGGCAACCATAACCATCCCTATGACCCATCCTGAGATTATAGGAGATGACTTTCCTACCATTAACACTATTTAGTGCTAGGATGATGATTCCATTCTCACATACATTGGTGCACTAGATATTCCATCTAAAAATCCCTTCCTCTCGAGACTTTGACCATGTTGAACAAATCCATCATGGATATCAACTTGGGCACTCTGGATAACCCCTATACTATCAAAATTGGCCAATCACTAAATTACGAGGAACTTCAAGTCTTCCCCTCTTTTCTCTAAGACCACAACATAACATTTGCTTGGTCTCATAGTGACATGCCTAGAATTGACCTTGCCATTCCCACCCATAACATAGTCACCAACCATGATGCTAAGCCTATCAAGCCAAAATTTTGATGAATGCACCCTCACATAGCCCTTATAATCAAAGAAGAGCTCCAACATCTCTTATCTATAAATTTAATTCAATATATTTACTATTTCCAATAGGTCTCAAATGTCATGCCTATTACCAAATCCACAGGGGGACTACGCATTTGTTTGGACTATCATGACCTTAACCTTTCTTTTCCTAAAGATGACCTTCCTCTACCAAGCATAGACTAGCTAGTAAATCTTAAAGCCAACCACGAGATGTTATCTCTCATGGATGAATTCTTGAGTTACAATTAGATCCTAATTTCCCTTGAAGATAAAAAAACTACCTTTATGACCCCATGGGGAATATTATACTATAGGGTCATGCCTTTTGGACTAAAGAACACTGATACAACCTACAAATGTGTTATGACCTACATCTTCCATGACCTTATCCACAAGATTGTCGAAGACTATGTGGATGACCTTCTTGGAAAATCCAAATATCATAAAGATCATTTGGTCATTCTTGAGATTATTTTTGAGTAACTTATTCATTACCACATCCACATTAACCCAAATAAGGGCATTTTAGGGTCTTTTCATGAAAACTTCTTGGCTTTATTATCTCCCTTCAAGGAATTTAAGTCTATCCTACCAAAATCAAAGCCATCCTCAACATGCTTCTTTCAATTAACCTCAAGCAACTCTATAGTTTATAGGGGAAGCCCCAATCTATTCATCACTTTATCTCCCAACTTTTGGATCAATGTCAACCTTTCTATCACCTTCTAAAGAAAGATGTATCTTTTAAGTGGAATAATGACTATAAAAAATCCTTTGATTTACTCAAAAAGTACCTTTTGTCTCCACCTATCCTCACCCCTCCCAAAGTTGACCAAAATTTTTACTTTTATATCTCTACCACTACCCACTCCCTAGGGCAATGCTTGCTCATCAAGATGAACAACACAAAAATCAAGTCATCTACTAAATCATCTAAATGTTTGTAGAATATGAAACTCGATACAACCATACCAAGAAACTTTACTTAGCCTTAGTCTTTATGTCCACCAACCTTCACCACTACCTTCTTAACCACAAATTCTTTATCATAACCAATAGTGACCCACTTAAGCATATGTACTCTAAGCCATACCAAAGCCAATAGATGGCTAAGTGGATCATGTTTTTAGCAGAGTTTAACCTTGAGTTCCTTCAATAAAAGTCAATTATAGGGAAAGTTATTACTAACCAATTGGCTAAAGCACAATTAGTAGAAAACTAACGACCTCCTCTTGAGTTCCTTGATGATTCCATCGCAACCCTCTTTCATGTAGAATTCACCTATCAAGTCACCATGTTCTTTGATAGATCAAAATGTCAACATGGTGCGGGAGTTGGCATCATCCTTATTTCCTTTGACAATGAACCTCTTCCTTTGTCTTTCAAGCTAGATTTTGAATGTACTAATAATATGGTTGAGTATAAAGCTCTAGTCATAGGCCTTCAAACTATGTTAGCCTTGGGAGTCAAAAAAATCAATACCTTTGGTGCCTTCCAACTTGTGGTCAGTCAAATCCATAGCTCTTACCAGTGTAAGAATGATGTTTTGCACTAGTATAAATAACTAGTTAATGAAATCTTAACATCATTTGAACACTATCTCATCCAGTCAACCCAATAATATACCAATAAGTTTACTAACACCATGGCTTCCCTCACCTCTTAGATCTCATCTTCACCCTCTGACTCTAAAATATCTATCATTATCCATAGAATTACCTAGCCTTGCTATGTCAAACTATATTCTCCCACCATCTTCAATATGGAGGAAACCAAATGTAACCTTTGGTATCAGTAGACCTTCAACTATCTTAACCTTACCATCATTCCTTTTAGCCCATCCAAGAATACTCAAAGAGCATTTATCTATAGTACCTGCCATTATACCATTATGGGGGGGAATTCTTTATAAATGCAACTTTGATGGTCTCCTCTTCCGTTGCCTATGCAATCACAAAGCATTTCATGCTATCAAGGAAATTCATGATGGAATCTATGGGGGACACTTTAGTGGCCTCTCTATACCTAAAAACATCCTTTGCCTTGGCTATAACTAGCCTACCCTTAACTAATACTATTGTGATTATGTTAAAAAGTGTGTTAAGTGTCAACAACATGACAATTTACATCATGTACCTAGCCATAGTTTTCATGTATCCATAAATTTATAGCCTTCTCACAATGGGGTCTAGACCTTATTGGTGAAATTAACCCCTATTATTTGTAGAAACACCATTCTATCATCACTATGACTAAATATTTTACCAAATGGGTAGAGGCTATTCCTTTAGTCTCAACCAAAATAGAAAATATTGTCAACTTTATCAACCATCACATCATCTACCATTTTAGTGTTCCTCACAAAATTATAATCGATAATGGTAAATATTTTAAGAACAAGCAAGTATAGGGTCTTTGTGATGCATTCAATATTAATTTAAGTTTATCCTCACCCTATCACCCTCAATAAAATGGATAAGAAGAATCCTCTAACAAAACTCTTAACAACATGCACACTAAAATGGTCAATGCATATAGTCAAGATTGGCATTTGCACATCCCCTTCACTTTATGGGAATATTGTACTAACATTCAAACCCTTATAGGTGTTACACCTTTTTATCTTTTGTTTGGAGTGGAAGTCATCATGCCTCTCAAATTCCAAATCCCATCTCTTCACATATCTTTTCAAGATCTCATTTTGTAAGATGAATATCATCAGCATCATTTAGCCCAGCTTGAGTCACTTGATGAGGATTGATTAGTCACCCTTACCCATATTCATGTCTATAAGGATAACATAAAATGTGCTTATAAAAAACACCTTAGATTGTGAGAATTCAACAGTAGAGACCTTGTCTTATAGGAAAATCAACATATCACTAATATGGAGAAAATCAAGTGGGGCAAGTTTGCTTTCAATTGGCTTGAACCTTATATCGTAACCCAAAAGTATGTATTAGGAGCTTACCAGTTGTCCTCTCTTGAGGGAAACCTAAAATTTGAGCCCCTCAATGCTTCGCATCTGCATCCTTTATTTTTTTAAGAAGGATCAAAGTCATCTTTTGTCTGATTCAAGCTCATCCCTTGCTTACAAACCACATTCATCTCCATATTTTAGGGGCAACTAATTAAAAATGAATAATGTGATTACCCATCATAATCATAGCTTAGTCTTGAACAATGGGTACCATGGATCTACCCATGGCATGATTCTTATGGTACTTCCCACCCTTTTTTAGGATGGATTCCTTTGATCATTGTCACCTAAACCTCTATACACCCAATAAAACTTCTTGTGCTTTTATTCTTTTCTTTATAAATATGAACCCTTAAGCCTATATAAACAAGTCTATGTCAAGAAAAATTAAATTAAGTAAAAAATAAAAATCCAAACCAATAACAATCATGAGTCATTCCTAGCATTCACAGACTGCTTCATTGAAGGATAACTATTGAAAACACATTCAAAATTTATCAAAGTAAGGTGGATTTCTCCCTCGAAGGAAAGCTATCAAAAACATTAGACAAAGCATAAAAAATTATACCAATCCCTCAAAGGATGGTTGAGTAAATAATATGTTAAAAATATATCAATTTATTGGAAGCTTCTTGCATTGATCAACTTCCCCAACCCCCAAGCAACAACAAAAAAAGGCAAAAGACCCATTATAAAGCAATAGTAAAATCAAAATAATTTTGAGGCTGCAATTGGATCTCATAAGTAAAATAATTTGGAAAGTTGCAATCAGATTTCATAAGTAGACTTCTCTCATCAATCATTATACACTTTATATGATATAGACTTATTTATATTAATTATTTGGTAACCTCTAGAAGAGGCATGTTGGTCTCATAAGAAGGTTCCATTTTCATCCATCTCCCCTTTATATACTATAAGCAAGGGATTTTGATCTTAATTGGCATTATGTGGTCAAGACACATTTTTAACCAACTAACGAATGCTAATGCAAAGCAATCAAAGGTTTTATGTTCCTTAAGCCAATCCAACTTCAGTTTTGTTTTAGTCCTCATCAAAGAATAAGCATACTTCCCTCTTTTTATCCTCTCATAACTGGTTGATATATTCACTAAGATGTTTTTCTCTTGATTGTTTTATTTTTTTTATCACATATGGTGTTGTTATTCAAACTTGCTTTATATGTTTTATGTTAAGTAATAATAACCTTGATCATATCCACATGTATCATGAACTAAAGCAACAAAATCATTAGCATATCCATCATCATGTCAAGGTTAGTCATCTATGGACAATAAAGTAACCAACCATTTTCACCACATGTCTAAATCCAAATAAGGAAGCAAATACTTATTAAAATTTACCATAAGAATCATCATAGGCATGAAACATAAAAAACATACATCTTATCAAATGCCTAGCTAGGTGAGTCTACATCAATATACAATATCCATAACATAAACATAATCAATATAACATCATGAACCATGAGTAATATACAAGGATCATATATATAAATCATGAGTATAACATCATAATGTATAAAATAAATATACATGTCTTTCTCTTTCAAAATGTACATCTCACCACATCAACTCATAGGCCAAGATCAAATTGATATACAACAATCTAAACTATGTCATATCTATGCCCTTAGGGCACCACTATCTCCTAGAGCACCACTAGGTCTTGAAGCTTGTCCTCTCAAGGTCCCTATCTATCTTCCTACATTACCTATTTATTCACCTATGAATGTTTCCCACTTTTTTTCTCTTGCCTCATACAAAGTACCCTTTCAAACAAAATCCAATCACACAACCACCCTTGAATACTACCTTCTCCACCCACCTCGACCACATCATCACCTCACCCTTGGTCTATTTTGGCCCAACTAGTGCATATTTTTTAATGAATTTTGCCTGGTCTTTTGATCATAATGACAACATTTCCATATTGACCACTTTTTGAACTTACACTACCTCAGGCATACTAGACCCAATTGTGTCTTCTCCAGAGCACTTCTTACCTTGAGTACTCATGACTTCACCTAACTAGTTTATGTTTTCCCTAGGAGCACTTCCTACCTTGAATGCCCACATAACCATAAACATTGCCTAGGAGACTTCTATTTATGAGTGTTCCCAACCACCACACCTAAATATGGTCACATAGTCCACTTTTCACTTATCCTTCTAACACCAACCTTTATTTTTACCAACTATGACAACCTAGTCAATGAGTGATCTTGGCTATCACACTATTTGTTATAATGCATGCATGAATTTGTGCTTTAGTGCCCAACCTATTACCCACCTTCATGATGTTTACCTTTGTCATCAACCCCACCAACTTATCAAACCCACACCTTATTCTGTTATACCTCCTTGACTCCTAGTTTGAGGGGGAACACCTCCTTCCATACTCGGGTGACCTGAACTTCAACCTAAAATCTATTTGTTTTGCATCTTATTCATAAAAACTACATAAAAAATAGGGGGAAAATGTAGACACCAAAAATCTTCACATGATTTTTCTGAATGTCATAATTACCCTGGACCACCTCAAGACTCCTTTGGGCCTAACCTTGACCCTTTTTACCCCTAACTGAACTTAACCCACCTAACCTAAGTTAGTTGACCTACTGGATAAAACCCACCTTTTAACCAACCCTTCCTTTGACCCCTGACCATTGATGGTTAGGGTGATTGTCAATGGCCACCTTGAGCATCGAAAGTCAGGTTCCACCATCTAAACCAACTTAACTCACCCTTATCTCTACCTTGTTTCTTTATAATTAGTTTCTTTAAATAAATATATGAGCCATTGCATGCACAAGTTATAATTAGAAATCCTGGTTAACATCTTGTTACACCTTTCCTTCCTTACCTATAAAAATAGAGGAGTAACAGGTGAAATCCATCTAAGATTTTAAGAGCTTTTGTATTTAGAGTTTCTTCATAGGTCACTTCTTCTAGTAATCTAGCCATCACATTAGAGAGCCAACTTACCACCACCAATTGGTCAATAACCAAGTACCATTACTCTGATGGAATCACATTAGACTCTATCGATGAGCCAACCTACTCAACCATTCATTTAACGTACCTTATGTAAGCTAAGTATCTAATTTCTAGTATTTAATTACTTTATTTATATTTTGAAATCAACCCATCACAAACCAATCTCCTAAATTATCTTTTTTGATCTCTTCAATTAGACCTTTTATCACCCAAACCCAACACATAGTAACTGTCGATGATCACCTCAACCATCGATGATCTATCCAATCACTGATGGTTATCTCAACCACCGATGGTCACCTCTACCACTGATAATTACACCAACCATCAATAGTCATTGTGGTAGAAAAAAACAATTTTTTTATCCACTTACCTGCAATCAAATCCAATTCTTTTTTTGTCTGCCTATTCATGGACCCCCAACCTATTCTTTGAAGCACACTTGACCTATTTAGCATTAGTATTGATTTGCTTATTTTTATATTAGTCATTTTAGTCTATCTTTATATCAAGCATTTCTTGTATTCAATTTTAGTAGCTTTAGAATATTGATGCAAGTACTATATCTTCTATTTTCTAAACTTAGTTGTTTAAAAATATGTGGATTGATAGCTCCTGAGGAAACTCTTACTTTCAAGATCTAGCTAGCACTATCAATACACCAAGCTATATATCTAATTAACCATTTGATTTTGTGTTGTCTTATTTATAGGTCATCCTCTCAAGCCAAAGAGGAACTCTTCATAATCATCTGATTCAATGCGTGCATAATCAAATAGGTTTTTCTACCATACCCATATTTAGTTTCTTCTTCTTCCTTTCTCAAAATATAAGCTAAAATTCATTGAAATAGTTAGGAAAAAATTGTTCTCTATTGAATAATTTGGTTTGATCACCTCCAAAAACTCAAGACCCCATACAGAAAAATAATGCCTTTCAATGAAAAGTTATAAATTCATAGTGGCATGTAATTCTTTTTTTCCAAATACGTAGCATTCATGTCATGTACTCACATGATTATGGGAATATTTAAAAACTCTAGGCCAATCATATACTATTCTTAAGATTTTATGAGCCACTACATCAGATGAGGGATGTCCACTTCCTTTTTTCAGATGTGAATCATTCAATATGTTTGTAACTTCTCCTTTTGAGAAACACCTCAAGTAGATGCCTTCATAATTTTTTTGGTACAAAGTTGTCTTTATTATCATTTAATGAGTTGATTTGATCTTAAGGACTCATATTTGTTCTTTGTATATCTCAAGGGAAAATGTACATGTGAATAAGTAGTGGATGATGTGGGCATACCATTCACCATCAAATAATTGCATCTCATTAATTTAATCAATATGAATGCATGGTCCTCTCTCATACATGAGTTGGATGATTCCTTGGAATCACACCATCTCAGATGGTTTGATTTAAATATCAAACTCTTATAATTTAGCCATCTAATTACCTCTTTTTTCTCTTATCTAGTTCTAGCTAAGTGTGAGATAGATTGATAGATATAGAATGATGGTATACATCTTATTCCTAAGAAGGTAATGCATGAACTTATTTACATATTTGATCAATGCATATTTTTGCTTATCTATCATTGAATACTTTAACTCTATATTTTTTAGGTTAGTACCCATAAATGTAATTAGATGGTCATTATTATGTAAATTTTACATGAGTACTACTATTATAGTGTCTCCTAAAGCAAATATATATAGAAACAAATCCTTAGTAAAATGTAGGAACCTTTAGAATTGGATCTTGAGTAATATAAGTTTGAATATACATAAACACTTTTTTGGATTCAACTATCCATTCTATTTTAACCTCATATTTTAACATAGCATTCAATATCTTAATAATCTCTAAAAATCCAAAAATGAATTTCCTTACAAAATTTATTGTTCTAAAGAAAGACTTCAATTCTTTATTGCTATTTGAAAGCATTAAATTAGAAATGACCTGAATTTGATTTGGGTTAATGGAAATACCAACTTTAGTAATGACATGACCTAATAATTTCCCTTAAATAACTATAAATATGCTCTTATTTGGATCAAGTAATACTCTTTATCTTCTACATCTATCAAATACCTTTTGTAGATGATCTGCATGATCAACTCTATTCTTTGAAAACACTGTGAGGTCATCCATGTAGATTATTATGAACTTGATGATAAGTCCTTGCAGATAAAATTATATGGACTTATAAAAGTCTTATCCTACATTAATAATACCAAAATTTAGCCTTTTATATTCAAAATTACCCCATTGGTCATGAAATCAATCTTCATTTTATCTTATGCTTCTAACAACACTTGATTATAGCCTGATAATCCATCCATGAGGGACATCATCTCAGATATAATAACCATTTGGATTACCTCATGTAATGATGGAAAATGATAGTTATCCTTTTATGATTCTTAGATTAGGTTCTTGAAATCAAAACATAACCTAATTTCTCCATTCTTCTTCCTGACATACACTAAGTTAGTGACCAAGGCTGAATGTCTAATTGAAAAGATGATCTTAGAATCCAATATATTTTAAAATTCTATATAAATGAGGGGTTATAAAATTAGATATACGGGCTTGTGTTTTGGATTTAGCAAGATAATATGCATGATGACCCTAAGATCAAATACTTTCAGGGCTTCATATGTCCAGGCTATCAAATATTGGTATTCTATTAGCATACCTTCCAACTTTTATTTCTCACTTTTTGTGTAACTCAAGCCAATGTTTGTTTATTCCATTGAGCTTCAAGATCCATGTTAAAATCTCACTCTAATGAAACCATTCCCATATGTATATGATTATGTTTCAACTATAAGATACCATTTTCTACCAAGTCTTTTGTGTTCATAGGTTCAAAATCATTTTCATCTATTATTTGAGGTTCAAAGGATCCAAAACTATTCATAAATTATATGATCTATTGATCATAATAAAATACTTGAAAGTTGTCCATGTTGTATAAGATAGAAGGGAAAGGAAATAGCTCCATAATAAACTTCTACATTTTTAATACTTGGAGTGGTTATAGGTTGGTAGTTGAAGCTCCTATGTAATTTATATCTAATTTTCTTCTCTTATAACAACTCTAATGTTGAATGTTTCAAAGGATTTGATCAAATCCCATGCTTCATGTTTATACTTATTTAAGTAAGCAAGCTTGTATTGATATTTCTTTCTGATTTGGTTGATAATTATCTTTGAATCACCAAATATCCACAACTATTTAATGATGTGTTTTAGTGTGAACTATAAGCCTTGAATTAGAGATTCATACTCAGCTTGGTTAATGGGGTAAGGAAATTAAAACCTATATGAAACCAAATATTATTTCTCATTTGGGTTGATCAAAGTTATACCAATGTCATAACCTTGTTTTGATCTGGCATCATCAAATTTTAGAGTCCATAACTATGAAGGACCTTCAGAGTTAGGCACTTCATCTTTGGTGCTTAGTCTACTCAGATTTGACTACTCTTTTCCAATGTATCCACATGTGTAATAAGTTTTTTTGTCATATATCCATTCATTGTATTCGACCAATGATGGCTCAATAACAAGTTATAGGCTTTAGGAATGTCAATGACTATAATGTCTATGTACTGCTATACACGTAGATATAAGGCAAGCTAAATGTGTATATTTTTCAACTCCCAAATACATGGCATAGATGATTTATCCAATTTTAGGACCACTCTTTTGGATTTATTTGGGGTTAAACCCAATTTATTACATATAGCTATAGGTATCATATTCGAAGAGGCACCCGAATCAACTAAAAAAATATGCACATTCTTACCAAACATCTTAATGGTCAGTAAAAAATGTGGCACCTCAGGCTTGTCCTTGGAAACAATTAGATTCATGTGGGAAACTTTTGATTTATTAGTGGATGATCTCCCAGTGAAGGCCTTAACTAACAATTCTCTTTATTTCATGATCTAAGATAGTTTAGGAAGATTGATATTTACTTTGATATTCTTCATGTCTTCAACTATATTATATCCTACTTTGTTCTATGACTTTACACTTTGTAGTTAATCATTCCATTTTGGAGCTGGTAGATTATTTTTCACATCAAAATATGAAGGAGTAGTAAAACTATTTTTTGGTGGCATCGAAGTAGTAGCATGCTGCTTACTCCTCAAGTTATAGTTATTTCACTAGAACTAAAGAAAGATATGGATTTCATCTATATTATATTCATGTTCATTATCATCTTCCACTAAAAATGGAAGGTCATATGTTTTAAAGTCCATTTTGCTAGAAAGACCCAGAGTAGAGGAAGAAGATGGCTTTGGATGATTTTCAAAGCTTTCTTATCCATCCATTTCCTTCTATAAGATCTTAAAAGTGGTGAAAATTTCTATGTAGTCTAGTTAATCATGTTGTGTTATATTATGGACTCAACACTAATTAGGAAGTGTTGCTTCTAACATTTTTATTTCAGGCATCTTGTTCGATGGTTGTTATTCAGTATTTTTTTATGGATCTATTGAAAGGTATACTATATCTTTGATATGCAAAATTCTATTTAGTATTTTGTTTCATGGTGTTTTCCATTCACTTCTAAATTTTCAAAAACTCATTACTCAACTTTTGCACCATTTTTTGGATAACATCTAATTTTACTTTTGTATAATCTGAAGTAGTACTTTATGTAGTAGAAATATTAACATGTATAAAAGGTTGGATATGAATTTGTTGCTTATATGTAGACACATGATTATTTAGAAAGATAAGGTGTTGGTTAGGTGAAGCATGGGATGGAATAAATTGGGTATACACTTGATTTTGATTTTTAGTAAAAAAACATTTAGAATGGATTCGAAGGATGGAAAGCTAGGACCAATATTGGGTGAATCCAAATCTTGTAATTGGGGGTTCAACTTCTATTAAATTTTAATAGCATCAACATATGAAAGTGAGAGTGTATTAATATTAGGTGCTCTATAGAGAAAAAAACTATCAAATAATCTAAAGCATTCTTGTATATTTCATGTGTTGATGCCTCATTGGGTTTATAATCAATGTCAAATTGCCTATACATATTTTGGCATCTTATGTTAAAGGCTCTTATTTGCTCATTAGGATATATCCTCATGCTTGAAAAGTGATAGTATATGAATCTTGGGCTAAAAAATTGTCCAAATTATGTCAAGAAAGTATATCGACACTAGGTCAAGGTGGTAATTGAATTATCTGGGATATTGAGGAACTAGTTGTAAGCAACATATTACAAGGTAAAAGGGAAAATTTAGCATCTTACATCCTCATGGGTTATGTTTAGTATCCCTAAATTAGTATTGAAATCCTTTATATTTTCTTTGGTAGTCCTACCTCCCAAGTGAGAAAAATTAGGAAGATATTTTTCAGGGATTCTAAGAAAATCATGCATGTTTGTAAGGATAGTAATAATAAAACTAGATAGCTAGGCTAGGGCCAATGTAATTAGAAGAAGATGGACTCTTCTGATTGGGGAATAAGATCAATTCTAGGGTAATTTTAAAATGCCTCTATCTAATCTAACTTTTTTATGGATCTATAAGGGTGGGAAAAATAGGCCAATATCAAAGGTGGACCTTTTTAGTCTTCTATATGTATATACTACAACTCAAGTGATATTTTAAGAAAACAAAAAGGGGACCCTCCTAGTGCTAATTTAATTCCTATTAGTGTGTTTTTTATGTACATAAATGAAAATTATGAGGTAGCCTCTCATATTTTAGGATTGGTGAAAAGATTCACAAGGCACGAGTTTTAGGTTATTGGGTTTTGTAAACAACTTAGTGGTGGAATAATGGTGATCAGAATACTTTTTTATCTAAGATGGTTTGGGTATGATGTGAGTCTATACCTACTTGAGATGGATATATGGATGGCGAATCTAGCCTAATGTGGGTTGGATCAAAATAAATTTTAAAAAAATAAGGAAGGGTAGGGCATAAAATAAGGTTAGATGAAACCCTTATAAACTAGCTATTCAATTATGGGTTGGATAATTAGTCATAAAACCAATACTTCTTGTAAGTTACTACTAGCACATAGGATAAAAAACATAGTAAAGAGTCTATGAAAATGAAATATAGTAAACTTCAATGCAAATAATAAAAGGTTATTTTATTTGTAATATTAATATTTCACATTGACAAAGGGAAGTTATGATTATTAAACACAATGCATTCAAATTATATACTACACAATATGAATAACTATATCAAACTAACATTTCTCCACAACCCAAAGACTAAAATACCAAAATAATGAAACTTATTCAATTACTCATATGATTTGGAGAAGAATAGAAGATTTCATATTAAAACAAATTTACATAACATCTTATAAAATTTCATATTTATCTCAATAGCCAAAAATTATCCTCCATTTGGAATTAGGGGGAAGCACATAAATATAAGCTTGGGAAGGGTTACCTCATCCTCCAAACTGAGCCTAAACTTATGATGGCCATTTTTGTTAATAAAGTAATATTAGGGTGAGGAGGAAAAACTATTGAGTAAAATGGAACTTGATGCTGGATTATCAATTTTGGTGTTTGATGATCAGTAGATGTTATCTCGATATCCTCCTCAGTAGCCTTCAATTTTTCAAGTCATGCATAATTAGCCTCAAATTATTTATTAATAATATCAAAATTGAGCATAGAAGGTTTTAATATCTTACTAACTTCACCCATCAACATTCTATGCTCAAATTCATAAGCTTTAAATCCAACTTTGAGTGCCTCTAACTTAGTTACCTTATCCTTCACAAAATTGATCAGTTATAAGATCTCTTCACTAGTTTTATATATGTAGTGCCTTTAACTTCTACTTTGAAACTATCATCAACTACTTTGAAAAGTGATTCAAAATTGGGCCTATTTATCAAATACCCTATGGAGGTTATCGCACCTATGACCCTTATGTATTTTCAAATATCTACAGCCTCCTTTTCTTAGCCTATGAGTTGTGTTACCAAAACTTTCATCTGAGTATGCCAATGGAACACACCATCCCTCTTTTGAGTCACATAATCTACATCTCAAGAGACATCTTCGAAAATCATTAAGTTAAAATGACTATATTTGTTTTTCCTTGTGCATTGAAATGGTAAGTTAAGCCTCTTCTCAAGTTATTTTAGTTAGTTATTGTTGACTCTCTAAATCACCCCCAACAAGCACTGAGCTCATGAGAACCCCATGAAAGGTTTGAGAACTTGCATAATGTTGAGTTCCTCAAGAAAAGATTGCATTCAAAAATTCTTATCCATGCCCATGCTTAAGAAAATCAACACATTATCACATATCACTAAGTGTTGATCTTCACCCATCATGACTTTATCATAATAACATGATGTATTGATCAGAGCATGAGGGTCTAACAAACTTTAAGCAACAAAAGAAATAAGTGCATAGGGATTGGTTCTAAATTAAGAGGAGCACATTTGAGATATTTAAAATAATTTTGTACTCATACCCAAAAGACTCATTTTTCCTCCATGATTAAGTTCTACACCATATCATAGAGTTCCACTTCTATGCTCCCATAATTCATAGATTGTGATCTAAGTGGTGCACCACTCTTTTGTAGACTAGTACAATTTTTAGATAAAAGGTGCACACTTTTTATGGCTACCAAAGGACATTAAACACAAAGGGGATCAATTATTTATGTGTTTTTACATGAGAAAAATGCATATGCCCTTCACAATCTCAAAATTACATTGCACAATGATCTCTATATGTAATCTTTAGTAGGCACCCTTTTCATAGAATATAATTAGCTATCCATGCTTAGTTGTGCATGAGACTTAGAAAAGAATATAATACATATGGGATAGTGTGCATATGATACTAAGAAATACATGAGTAAAAGACCCTCTATGTGCATAGGATGATGATGCAAAACCTAAAGATACACTTGCATAGTTCCATGCCAGTGGGATAGTCTAGGTGGATTACCAGGTGGCAACCATAACCATAAACAAAGGTGGTAACTGAGCCTAATTAGACATTGAGGGAATTGAATATAAGTATTATTTAATTTAAAGGTGACTATAAAATCATGCACACATATATCCTACAACTAAAAAAACATATATTCAATCCTTGATACACATGTTGGCCACTAAAATATCCAAGAGTAACCTTTCAGCTACTTCCATGATCAAATTTTTAGACCTAAATTAAATGAGCATGGTCTATAGTAGTCATTGTGAATACTTTGGTGATATTAATTATCCTTGGGCTCTAGGCACCATTTTTAAATTTAATTTCCTATCTACCATCCCCAATAGTGAATTGATTATGTAGAGCCTTTCCTAGTGCTATATAAACCCTAATTTTTATTATAAAATGGTCAACATTTCTAGGTGTCGTAATGGTACCAAAAGTTTCCATCTAAGATCCCTCTCTTGGTATAATAAACATATACACATTCAATTTTATAATATTACCTTAGACCTTGAGATTAATAAGAATTGATTTATTTTTATTCATGCTCTATGTTTTGTGTGCATTCACGGTTGTTGATCTTTGTATGTGGATGTTTTTCCTTCTCATTGTCATCCTCCCTTCACACTTATACATAGAACCATAAGTCTCTATAGGTCACATGTTGTGTATACATGGGTCTACATAGGCATTATCTATGGATTATTTTTTCCCCCTCCTAATGCTATATTATGTTCCCTTACATCCATGCGAAACACTTATGTAACACATCTAGTTTGAAGATTTTATATATAGTATATTAGTTTTATTATGTTATTAAGTCAGTGAGGTAATTAATCTATTATTGGTGCATCACATTTTGCATTAAAAAAAACCCTCTTACCTTTTCTCTCCCTTTTCACCTTTATCGAGTTTAGGTTTAGCACTAACAATATATTTCATTTTTCTCTTTGTAGGTCTACACGCTTGTCTTAAACTAGGTGCATTTATAATAGATGTAAGTCAGCTTAATTTTAAGGTTCATCCCAAGGAGTGAAAGAGTTCCACACCCTAGGGCATGATCCAATTTTTACAATGAGACACCAAATCACTCTTCAACATGCAAGTCCAAGGCACTAGGTGCAGAAATGTTGCATGCCAATGCACATGAGATCCTTTCATATACAATTGCACATTTCAAGTCATAAAATTTCCAAAGTTTTATTAACTTCCCCCATTTTGTCTAAGATTAACCCCTAGAAGCCATGATTGTATTCAAAATATAGTACAGCCTAGTGGCTATACTTTTGACATTATCCAAAATATATAATGGAGCTTGAATTATTTATTTCTACAGAAGTCTCTATTTCACCTACTCTTAGCTTCTATACATCTCTTTCATTACCTCCCCTATTGTATCTACAAATAAAAAATTCATTTTTGTACTTAGTGGGGTAATTCATATTATTCTTCTATTTTTAGATCAAGGGGAATATATTTTGTCTTTTTTACAACACTACTACTTCCCTTGTGTTACTATTTACTCCCTGTTAGAGTAGGTTATTTACCTTAGCTCATGTTCACCTAGGTAATTTAATATTCCCACCCACTTATGTGTGGATATTTCATTTATATTATTTTAGATATTATGAAATATGATATATTTATCTCTTAGAGATTATGGGAATAGTTTCTTGTTGTTTATATCCTTTAGGGATAATTATTTCTTACTCGTAGGTTTGATCTCTAGGTTGATTTCTTAGTTAGAATTGATCACTTAGCTTGATATCTTAGAAGATTGATCTTCCTTACCTATATATGTAAGGTTCATTCATTGTATTTGATAAGCTTTGGAGACATAAATAACATCAACATTGTGTAATCTATTTATGGATAATATATATTTTATTCTTTCTATGTAATGTATTAGCTCAATGGTCATGGTAATGAGTTCTTTGAGAGATCTTGGTTGAAGAGTTATCCAAACTCTTTCAGGGTATCAGATCCATATCCACCAACTATTACTCATCTATTTATTTTTCACCAGCATTATACCTTGTTATAAATATTTAATTTTTTGGCATTTAATTTTGCATCAACATTAATTTTCATTAGAGATATTCCATATGGTGGTGTAGAGGGTTTGAATTTTTTTACTTTTTGTACTCTAATTTATGTAGCATATCAATTCATATTATATATGATTTGGTATCTATGGAATTGATCTTCTCGGCCAACAACAAGTCTTCATTGCTCTCCCTCATTTTTTTTTACACCATCCAACTGTATTCATCCTTCCACAACCTCTCCATGGATTCAGTTTTCTTTGATGAACAGTTTTGAGTTTTTTAATGACACTATTCCTAATGCCAACTACTGTTTCAAAGTTCCATTCTAATTCAATCTAGTTTTCACAAATATTATGGGATCCATCCACTCTTCCATATGTGCATAACACACACTATCTTTGGTTCTACTAGTAAGTCTAATATCCATTGGATTGTTCAAATTAGATGTGGCATAGTATTGATCAACACAAGCGTTCATAGTCTAGTATTATCTTGATTTGAATGGCTCATATTAATTTGGGCATTAGATTTTTATTGCCTACATCCGTTCCAAAACTAACACCATCTTAACTTTCCATGATGTAACATATGTAGTAGTCCAAATAAGCCTGTAGTTGGTCTAGTCATTTACAATAATTGGGTCAAAGTTTTTTGCATGCAACTATCTTCACTCATTGTTTTCCATATAAGTTTTCATGTAGCTTGGGCTACATTTTATACAAGGATTATTTGTTTTATAGTGTGCCTGAGCCTCCTCATTGGTGTCCCACTCAATGGCCTCCACTTGGTGGTTTGAACAAGTCTTCATGTATTGCCCTACAAACTAGTAAGATAAATGGTGACATCTTCTTGCTGATCTAGATTATGTAGTGCATGGTTTCCCCTTATCATTTGATCCCCAACCAATGGCATCCTCATTTTGTAGTTCAATAATCTCAAAATATTCCTTTGTATCCCTACCTATTCCCTTTCATAGTGCATTGGCTAGAAATAAATTTCGGCAACATGGTTGTGATCTATAAAGTGCTCTTGGTTTAACTGGTTCTCTAGTAGGCCTATTTCTTCCTTGATTTCCTCCAATGGCTAAACATCAACTTGGTCAAATGCATGAGCAGGAAAAGGAAATATTTGGTTCCAAGCATCACAATAAAGATAGATATCCTCCAAATCCCACCAAGCCCCATGTGAACTCCTTTTACAAAATAAAGGTTTGATTTTATTAATTAATTAATGGGAGATTCTATGCTTTCAATGATTATATGGGGTTTGTCATGCCATTTGTAATATTATATAAAGCATATGGGAGGAGTAATTGACCAATTTTTTAGTGGTGAGACATCATTAAGGGTGAATATTATTTGTCAGTGGAATATTTGTCCAAAGAATTTTGACACAAGGATTTGTGTTATTATTTTGAGGAGACTCAGTGTTTAATTCTAGTTCTAACACCACATTATAAGGCTAGGTCTGCTATTTTTTCCCTTGGTGCTTTTAAATTTTGTGGAATATTAGTTAATTTGGGTCATTAATGACAAAAAATGGAAATAATAATAACTTTTGATTCATATCTCACTTTTGTGTGCTATTTTTTTAAAAAGTGAGTATTTTTCCATGCTCATTCCATTGGTCCTATTTTCATTATAATTGCACTAAAATTATAAATTGTCAAATTTGGGGGGCCTCATAAAATAGTCTTTTGGGGGGTTTTAAAATGTAAAAATGGGTGTTTTTTTGGCCATTATAAAGGCCATGCAAGCTTAAAATTGTGTTTGGTGTCAGGGGATATACCCTTCATCCCCTCCCTATATTATGACATAGAGCATGCTTGGGGGCTTATTGGGGGTTGTCACACACAAATGCCTGCACCTCGAACCCTTATTCAATTCTTTTGAGTGTTGAAGACCATAGGGTGAGGTCCAATCTAACAAGTCAAATTCCATCACAAAAACACTTATTAGATTCATGCTCATTTATTTGTACACTTACAAATACATTTTTGGTAGAGCTTGATAACTTACATTTTTCAAGTATGATTCTTGTGCCACTTGTGTTTTTTAGCCATCCATTGCTCCTATTATAGTAGTTTTTTATTATGGGTGTGATTTTTTCATTCATCATGGCTTATTTTTCCATTTTCTACACTCTTGGCCCACATTGCTCCTTTTGGCCTGCATTGTACCACTTATGCCACTATTGCACTTTGTACTATCTTATATGAATTTTTAGTTGAGTTCAACATCCCTTTGCATGTGAATTTTATGTTGTCATTTTTTTACAATTAAGCCTTTTGAGTGTGTTTTTGAATATATGATGGGTTTTTTCCACCATTTTTCATACTCTTTTGTCAGCCCAATACATGTTCTATTATAATTTGTGCATTAACACTTTGACATACTTGTAGTTTGTGTCATGTTTCCATTAAGGCCCCTTTATTAGCACATTGGTTTATTATATGGAGACACATTTTCACTCCCTTATTGTTTATATAAAATCTCATGATTTGTGATATCTTATATAACAAGTTGATAGTTTCCTTATTTGGAGATATTCTAATGAATCCCATTGTCTTCCTTATTTTCATTTAGTGTTTTTGTGTATGGGATATATTATAATTGTATTAAATTATAAATTTACATGGGGGGTTTGTATTTACATCTTTCTTTACCTTCATGTATGTGTACCATAGTTTATACACCCTTTACATTTTAGTTGTCAGTCTCTTCCATCACCACTGGGGCCATCTTCTTGAGAGATATATCTATATTTTTGACACCAATTTTAAATAGTCGGTAGTCTCCCATAAATTGAAGTGTATCTATTTTGGTAAATCCTAGTGTTATCTTATCTTTTTTAGTAGTTAGACAATCTCTTTCAACATGATATGGATCTATTATGGTGTATACAATGTTATCTTGTTTGATGTTTGCATAGTGGATTCAAACCATTCATGCATACCTTTCTCATCCACTCCATCCATTTGGCATTATGGGGGGTGGGCATATAGGTTTTGATACTACATATTAGGTTTTGATTATCCCTTGCACATGAAACACTCATTTGTATGCTTTCAACACCATTGATAGTTTTCTTCATTGGAGTTATTCTAGTGAAGCCCAGTGTCATTTTTTTATAGTGAGTAGTGGATTTGGACCACTTGTGTAGATCAAGTTCATTTATGTATTGTGAGTAATTGGAATATGTATTACTTTAACATAATATTTGGGGGGATTTCTATCTCTCTCTTCTTCTTTTCTCTCTTTTTTGGGGGAAGTTTTGCCTACGAGTTTTCTCCCTTTATCCACTTTATGAGAGATTGATTCATGGATATATTATACATGAGTACTTGATCATGACTTATTTCTAAGATACATACTATGGATATGCCAGTTTATTTTCAGCCCATAGCTTTACTTGGGGGGGGGTGTTAAAGTAGGTTATTTACCTTATCTCATGACCTAGGTAATTTATTATTCCCACCCACTTATGTGTGGATATTTCATTTATCTTATTTTAGATATTATTAGATAATACACATTTATCTCTTAGAGACTATGAGGATAATTTTTAGTTGTTTCTATCCTTTAGAGATAGTTATCTCTTAATCCTAAGTTTGATCTCTAGCTTAATCTCTTAGTTAGGATTGATATTCTTTACCTATATAAGCAAGGCTCATTCATTATATTTGATAATCTCTGGGAACATAACTAAATTCATCATTGTATAATCTATTTATGGATAATATATAATTTATTCATTTTGTGTAATGTATTAGCTTCGTGGCTGTGTTGATGAGTTCTTGGAGAGATCTTGGTTGAATATTTATCTAAACTCTTTAATGGTATCATATCCATATCCACCACCTATTACTCAGCTATTTATTTTGCACCAATATTGTAACTTGTTATAAATATTCAAGCTTTTTGTATTTAATTTTGCATCAACATTAATTTTCATTGGAGATCTACCATATGGTGGTGTACAGGGTTTGAAATTTTTTATTTTTTGCACTCTAATTTATTTGTAATATTAGTTCATATTGTATATGATTTTGTATTTGTGACATTGATATTATTGGCTTAAAATGAGTCTTCATTTATCTCCTTCATTATTCATTACACCATCCAATCTTAATAATCCTTCCACGACCTCTCCATATATTCACTCTTCTTTGATAAATGGTTTTGATTATTTTTGATGTCACTATTATTGATGCCATCTACTACTTCAAATTTCCATTCTAATTCGATCTATTATTTAAAATGCTTACAGGATCCATCCACTATTCCATACATGAATATAACACACCATCTTTGGCTCTACTAGAAAGTCTAATATCCATTGGATTATTCACATTGGAAGTGGCATTCTATTGATCATCACAATAATTTATAGTCTAATATTATCTTGTTTTGAATGGATCATATAAATTTGGGCATTGGCATTTTATTTACCTGTATCCCATGCCATCTTACCTTACCATGATGTAACACATGAAAAAGTCCAAATAAACCTACACCTTTTCTATTCATTTGTAAATAGTTAGGTCAAAATATTTTGCATGAAACTATATTCACTCACCATCATCCATATATGTTTGCATGTAGCTTTGTCTATGTTTTTTGCAAGGCTTCTTTTCTTTCTAGCATACCCAAGTATCCTAATTGGCATCCCACTCAATGGTCACCACTTGGTAGTTTGAACTGGTCTCTTTGTGTTGCCCTACAAACAATTAAACTAAATGGTGACATTTCCTTACTGATTTGGCTTATGCAGTGCATGGTTTTCCCTTATCATCTAATCCCCAATCAAAGGATTTCTTATTTTTCTATTTTCTGATCTCAAAGGCTTGCTATGCAGCCCAACTTGTTCCCTTGTGAAACATATTTGTTGGAAATAAATGTTGGTGATATGGTTGTGATATTTAGGATATTTATTTATAATAATAGAAATAACATTCAAATATAACCCATTTAGAGAGGAAAACCTCCAATAATCAAAATAAATGAGAAAATGAATTCAATAATGAAAATTATGATGATTATGGATATCTATTCTCCATTTCAATATATATACCCATAATTGGGAAGAGTCACACCCATAATAGGGAAGGGTCACACCCATTCATTTCAATTATGTCATTCTAACTATTTATAAATAATAAATTAAAGACAAAGGTTATGATCTCCATTCCATAACCTTAGTAATCATAAGGTTAGGGGTGTAACATGCCCTTCCCCTTCAAAAAAGCATTACCCTCAATGCTTAACAACTCAGGATATTATTGCATGAATTGTTCATCCTCTCATGTTGCATATTCAGTGGGTATATTCTTCCATTTGATGAGAAATTTAGAAATGGCTCCGTTACATAATTTATTTAGTCATGTCTTTATAATAGTATTAGGTACCATAATAAACTTTCCTTATTCATCTAACTCAAGAAACTTGAAGTAGACCAAAATCTTGGAATGAATTACTTTATTTAAGCATGAAACATGAAAGATAAGATGAGTTTTGGAAGAAGGTGGAAGTTCTAACTTATAAGTAACACTTCCAATCTGGTGCAATACCTTGTAGGGCCCATAAAGTTTTGGTGTGAGTTTGATGTTCTTATGTTTTTTAAGTGACCATTATTTATAGGTTTCAAATGAAGGAACACTCAATCTCCTTCCACAAAATTCCTCTCACTGTGATGTTGATTAGCTTGTTGTTTTATCCTATTTTGAGCCATAACCAAATTCTCCTTAAGGACTTGAAGCACTTACTGCTGGTATTGAAGATGATCCTCATTGCATGATCTTTAGAATGACCCTAAAAATAATATGTAGTAGAAGGTGGGGGCTAGCCATAGAGAGCCTCAAATGGGGTCATCTTTGTTGTTGTGTGAAATGACATGTTAAACCATCATTCTACCTATGAAATCCACTTGGACCATTGTGCTTGTGTTTTTGAGGCAAAACACCATAGGTATCCTTTGAGACATTTATTCATAATTTTAATTTAGCCATTAGATTGTGGATGATAAGATGAACTATGGGCAAGTTTTGTGCCCCACACAAAAAATAGTTTAGTCCAAAATATGCTAGTAAAGATAGGATCACTATCACTGACAATTATTTTGGGAATGCCATGGAGTTTTAGTACCTTTTCCATGAATACTTCTGCCATGGTACTATCTTGAAATGGATGAGAAATCCCACAAAAATGTGTGTACTTAGTGAGTTGATCCACAACCACTAATATCACATCCATTTTATTTGATTTAGGTAGGCCTGTAATGAATTCCATTGATATTTCTACCCAACATTATGCTAGAATGGCTAATGGTTGTAAGTGACCTAGGGTTTTAATAATTTCTTCTTTATTTTTTTGACATATCAAACATTCTTCCATAAATTTATGTACATCCCCATTAAGGCCTTCGCAAATAAAATCCTTGTTTATATGGTTATAAGTCTTTAAGAACCCAAAATGTTTATCGATGGGTGAGTCATGCATTTGAGACAAGATACTAGCTTTCAATTTTGAATTTTTACACAAAAATAGCCTATCTTTGTACCATAATGAGTCTCTTTTTCAAACATACTTATCTAAATAAGATGGGTTCTCTTATAATTATTATATGATTTTCGTAGTTGGAGTGTATTTTTTCCACTCTACCCATGTTACTTCTAACCATTCAAGTTGTAATGAATAAATAACATAAAGTTTTGATTCCTCTACTTCTTGTCGACAAAGGACATCAACTACAATAATCTCTTTTCCTTTTTTGTAAATAATTTCAAAGTCATATCCTAGCATCTTTGTGACCCATTTTTGTTGATCCTCTAAAGATAGTCATTGCTCCAAAAAATACTTTAGACTCTCATGATCTATCTTAACTTTGAAATTCCTTCCTATGAGATATTGGCACCTTTACTCAACTACGTGAATGATTTATAAAATTTATTTCTCATATGTGGGCATTACCAAGTTCTTTCCCTTTAATTATCGACTCTCAAATGCTAATAGACACCCTTCTTACATTATTAGTGTCCAAATGCCATGGCCAGAAGAATCACATTCTACCATAAATGTCTTAGAGAAGTCTGGGGTAGCTAGCATAAGCATGGAAGTAAGAGCTTCTTTCAATTATTGGAATTCTTGGGTGGCTAAGTATGACCATGAAAATAAATCCTTCTTCACTAATGTTGTTAAGGGTGTTGTTATGCAATCATAGTTGTGAACAAATATTTTGTAGTATCCTATTAGACCTAATAATCCTATTAAACCTTTGATATTTTTAGGTTTTATCCAATCTTTGACAGCTATAATCTTCTTAGGGTCCACTTTAACACCTTCATGTGATATCACATGTCTTAATTACTCCACTTCATTCACTCCGAAAGCACATTTAGATTTATTTGCATAAATTTGATGGTTTTCCAATTCCTTTAATATATTTTCTACATGTTGCAAATGTTCTTCCAATGTTTTAATATAGATTAATATGTCATCGAAGAAGACCAATACAAATTTATGAAGAAATGCCTAAAAAATTGAATTCATGAGGCTCTAAAAATTAGATGGATCATTAGTGAGACCATATGGAATAATTAAGAATTTATAGTGACCCTCATGTGTCCTAAATGTAATCTTATGTACATCCTCCTCCTTTACCCAAATTTGATGATTCCCTAAACACAAATCTAACTTATTAAAGAAAATAAAACCATTCAATTCATCTAATAATTCATCAATGATAGGAATAGGAACCTTATATTTTAAAGTGATCTTATTGAGATCCATGTAATCTAGGCACATTCTCCATGACTCATCCTTTTTTTAACCATAACCATTGGAGATAAATAAGCACTTTTATTGGGACAAATAATACCTGATTCTAGAATTTCTATCACATATTTTTAAATTTCTAACTTTTATTCATAGGGGTAGCGACAAGGTTTAATGTTAGGAGGGATACTTCCTGAACTCAATTAAATTGCATGATCATGATCTCTAATTGGAGATAGGACCTTTGGTTCTTGAAAGAATTTTTGATGTTGAATAATTATTTGAATATTTTGCAGTTCCTAATTTTATACATCATGTGCTTTAAATAAATGTAGTTTTGCTATTATGCCATGAGATCCTTTCTTAAGTAACTTTTCCATCCTATGAGAGCTACTAATTTGGCTTGGTGGGGATTTCAACCCATTAAGTATGTATTTTTTTAAATTTATACTGAAAACCACGAATAAGTCTTTCAAATTGAAAGACACTATTCCCAATTATTTAAGCCATTACACTCCACAAATTACATCTACTCGCCTAATTGGTATGGCGAACATTTATGAATCTAGCTAATAATCCCCCATTGAGAGCTTGATATGATGACATTTACACCTAAAAGAAAGATTTTTCCCATAAAAAATCATGAATTAAAAATTGGAGACTAGATATAGAAAGCAATTGAGATCATTAGCTAATTTTTTATCAATGAAGTTATGGGTACTCCCTATATTGACTAAAACTGTCACTTTCTTCTTAATATAACCCACCACTTTAAGTGTTTGTGGTGTGTTTATCCCATTTAATACATGTAGAGAGATGGTATGTCTTTCTTATTCTTCAAAATTTTATGATATTATTATATTTTTGGTTATTTTATAGACAATTTGTCTTCCTCCAAAACCTCATTCTCAATAATCACTAGTCTTTTCTCACCATTGGCACACTTATGTCCTCTAGACCATTTACTGTCACAATGCCAACATAGGCACTTTTTTCTTTTTTCCACTTCCTATTAAGGAGAGAGATTGGTATTTTACCTTAGGTTAAAAGAGTTGACCATATTTATATTAAAAATATTAGTCACATATCTATCTCTCCATCTCAAAGTTTAACATTGCATGAATCTCTTGGTAGTAGAGTTTCATTACTCAATGTGTAGTGCTTGTTGCATTACTTTACTAATTGTATATATTTTCAAGAAATGAACATCATGCTTAATTTTTTCATGTAGTCCATTGATGTAAAATTGTAGTCTCTAATAGGATTTTGATTTCAGAGTTTGGATTGCCAATCTCATATGATATGTATTATATTTTGCTATGGATCCTATTTGTTTCAAATTTATTAGTTGGGTGAAATAAATTCCCTTCCATGGATATTCATAGTAGGTTGTTAAGTACTTCATAAATTCATCCCAACTAATCCCTTTCCTTTTCTTGTTACTCATCATTCACTAGTACCATTGATAAGGTTCATATTCTAGATGTAGTGAGGCTATGTCAACCTTTGCATTCTCTGGTATATTATGAAGCTTAAAATATTTTTCCATGAGACTTATCCAAGAGGTTACATACATGTTGGTCAAACTTTTAGGTGTTCATATTTCATATGTTTAATTTTATCCCTTAGAATTGTTGTCCTATGTTTGCTTTATTGTGACCTCCAGGATGGTTTGGCTATGTATGAGTGATTGTAGGATTTGTATTAATTAGGGACTTCAATTCATACTTTAGATCTTGTTTAAAACTATATAAACCCTCATGTAATGATGTTTCAAACGGGGTAAACAAATTATCCTTGATAAAAGTGACCACTATTTCACATCCCTCAAGTATGTTTCCTTGAATGTTAGGTGGTGGACAATGAAAGGAATCATTAGGATTAGTGGTTGAAGAAAAGGCATTTGTTATGAAAGGCAAGGATATAGATTTGGTTTTTTAAATAGATCTATATTTTTTCTTAATTCTTGGAGGAAAGTATATGGAGTGAGTGATAACCATAAACAATTAAAACATGTGTTGTATTAGGAGCATATGTTCCACTGTTGACTAACTTTGACCAAAAAAATTTAGAATGTAAAATGAATTGAATATAAAAACACAAAGAAAGGACCCTGAATGAAATTTTATGAGATTTATAAACATATAAAAAAATTAAAAAAACCCATAAAATTATAGATTGTGGAGAAATTTCATGAAAAATTGTAAACATGTAATAACTTATTCAAAACAAATCTTCAAATCTCCCAATTTTTATTGTGGAATCCTTATATGATTATCTAAATTTGTTAAAAAAAATTCAAAAGAATTTGTAATGGTTTGTGAGATATAGTGGAAATAAAATTCTATGCCAAAATTGATGCTTTGATACTACTTGTTAGGATATTTATTTATAATAATAGAAATAACATTCAATTATAATCCACTTCAAGGGGAAAACCTCCAATAGTAAGATTAAATGAGGAAATTAATTAAATAATGAAATTTATCATGATTATGGATAGCCATGCTCAACAATATATATACCCATAATAGGGAAGGGTCACACCCATTCATTTGAATTATGTGAGCCTAACTATTAATAATTAATAAATGAAAGGTAAAGGTTATTATTTCCATTTCATAATCTTAGTACTCATAAGGTTATGTTTGTAATATGATCTCCTAAGTGCTCTTTGTTCAACTAGTTCTCTACTTGGCCGATTTAATCCAATGATTTAACATTGACTCGGTCAAATGCATGAGAAGGAAAAGGAAATATTTGGTTCCAAACATTGAAATAAATGTATATATTCTCCAAATCCCACCAATCCCCACATCAAATTATTTTATAAAATAAAGGTTTGATTTACTTTATTAATTCATGTGATATTTTATGTTTTTAGTGATTTTATGGGGTTTGACATGCCCTTTGTAATCTTATATAAAGCATATGCGAGGAGTAATTGACCACCTTATTAGTGGTAATACATCATTAATGGTGAATAGTTTTTTTCAATGGAATATTTGACTAGGGGATTTTGACATAAGGATTTGTGTTATTTTTTTTAGGAGACTCAGTGTTTAATTTTAATTCCAACACCTAGTTAAAAGGCTAGGTCTGTTGATTTTTACCTTAGTGAATTTATTTTTTGTGAACTCTTAGTTAATTTGGATCATTAATGATATAAAATGGGAATCCTAATAAGTTTTTATTTGTATCTCTCTTTTGAATGCCACTTTTTGAAAAAGTGAGTATTTTTCCATGCCCATTTCATTGGTCCTATTTTTATTGTAATTCTACTAAAATTATAAAGTGCCAAATTTGGGGAGCCTCATAAAAATGTTTTTTTTAGGGGGGGTGGATTTAATGCAGAAATGGCTTTTTTATCCAGTCCAAAGTCCATACAAGATTCAAATTATGTTTGGCATCAGGGGCTCTACCCCTCAACCCCTCCCTATACTCTGATAGGGAGCGTGCTTGGGGTTCATCCCCTAGACTCCATAATGGGTGTTACACCTTAACCCTATTGGGGATGCTACCCATAAAACCCTACATTCCATCCTATTATTTAGTTATTATGAGTGTTGAATATTGTTGGGTGAGGTTCAATCTGACAGGTGGTCAGATTCCCTCACAAAAACACTTTATTACATTCATGTTCATTTATTTGTACACTTACAGATATAATTTTAGTAGATCTAATGTCTTACATTTAATGAGTATTATTCTTTATGACACTTATGTTTTTTTGCCATCCATTGCTCCTATTATGGAATCTAATTCTTTTGGGTGTGATTTTTTCATTCATAATGGCTTCTTTTTCCATTTGCCACACTCTTGGCCCACATTGCTCCTTCTTGGCCCGTATTATACCACTTATACCACTATTGCACTTTGCACTATCTTGGACACATTTTTGGATGAGTTTGACATCCCTTTGAATGTGATTTGTAGATTGTCATTTTTTGGTAGTTGAGCCTTTAGAGTGTGCTTTTGCATACATGATGACTTCTTTTACCATTTGTCATACTCTTCCGTCAGCCCATAACATGTTTTATTCTAGTTTATACATTGAAAATTTGAATTACTTGTAGTTTATGTCATGTTTTGATTAAGTCCCCTTTCTTAGTGCCTTGATTTCTTCTATGGAGGCAATTTTTCACTCCCTTTTTGTTTGGAACAACTCTCATGATTTGTGATATATTTTATGACAAGTAGATTGTCTCCTTATTTAGAGTTATTCTAATGAAGCCGAATGTCTTCCTTATATTCATTTGGTGTTTTTTTATATGGGATATATTATAATCACCCTACAATATAATGTTCCATGGGGGTTTTAATTTTACAACCTTATCTACTGTCATGCATATGTATATTATTTTATGCACCCTTTACTATTTTAGTTGCTAGTCTCTTCCATCACCAATAGGGCCAAATTCTTGAGAGATTTTATCTATATTTTTGACACCACTTTTTTCAATAGTTGTTAGTCTCCCATAACTTGAAGTGTATCTATTATAGTAGATACCAGTGTCATCTTATCTTCTTCAATAATTAGACATTCTCTTTCAACATGCTATGGAGTTGTTCTGGTGCATACAATGTTACCAAGTTCTTTCCTTTTAATTATCGACTCTCAAATGCTAATAGACACCCTTCTTACATTATTAGTTTCCAAATGCCATGGCCAGAAGAATCACATTCTACCATAAATGTCTTAGAGAAGTCTGGGGTAGCTAGCATAAGCATGGAAGTAAGAGCTTCTTTCAATTATTGGAATTCTTGGGTGGCTAAGTATGACCATGAAAATAAATCCTTCTTCAATAATGTTGTTAAGGGTGTTGTTATGCAAGCATAGTTGTGAACAAATATTTTGTAGTATCCTATTAGACCTAATAATCCTATTAAACCTTTGATATTTTTAGGTTTTATCCAATCTTTGACAGCTATAATCTTCTTAGGGTCCACTTTAACACCTTCATGTGATATCACATGTCTTAATTACTCCACTTCCTTCACTCCGAAAGCACATTTAGATTTATTTGCATAAATTTGATGGTTTTCCAATTCCTCTAATATATTTTCTACATGTTGCAAATGTTCTTCCAATGTTTTAATATAGATTAATATGTCATCGAAGAAGACCAATACAAATTTATGAAGAAATGCCTAAAAAATTGAATTCATGAGGCTCTAAAAATTAGATGGATCATTAGTGAGACCATATGGAATAATTAAGAATTTATAGTGACCCTCATGTGTCCTAAATGTAATCTTATGTACATCCTCCTCCTTTACCCAAATTTGATGATTCCCTAAACACAAATCTAACTTATTAAAGAAAATAAAACCATTCAATTCATCTAATAATTCATCAATGATAGGAATAGGAACCTTATATTTTAAAGTGATCTTATTGAGATCCATGTAATCTAGGCACATTCTCCATGACTAATCCTTTTTTTTAACCATAACCATTAGAGATAAATAAGAACTTTTATTGGGACAAATAATACCTGAGTCTAGAATTTCTATCACATATTTTTAAATTTCTAACTTTTATTCATAGGGGTAGCGACAAGGTTTAATGTTAGGAGGGATACTTCCTGAACTCAATTAAATTGCATGATCATGATCTCTAATTGGAGATAGGACCTTTGGTTCTTGAAAGAATTTTTGATGTTGAATAATTATTTGAATATTTTGCAGTTCCTAATTTTATACATCATGTGCTTCAAATAAATGTAGTTTTGCTATTATGCCATGAGATCCTTTCTTAAGTAACTTTTCCATCCTATGAGAGCTACTAATTTGGCTTGGTGGGGATTTCAACCCATTAAGTATGTATTTTTTTAAATTTATACTGAAAACCACGAATAAGTCTTGCAAATTGAAAGACACTATTCCAAATTATTTAAGCTATTACACTCCACAAATTACATCTACTCGCCTAATTGGTATGGCAAACATTTATGAATCTAGCTAATAATCCCCCATTGAAAGCTTGATATGATGACATTTACACCTAAAAGAAAGCTTTTTCCCATAAAAAATCATGAATTAAAAATTGGAGACTAGATATAGAAAGCAATTGAGATCATTAGCTAATTTTTTATCAATGAAGTTATGGGTACTCCCTATATTGACTAAAACTGTCACTTTCTTCTTAATATAACCCACCACTTTAAGTGTTTGTGGTGTGTTTATCCCGTTTAATACATGTAGAGAGATGGTATGTCTTTCTTATTCTTCAAAATTTTATGATATTATTATATTTTTGGTTATTTTATAGACAATTTGTCTTCCTCCAAAACCTCATTCTCAATAATCACTAGTCTTTTCTCACCATTGGCACACTTATGTCCTCTAGACCATTTATTGTCACAATGCCAACATAGGCACTTTTTTCTTTTTTCCACTTCCTATTAAGGAGAGAGATTGGTATTTTACCTTAGGTTAAAAGAGTTGACCATATTTATATTAAAAATATTAGTCACATTTCTATCTCTCCATCTCAAAGTTTAACATTGCATGAATCTCTTGGTAGTAGAGTTTCATTACTCAATGTGTAGTGCTTGTTGCATTACTTTACTAATTGTATATATTTTCAAGAAATGAACATCATGCTTAATTTTTTCATGTAGTCCATTGATGTAAAATTGTAGTCTCTAATAGGATTTTGATTTCAGAGTTTGGATTGCCAATCTCATATGATATGTATTATATTTTGCTATGGATCCTATTTGTTTCAAATTTATTAGTTGGGTGAAATAACTTCCCTTCCATGGATATTCATATTAGGTTGTTAATTACTTCATAAATTCATCCCAACTAATCCCTTTCCTTTTCTTGTTACTCATCATCCACTAGTATCATTGATAAGGTTCATATTCTAGATGTAGTGAGGCTATGTCAACCTTTGCATTCTCTGGTATATTATGAAGCTTAAAATATTTTTCCATGAGACTTATCCAAGAGGTTACATACATGTTGTTCAAACTTTTATGTGTTCATATTTCATATGTTTAATTTTATCACTTAGAATTGTTGTCCTATGTTTGCTTTATTGTGACCTCCAGGATGGTTTGGCTATGTATGAGTGATTGTAGGATTTGTATTAATTAGGGACTTCAATTCATACTTTATATCTTGTTTAAAACTATATTAAACCCTCATGTAATGATGTTTCAAATGGGGTAAACAAATTATCCTTGATAAAAGTGACCACTATTTCACATCCCTCAAGTATGTTTCCTTGAATGTTAGGTGGTGGACAATGAAAGGAATCATTAGGATTAGTGGTTGAAGAAAAGGCATTTGTTATGAAAGGCAAGGATATAGATTTGGTTTTTTAAATAGATCTATATTTTTTCTTAATTCTTGGAGGAAAGTATATGGAGTGAGTGATAACCATAAACAATTAAAACATGTGTTGTATTAGGAGCATATGTTCCATTGTTGACTAACTTTGACCAAAAAAATTTAGAATGTAAAATGAATTGAATATAAAAACACAAAGAAAGGACCCTAAATGAAATTTTATGAGATTTATAAACATATAAAAAAATTAAAAAAACCCATAAAATTATAGATTGTGGAGAAATTTCATGAAAAATTGTAAACATGTAATAACTTATTCAAAACAAATCTTCAAATCTCCCAATTTTTATTGTGGAATCCTTATATGATTATCCAACTTTGTTAAAAAAAATTCAAAAAAATTTGTAATGGTTTGTGAGATATAGTGGAAATAAAATTCTATGCCAAAATTGATGCTTTGATACTACTTGTTAGGATATTTATTTATAATAATAGAAATAATATTCAATTATAATCCACTTCAAGGGGAAAACCTCCAATAGTAAGATTAAATGAGGAAATTAATTAAATAATGAAATTTATCATGATTATGGATAGCCATGCTCCACAATATATATACCCATAATAGGGAAGGGTCACACCCATTCATTTGAATTATGTGAGCCTAACTATTAATAATTAATAAATGAAAGGTAAAGGTTATTATTTCCATTTCATAATCTTAGTACTCATAAGGTTATGTTTGTAATATGATCTCCTAAGTGCTCTTTGTTCAACTAGTTCTCTACTTGGCCGATTTAATCCAATGATTTAACATTGACTCGGTCAAATGCATGAGAAGGAAAAGGAAATATTTGGTTCCAAACATTGAAATAAATGTATATATTCTCCAAATCCCACCAATCCCCACATCAAATTATTTTATAAAATAAAGGTTTGATTTACTTTATTAATTCACGTGATATTTTATGCTTTTAGTGATTTTATGGGGTTTGACATGCCCTTTGTAATCTTATATAAAGCATATGGGAGGAGTAATTGACCACCTTATTAGTGGTAATACATCATTAATGGTGAATAGTTTTTTTCAATGGAATATTTGACTAGGGGATTTTGACATAAGGATTTGTGTTATTTTTTTTAGGAGACTCAGTGTTTAATTTTAGTTCCAACACCTGATTAAAAGGCTAGTTCTGTTGATTTTTACCTTAGTGAATTTATTTTTTGTGAACTCTTAGTTAATTTGGATCATTAATGATATAAAATGGGAATCCTAATAAGTTTTTATTTGTATCTCTCTTTTGAATGCCACTTTTTGAAAAAGTGAGTATTTTTCCATGCCCATTTCATAGGTCTTATTTTTATTGTAATTCTACTAAAATTATAAAGTGCCAAATTTGGGGGGCCTCATAAAAATGTTTTTTTTTAGGGGGGGTGGATTTAATGCAAAAATGGGTTTTTTATCCAGTCCAAAGTCCATACAAGATTCAAATTATGTTTGGCATCAGGGGCTCTACCCCTCAACCCCTCCCTATACTCTGATAGGGAGCGTGTTTGGGGTTCATCCCCTAGACCCCATAATGGGTGTTACACCTTAACCCTATTGGGGATGCTACCCATAAAACCCTACATGCCATCCTATTATTTAGTTATTATGAGTGTTGAATATTGTTGGGTGAGGTTCAATCTGACAGGTGGTCAGATTCCCTCACGAAAACACTTTATTACATTCATGCTCATTTATTTGTACACTTACAGATACAATTTTAGTAGATCTAATGTCTTACATTTAATGAATATTATTCTTTATGACACTTATGTTTTTTTTCCATCCATTGCTCCTATTATGGAATCTAATTCTTTTGGGTGTGATTTTTTCATTCATAATGGCTTCTTTTTCCATTTGCCACACTCTTGGCCCACATTGCTCCTTCTTGGCCCGTATTATACCACTTATACCACTATTGCACTTTGCACTATCTTGGACACATTTTTGGATGAGTTTGACATCCCTTTGAATGTGATTTGTAGATTGTCATTTTTTGGTAGTTGAGCCTTTAGAGTGTGCTTTTGCATACATGATGACTTCTTTTACCATTTGTCATACTCTTCTGTCAGCCCATAACATGTTTTATTCTAGTTTATACATTGAAAATTTGAATTACTTGTAGTTTATGTCATGTTTTGATTAAGTCCCCTTTCTTAGTGCCTTGATTTCTTCTATGGAGGCAATTTTTCACTCCCTTTTTGTTTGGAACAACTCTCATGATTTGTGATATATTTTATGACAAGTAGATAGTCTCCTTATTTAGAGTTATTCTAATGAAGCCGAATGTCTTCCTTATCTTCATTTGGTGTTTTTTTATATGGGATATATTATAATCACCCTACAATATAATGTTCCATGGGGGTTTTAATTTTACAACCTTATCTACTGTCATGCATATGTATATTAGTTTATGCACCCTTTACTATTTTAGTTGCTAGTCTCTTCCATCACCAACAGGGCCAAATTCTTGAGAGATTTTATCTATATTTTTGACACCACTTTTTTTAATAGTTTTTAGTCTCCCATAACTTGAAGTGTATCTATTATAGTAGATACCAGTGTCATCTTATCTTCTTCAATAATTAGACATTCTCTTTCAACATGCTATGGAGTTTTTCTGGTGCATACAATGTTAGCTTATTTGGTGTTCGAGTAATGTATTTAGACCACTCATGAAGACATTTTTCATATATTCCACCCATTTAGTATTATGGGGCATGCACATACAAGTTTTGGCATCACTCCACCTAGTCAGTAATATGAGGGGTGTGGTGCAGATATTCTTAGGTGATGAGCATCCCTTGCATATGTAGTACTCATTTTTATTTTAGGCTCTACTAACGGTCTTCTTCATTGGGGATATTCTAGTGAAGCCCAGTGTTAGTTTTTTTTAATAAATTAGTGGATTCAGACCACTTATGTATATTGAGTTCCTTTGTGACTTGTGAGTACTTAAAGTATGGATTGATTCAATATCAGCTTTGGGGGGCTTTCTAGCTCTCTCTTCTTTTATCTCTTTTGGGGGGAGTTTTTCCTATGATTTTTTTCCATTTATCCACTTCATGAGAGATTGCTTCATGGATATATTATACATGAGTACCTGATTAGGCCTTATTTCTAGGACTTATACTGTAGATATGCCACTTTATTTTTATCCCTTACCTTTAATTGAGGGGGGTGTTCGAGTAGGTTAATTACCTTAGCTCATGTTCCATTAATTAATTAATTATTCCCACCACTTATGTGTGGATATTTAATTTATCTTATTTTAGATATTATGAAATATTACATATTTATCTCTTAGATTTTATGGGGATAATTTATAGTTGTTTATATCCTTTAGGGATATTTATCTCTTAGTCCTAGATCTGATCTAGCTTGATCTCTTAGTTGTGATTGATCACTTAGTTAGGATTGATCTTCCTTTCATATATATGCAAGGCTCATTCATTGTATTTGATAAGTTTTGGAGACATAAATAACTTCAAAATTATATAATCTATTTATGAATAATATATATTTTATTATTTTTGTGTAATGTATTAGATTTATGGTTGTGGTAATGAGTTCTTATAGAGATCTTGCTTGAAGAGTTATCCAAACTCTTTCACTCCTTATTCCTCACCATTTTAATTTTACCACTCCCATGAAAATGAGTGCTTATTTTGGGAAATTATGTAAGGACTAGGCCCATCATATCCTTCTTCATCTCTTGAAACTCCTTGACCAAATCATGGAAAATGAGTTCTTTTTGCTCCCTTGACTGAGTGGTTTCTAGATTAGTAGAAGGTGGAATGAAAACTAGTAGAAATATGAAGTCACTTATTTAGATGGGAAATTAAATAAGTACAAGAGTGATCATACCCCATTCTAAGATGCTCATTTTGGGTATAAGAGTGATCATATCCCATTCTAAGATGCTCATTTAGGGTACAATATTGACTACATATTTCATCTACCCTAGATTTATTATGATGGTCATTATAAATGACTCGACTTGAGTAGATTAGGGAATCAATAGGTCTGATTAGGTGCATGGTCTAGGTGGCAATTAGGGATAAAAATGGAGATTGTCACCTTATACTCAAAATGAACCTTCATTTTATGCAGTTGGGGCCAAACTATAGTATAAAGAATTAAAGAATCAAAAGAATTAGAGATTTGTAGCCTAGTTTGATCAATGTGAGCATCGGCATACAATGAATTGGTTTTTTTACAATACTTCTATAGTGACTTATAGGGGAGAGTGGGGTATAAATTATACTAGTGGATGAAAATTGACCATCTAAGAATCTACAACTATAATGAAATAAGCAAGGGAGGGTATTACCTTATTCAAATCTTGCCTTTCTTCTTTGATAAGAATATCCTTGATTGAGCTGATAGTTGTTGTATCCATTAGAGTAGATGACATTGAAGTAGAAGTTTAAGGGTAGCGACTGGGAGTTATGGTTTTAGGCACATTAGTAATTCTTAAAGTAGGGTTTTATTTCAAAACAAATCTTTCATTTGACTCTAGTGCCCTATCTTCCACTAATAATTTAGTGGATATTAAATCATATTTTCCTTGTTCCACTCCTCCTTCCTCTTCCAATATATCTATATCTCTAGATTCATCTTCACATATTTCCTTAGATAAATATTTTCCTTCTTCAATATCTTTATCTTCTCCATACACCCACTCTTATTCATTTTCCCATCCTCCTTTGTCACTATTCAACAGTTTGATAGGTTCCAATTCTTTTGCTCCTCCTTTCAATTCTTCTTTTTCGTCATCTAATTAATTATATATAGGACCCCCTTTGGTAATTAGGTGTTTAGTAGGTCTCTCTAATATTATCACATTTGGATGAGATACAAGAGTCTTGGGTTTTATCTTGTAAGTTGAAATGGGTGGTTGGGTGGAAATGGAGCCTTGGAAATTGGGCAGCCTATATGAGTTAAGAGTGGAGGTGAAGGAATTGAGATTATATGAGTGATTAGTGGAGATTTTAGAGGTACTAGAGTTGAATTTATAGGTGGAATAGTAAAATAATATCTCTAAAATAATTCAAGAAGAATCACGTGTTGAAATATGGTTAAAGGGGCAAGGGTACTAAATAAATTGCTTCTAGTTATCTACTTACAGGAGGTGAAGCCTTGGTAATTGCAGTAATAAACTACACTAGATATGTTAGATGATGGGTTAGAATTGACTTATGAATATTCCTTCTAATCTAGGGATATAGCTCCCCTTAAGGGGAACCTTCCTTCGAGGGACCAACTTCTTACTTATTGTGGAAACGTAGGATGGCAGTGCACTTGTGATAATTGAGCATGTAGTTGGGGCCATTGATGTCTTGAAACATTTTTTACCTCCTCCACTATATTATTTTCATAATCTCTTATGATTAAAGGATCATATTAAATTGAGGATACCACCATAGACACTCTATACTAATTCATCTAAGTATAAACCTCAAGATCATATTTAACATTAATAAAGATTGGATCATTCTCGTACCTCATGTGTCCATAGTAAATGTGGACTACATTATTTCTAAGGTGATTGAGGAATTTTCTAACCCTATTTCTAGGGCCCCAATCCCATAATGTTTTTTGATTCAACCCATAATGGGTTATGAAATTCCCAACTAAATTGAGGTGCCTCATCAAATATTACATTTTGCCAATGCTTAGAAAAGTTTTATGATAGTACCCGTAGTGCTTGGCACTTAAATACTCATCCAAATTGTTATAAATCTATAAATATATCCCATACTCTACTAAATTTTTAGGAAAAAATGAGGTAAATTTAGATGAGGAGCCCTATTTCCCTCTATATATATTATAGTGAGGTTAGGATAGTACCAACAATCTCACATATTTGCAATGCTATGTCATATATTTTCAAAGAACCTGGGCATTGAGCACCCATAAATGGATTGATACACTAGTGGGTATATTTCTTCTATAATATTCTCTATTTCTCTTCTAAACCTATAAACATGGAGTAAGGAGAAGTCATCATAGACCCTATTGTTTATATATTCTACATATGGCTCCCAAGGTTGTCTATAGGTTGTGTGCATTGTCGACATGATTGCATCTAATACATAAGACATCATGTAAAATTACAATAAGATGGCCATTTATCAACCTTAAAAATTTTTACCCTAAACTAGAAACTGATAACCTTCCAAAGTGCCACTATTTTGTCAGATGTCAGAATTATGTATAGCAAGGGCACCCATGCCTCATATATGTAAATAGTGATATAAAACCCATAGAACATATTCAAAAAGGCCATGGATATCCTAATACCTATTTTGAATTTGATTATGGTAAAAAAAGAAATAAATCCTTGAATATTAATTTTTTTCCTTTCATCGACTACTACTTGAGCTTGCCCTCGACTGTGTTATGTTCTAACTAGGCATTGGTTGTGACCTAGTTAAAAGTCATTTTAGGAACTGGTAGCTGAAAATAATTCTCAAAACCATCCCTATAGATATAATTAGCCACATTTATATGAATTCTAATGTGAAAATAATCTTTAGTAATGGTACCATTAATAAATAAATCACGTAGTAAGTCAATGCACGATATTACCTCAAATTTCACCATTGCATTATGTAATCTCATAATTTTAAATAATAGTAGATTATTTACATATCATTTATTATCCTCATATAATTGATATTGGGTTGAATATGTCTCAATATCATTGAGCTCATCCTATAAAGTAAAGTAGTAGTGAAATGATAATAGCCCTCTATCAAAAATAATGTTTAATTACTTAGTTCCTTTTGTAATAGAATATTAAGAGGAGGCCGGTTAGTTGATCAAGATGATGAAGCTATTGTTGTACTATAAAGTTTATCATAAGCTAGATGGATTGATTCATAAATTATCTAATAGGAAAATTAGTGCTCTTGATGGCTCAGTGGCTTGAATTCATAGTTCATGTATTATTGATTAATGAAAAATTGATTTAATGCTCTCAAAAATTTGTATATATCACTTAAATATTGATACTTGATTGCCCAATTCATGTGGAGTTAATGCAATAATGAATTTTACCTCTATTTCCCATTTGATTTGAAATTTATTAATTAGCTTTAGCAGGTGTCTTTTCTACCACATGGTGACTTTTTGTTAACTCTAAGTGCTCATTCATCACCTTAAAATAAGTGTCTATTCCCAGTTTATTCAAATTTTACCTAGATATCAACTCTCACACTTGTATTTTGGCTATGAATCTTTGAGATTATGACACTTGTTTTGACCTCATTTATCCAAGGTCTTCAACTTTATAAATCTACTTTGTATGGCCCATAATTATGAGTTAACGAGAATTTTCCACTTGTCATGATCTCAGGGACTCAGATCTCTATAAAATTTAAATTGTGTATCTCTTCACATGCATGAGATGATGCCATGTGGAGTAATATTTGGACCCTATGGAAATTATTGTATTTGTTTTTATACCTTCTTCTTAATGGGTTCAAAGCTTCTGAGATGATAACATGTGGATGACTCCAAAAAATCTAGAGAAATCAAAACTTTAGCTATGTAACTTTGAATGATGATTTCTGAGTCGATGATATCAGAACACATTGGTGGTTCTTGTTAACTCAGAGACTTAAAATTTTTAGCATTGTAATTTATTGTCAATCCATTGACTTCTGAGGTGTTGACACATGGAACAATTTCCTTAATTTGGAGACTTAAAACTTTTACAATGTGTTTGAAATTGATAAGGCCCAAGAAAATGGGATTATGCCATATTATTTTATATCATTTGCTCGAATACTTAGGAACCTTTAATATATTAGACCTTCCTTGATCAGTAATATTTTCCACTTGGCATGATCTCGGGAGTCAAATAACCTTTTTAATATCAATTGAATTTTATTCAAACAAACTCCAAGTGACCAATATGTTTCCACATGGCATGATCTTAGGGCTCTAAGACTTGATTTTTTTTGAACTTTTACAAAGACTAGTTATTTATTGAATAAACAATATCCTTACACATGGATAACCTACAATGAATCAAATACTTTTAAAAATTAGAATGAATTTTTGATGTCATGATTTGTGAATGAAAGAGATGCTTACACATGGATGAATATTGGGAATCTGGATGCTCAGGGAAACTTGGAAATTCATGAAGATTTTAGTCAACTACAAGTACACATAATGTAGTTAGCTGTCACGATGTAGGGAACTTGACAAAAATATGAATCTCAAGAACTAGATGCTACAAATCAAAGCTTAAATATGATAACATGTTTTCATTAGTAATGTTAGTCGATTAAATAAAAAATCAATATTGAATACACATTTTAAAATAGAAAAAAATCAAAGGTGGTAGATAATTCATGAATGATGTTCAACCTTTGTTTTTCTCCCTTTTGGAACTTTTTAGTAAGATTAGAATTTGAAAATAACCTAAGGTTTGTGAAAGTTAAATTATTATTCATATTCCTAAGGTTTATATGGCCCATGAATAATATTCCATAATAGTAATGGGCATGCATTTCAATTCTAAAAATAGGGTGTGTTGGGGCACTAAAAATGGCCACTTAGTGGATAAATAATCTAGAGTATTTAAGAACCTAGAATCTCAGTTAATGTATCATAAATAAACATCGGTATTAAAAATAAAAGAATAAGTAAACCAATCAATTGCAAGAGGCTCCAACTTCCTCATGCAACATACTAAGCCTTTTCAATCGTAAGATCTGTGTGTGATTTTGTGAGATTCATTTACCCCTTGTTATGAGAGTTTTGACAGAGATCTAGATAAAGACTATAAGTTTTATTTTGATTTATGATTTTATAAACAATAATAAAGGAGGCCATATCTATATTGTCATCCATGGTCCATATCCCTAACATATATACATATGACTCTACTCTAATCCTTGTTTTATTATTAGTTAGGCATCATAAACCCAGTAGAAATTACTTGAATCACCCTTCCTCCACTAGCTTGTATGATGATTTTTTTTAATTTTTAAAAATATATGGAAGAATGGTTAAGAATAACCATTGGTTGGGTGTGTGTATAAAAAAATTATTTTTCATCAATATGTCTCTATCAGCATGTATCCATCTCAATGTTTATTCTTTCTCATCCAAGTTTTAGTTTGTAATAGTGTAGTTGATCTTAGGAAATGAAAAGTCTTTCTAAAAGTTTCATGAGTATATAAGAGTGAATTCCAAAGGCCTAATGAACTTATATAATTTAGACACAACCTAATTTTAATCACAACACATACCTTAATTTTATAAACTCAAGTACTACCCAAACAAATCTTGGTAGATGCTATCTGCTCACTTCTTGATTCATCCCCTTTATTTTTGTAGACCTCTCATAATTTTAACATAAGAAAATGACTGAACTTTAAAACAATTTTCATAATACTAACCTGAATAACACAACTAAATATGAAAGAAAATGTTGAAAACATGAAACTAATCTAAGAAAAAAAGAAATCTAAGGAAAGAAAATATCAAAATCATAGAAACCTATTCTATAAATTAATAAACCTATTCTAATCCTATTTATATGAGATCCCACAATAATTTAGAATCATCTCCAGTTAGTGTAGCCATGAAATAATTCTTCAAAAACTATCCATTCTTTGGAAAGTAAGATCATTACCTTGGAGGTCCTTCAGATGAAATGTATTGTTACCTAAGATTTCAAATATTTGGTATGGCCTAATCCATAAAGGAGTGAACTTGTCATGCTTCCATTTATTTTCATGTGCCTTATCTCATAAAAGCACTAAGTTTAAAATCCTAAAATCCTTGATTTTAGACCTCTTGTCAAACCACATTTTGACAATGTCTTGGTTCTTCTTGAAGCTATGCAGTGCTTCAATTCATGCATCTTTCTTCTGAACTATGTCAAGTAGTCTAGACTAGATTATTTTATCTTCTGCCATATACTATTGTATGAACTAGTATGTTGGTAGTTAAGAGTAATAGAAAAAATTCATTATTATCCATAAACTAGTAGGAAAGGTAAATCCTTGAGGGATTGCTTATGTCTTTTTCTATCTACCCATAGTGCATACTTCAGTAGTAGATGTCATTCTTTAGGTTTATCCTATGATTAATTCATGATGGCATCTATTATACTCTTGTTCATGGACTCAAATAATCCATGCCCTTGGGGATAATAATTTAATGAAAAATTTATTGTAATCTAGATTTCATGGGCCTTTTCTGTAAATTCAACTAACTGAAATGCTGGAACATTGTCACAAACTAAATATATTAGAATGAAAAACTTGGTCAATATGTTATCTTCCAAAAATTTAATCACAACAAACACTCTAGAGTTATTTATAGCCACAACTTATGTCTATCTAATACAATAATCAGTGGTTGTTGGGACAAATTTGTGCCCTACTAAATAATTTGGGTTGATCACCCCAAAAAATTCAAGACCCCATTGAGAAAAATTGTGCCCCTTAATGACTAGTTGTAAATGCATAGTGGTGTGTAATTATTTTTTCCCAAATACTTGGCATTCATGGCATGTACTAAAATGATTATGGGAAACTTTAAAACTATAGGCTAGTATTATCCCATTCTTAAGATTTTATGAGTTGTTTCATCATCTGAGGGATGTCCATTGCTTATATTTTGATGTAAATTATTCAAGATGTCTACAAATTCCCATATTGAGACAAACCTCAAGTAGATGCATTCATAATTTTTTAGTATAAAACTCCCTTTATTATCATGTAATGGGTTGATTTGAGCCTAAGGGATCACATTTATTCTTTGTTCAACTCAAGGGAAAATGTACATGTGAGTAAGTAGTGGATGATGTGGGCATACCATTCACCACTATCTAGATTCATATCAGTGATCTACTCAATATGAATGCATGGGTCTATCTCAATAATGAGCTGGATTATTCTTTGGCCTCATACCATCTTGGATCATTTGATTTCAAAATTAGAGTCTTGTAGTTTGGCCATCTATTTACCTCTCTTTTCTCCTAGCTTGTTTTGGTCAAGTGTGATCTAGATAGATGAATATGAAATGGTAGTATATGTCTTATTCCTTAGAATGTAATACATGAAATTATTCACATCTTTGATTAGTGTATTTATTTTTTTATCTATCATTGAATACTTTAAATTTACATTTTTTAGGTTAGTGCTCATGAAGGCAATCAAATGTTCATTATTATTTACATTTTATATGAGTGTTGTTGGTATAGTGTGTTTTGAAACAAACAAATATAGAAACAAATCCTTAGTAAAGTTTGGGAACTTTTAGACTTAGAGATTGAGTAATAGAAGTATTAATATCTTGAAACACATTTTTGGATTCAAGTATCCATTCTATTTTAGCCTCTTGTTTTAACATGGCATTCAATGGCTTAACAATCTCTACAAACCCAGAAATTAATTTCTTTACAAAATTTATATTTCCAAAAAAGGACTTCAATTATTTATTATTATTAGGAGGCATTAACTTGGAAATGATCTAAATTTGATTTGGGTTAATGAAAATACCATCTTTGGTAATGACATGACCTAATAATTTCACTTTAGTAACTCCAAATATGTGCTTCTTTGGATTGAGTGATACTTCATATTTTCTACATCTATCAAATACCTTTTTTAGATAATCTACATGATTGGCTCTATTCTTTGAAAACACTACGAGGTTATCCATGTATATTATTATTCACTTTCTAATAAGTCCTTGAAAATAAAATTCCATGGATATCCATAATATTTATCCTATATTAATCATACCAAAAGGCATCCTTTTATATGCAAAAATGCCCCACTTGGTCATGAAATTGGTCTTCATTTTATCTTCAGCTTCTACCAACACTTGATTATAGCCTGAGAATCCATCCATGAGGGACATCATCTTATATCCACTGACCATTTGGATTACCTCATCTAAGGATGTAAAATTATAGTTATCATTTTCTAATGCTTGCATCATGTTCCTCAAATCAACACATAACCTGATTTCTCCATTATTATTCTTGACAGACACTAGGTTAGTGACCAAGGTGGAATGCCTGATTGAAAATATGATCTTAAAATATAATAAATTCTAAAATTTTATCTAAATGAGGGGTTATAAAATTAGATAAAAGTGTTTTTGTTCCATATTTAGAAGGATAGTATGCATGATGACCCTAGGATCAAATACTTTAAGGTCTTGATATGTCTAGTCTATCAATTCTTCACCAGGCCAATTGGTTGTTAAACTCAAATCTATAAGCACTCACTAAATTTATTATGTTGAGTATAAGTTAAATATATATAGTAAAACTAGGATATGTAAGGAAATGATAAATAAATAATATACTTAGATTTTTATGATGTTGACATGGTGTTGAATATGGAGCATGAATAAAATAGTATGGAAAGAGATTTTAGAATAGTCACTAGATTTTGGATATGATGCTTTTAGAAATCTAGACACTAATGCCATTATGTAATAGTTACATTGGCACTATTATCTAGGTTTGACACAACTATCTTGTATGGAATACCTGCTAAAAAATGATGTGACCATTTGGATTCTTTTGGATCTAGGTCATGTATTATCAATTCTCATGAAATGTCAAAACCCTAGTTATTCATCTTCATAGTGACCTTGGGGGAAAATGGGTTAGTGGGCACATGATGCAGATATAACCCCAAATACCCCTTTATTAGTGGGTACTACCTACATATCAAATACTCCATAAGAGGGCCTCAAACTCATGTTGTTCTCCCCTATGTGTTAGCTTGTGTGTGAATCATGCTATATGTGGAAAGTAAGTATAACTATGACCTAGTTTGTAACTTGACACATCAAGATCTTGGGTTGTTTCTTTAGTAATTCAGACCTAAAGATAACTATACCAATGAATAGTGTGTAAATAGGAAATATTTATTCAATTTAATTCTTGATATAGTGATTTTGATAGGTTTCTTTAGTCCCTTTGGTCTTTTGTTAGGTGTGGAATGAATGAGGGTTGATATTATATCTATATAAATCCTTTTAGAGTAATAAATCACATTAAATAATTTAGGCTAAGCATTAGGATACATTTCATTTAAAATTTGGTGACCTTAAGGCATTGGAAACTTGCATTGGGTCAGGAAACATTGACAGTAGTGTTTATCACTGGCATTAGTGTTTAGTGAGTAGGAAAGTAGGTATAGGCTCAAAACTTGAAGTTATGGAAGATAAGTACATTTTATGCATTCTAGGTAAGATAGACTACTTGGGTTATCAACATAAGTTTGATTGGACTAAGACATATAGGCCAAGGGGAACAAGATAGAGAAAATGTGATATTTGTAGAAGCAAGAAAGGTCTAGAAGTGAGAGGAACAACCACCGTCTTAGTTTTCCAAGTGTATGAGAGTCAGGTGTTATATAATATATAAATATCATCTACAACTACATCTCTCTACCATGAAATAAATATACATATGAAAATGGATATGTAATATACCAAAAAAGTAATAAATAACATAAATTAATAATGAAAACTAGTAAACATGTCATGCTTAGGTGTTTATTTATTATTTATTTTTAATGTGTGTGTGTGTGTGTGGAAAATATTTTGACAATATGATTATAGTTAATCAAAGTTAAAAAATGGTTATATATCAATCAAAAATTCCTTTACCTTTAGAATTTCATGAAGGTTGCATAAATGCATTGCATTTTATTCCATTACGTATAATTTTTTATGTTTTATGTTTGTACTTATCCTTGAAGGTTTTGCCTTTTGAGTATCATTCTTACCATGATGTTCAATATTGATTTTATGTCCTTCATGTAACAAGGTGATATATTATTTTTATTTATCCAATACAAAATACATCAGGTATAACCAATTGCATCCTAATTTAAACATCAACTTAGTGGTAGGGAGCATCACCCACATGCATGTATCAATGACCTTTGGTCAATAATGAATTTATAGAGTGATATATCAAAGTGATTATTCCAAATTTAGACTATATTGTAATTTATAAATGTCATGTCCAAATTTTTTTAAGAATGAAATGCTACACATGTTTCCACATTCATCTTCATAAATACAAATTTATTATCTATAATCACCCTCCATATATGTTGTAATAGTCAAGATTTTTTGTGGTGGATGCTTATGGCATTTGCATATTGTATTTTTACATTGGGCTTAAGTATAACCTATTAATGATAATTATTGATTTATTTTTATCACCTTAATGATCCCTTCATTTTAATACTTATAAATTTTCTATTACAGTTCTATAAAATTGTCAATTCTAAGCAGAGCAATTCTATGGTAATCAAAATATTGTTTGGCTTCTTGATGTGATAGATGTCTAATAGCTTTGTCTGGTAGTCATTAATGGAGTCAAATTTTTATCAAGTAGCATTTTTAATATGATGCTTGATATATTTAGAATACTCATTACTAGTAATGTTGTGGAAAGTTTTATCTTTGAAAACTACACACTATAAATTGAATTTTGTGGAATGTACAATTTTTCTTATGATTGAGTTATACTATATTGTAAAAAATTCATGCCTCAATTGTACCTTTAGCAATGCAATTCATAATGTGAAATAAAATTTCAACAAACAATTACATTCTAATTATGGTGATTATTTTAAAATTTTGTCTTTCCTTTTCCCCTTGTACATTGTGCTTGATTGGAAACCTTCAAATTATCCATTCTCTTTAAATATGAATTATCTTCATACTCTCTTGGAACAAAATGCATAAAAATATTATGGGATAAATAATAATATAGATTAATATGATTAAAATTTAGGATGTGTAAATGATCATCTATTTGTGTAGCATATCATAATCATCATCGTCGTCATCATCACTATTATACAAATCGATGACTTTGCCTTTTTAATTTTATGGATTTAACAACAAGGAAAAATTTAAAATTTTCTCATTTTTATCTACAATAACTTGTGGTTGATTATTTTATTCTTCATTAATGACCATAATTAGTTATTTTTATTTACTTTACTTGATTCTCCAACCTAATATGTATTAATTTTTCTAATGAAATAGGTCGTGATAGAGGCACTATAGAATAATGCATAAACTTTGATTTTGAATTAATTTATTATGAGATTGTGTCATTTTAAAATATTTAAAGGGATAATTATATACAAGGCATGTATTAAAATAACCTTCATGTATGAAATTCACATACCTATGTAATGTAGATAGTACTACTTCTATAACATGTATCCAAGATTAACCTGAAATCAAATTGTAATGTAGATTACTAGGCATGACCTGAAATCGAGTAGATGTTATCTTGGGTCATAATATCATATCTAATGATATTGATATAAGTATAATGCTATCAAATTCAAGTTAGGATTTAATATGTTTTTAATAAAATTCATATTGACACCCTATTTTTTGTAAGAAAACTACATTTCAAATATTCATTCTTGATCCATTATCCATTATCCATTGGCATCTATTTGATACTTCACTTTTTATTTTTTCAAATCAATGAATAATGGATTTTTTAATGCTATTATGTGTTTAGTAGGTATGCATTCCTTTTAAAAGGAAATCAATTATTTTGTATATGATATATCATTTGAGGGTTTATGGAATTTAATCCCTAGGTTGTTAAAGGGTCTGAGTATAATAAATCAGGGTAAAAATATGTAATAAACACAACCACTAATTTGTGAAAGAATTAGCCTAATATGATATTTCTAAAAATAAAAATGAATGACATAAATAAGTACTTAATTGAAAACTGACTAAGATGGATGATCTAGAAGCTAAAGATTGATGTGAAAGTAGATATAAATGTTATAAATATGGTTTAAGTGTCAAAACCCCTCTTGAATAGTAGTGTTGTACCTTGGATAGTGACACGAGATGATCATTTTCTAATTTTAGTGCTAATGTCCTTTGTGAAACAATCTATATGATCTCTTGGGAGAACCTCTGGCTAAGTTTGACTTGATTTTACATGTGTGGATGAGCTCTAATTCACTGTTTGTGCACTATTATTGACTAACTTAGGAGTAAACCTTAGACCTCCATGTTGTTAGGATATTTGAGTGTTATAAGTAGAAAAAATGTTATGTTAGTTGGGTAGGCTAGACATCCTCAACACCCTAGTATGTTGAGAGTTGGCTACATACAAATACTATGTGGAGGGATCAAGCATGATGTAATTCTCCCACCTAAGTGCTTAGTGAAAATGCAAGTGAATGCTAGTATGAGTGTCAATTTGAGTGCTTTGAATGAGTCTTGAGATTGGAGATCTATGTATTATATGCTTGGGATGGCTGTAGATGATTATATGTAGAAGTAGGGTAGAATAGGGATCAATAACCTTGATTGTGCATAACTTGTTCTAAGCTTGTTTTTATATTTTGCATTTGATTTCCATCTAGTGGATACAGGGATAAAATTCATGTATTTATACTGATCTAGTGCTTGTGTAGAGTGTGAAATAGGTCTATACTAACCCTATGTGTCATATGAATTAAAAATATATTTATTGTGGTTAAAATTTGGTAAAGGACATTAGAATTAAAAGTAGGACACTAACATGGGGTACTAGTGTCTAAAGTACATCGCTAGTGTCCAAGTGGCAAAACTTGAGGCACTAGGGTCTTGGATCCCTAGGGGAAGGTTTGAGACATATTTTGAGATGTTTAGGGATGTATAAGGCCTACACAAAAGTTGGATAAGTGTCAAAAGAGGAACTAAGATATGTCTAGGGATAAGCTAGGGATGGGTTGTCTCAAGTGAAAATCATTGCAATCAAGTGATATGTTATATGATTACATTACCCCCACCTTTATTTTAGAAATACAACAAATTTAAATGACTATGATAAAGGAAAAATAAGCTTACCTAGACTTATCTGTGAGGCAAAGCCCTTGAATTTGGGTCTAAGTGTGTGAAGCGTGATCTATTTCATATCCTATAAATGAAACATGGATGAATTAGTCCTTACATAAGAGATATCAAAAGAAAATACAAAATTAAGTAAAGATATAATATAGAGTGAGGAAAGGAATGAATACACCTCACTAGGTATGGGAACCAATGCAAAAACCTGGTGACATCCTATGTATGTGTGTAAATAGTGATCAAATGGTGAAGAGTTTGGATTGAGCTAATCCCCATGTGTGAATGGCTCCAGAACTCAATCTAGCTTTAACTCCATCATTGGCCACATATAATCAACTGATCATACACTATGAATAACTAGGATTGGACTAATTACTTGTCCAATCCTCTTATGTAGGTGGCTTAAGAAATCAAAACAAACTGATTCCAACATTGTCTACCCATGTGTAGTAGATGCATCTGCAACTAAAAATGCACAATGTAACTATAATTATGAAGGATGACCCTAAGGAAATTTAGAAACTCTAAAATGGAAAATGGCCAAGGGGCCTCTTAGGCACTCAAGAATATAGCTTAAAGACTACGTGGAAATGTTAACCACTACAAATAGAATAAGGCATCAATCTAGTGTGGGACCTAGTGAAAATGGTATTATAAGTATACAACATAGAGAATGACATGGTTTTTTGCATTCCATCTGAGATGAGTTGGTGTAAAATTGATCATGTGGAAATAATATGTTGCACACATACCCCAAATTATGATATCTACACATATGGATTCTAGATTGAGTTGTAGTAATATGTGTTTGTGTATGTGAAACTAAAATGCGAGTGACCGTGTCATGAATGATGCCCCCAATCTGAGCAAATTAGGTATGATTATATGTAAAACTAAGCATAATCTAATCAAATATGATAACTTGTGACTAAAATAATGTAAATCTAGGCTATAACTATAATGTTATTCTATCTAATTTCGATTTTCCTATTTTTGGGGTACTGACAGTAATGCATTGTGCTAGTGTCCTAATTTTAGCACTAATGTCTTATATTTTTTGGTGCAAATTGAAAATAATATATGTCTAAATATTTTATGTGTGTTTTTTTGATTCTATACTTATGATTCTATGTCTACATGCTAAAAATTATAATACAGGTGCACTCAGATGGCCTGGTCTCTGTGACAAACCACTATGAATGCCCCCTCTTTTAAGGGGAGTTGTTTTACCCTTGTCATAGCTATCCTCAAAATAAAACATCTACATGATGTAATAAACTAATGATATATGTGTAATAAACTAATATAATGTATATACATGATATTGAAATGTAAGATAATATGAGCATAAGCTGGTAATGTACAATGTATGTTAGATCTATCATTCACAAAGTTATCAAGATAAATATAAAAATGTAAGCATGTGTATAAATAATATGTATAAATTACCTATGGGGATGGGGCATGATGTCCATCAAGGCACCCAAGGAGGAATGGGAGATGCATGAGGGCACTCATGGCATATAATATTAGGTGTAAGTGTAACAAGCAAAGAGAAAAGTGTCATGGCCATGCCACATACATGAAAGCATACAACACACATGAGGCACACAAAGTAGCCAAGGGACCACAATAAAAGGTACATGGACACATGTCACTAAATCTGAGAAAGCAATACATACAAGGATATGTTCAAATGTCCACATACACAAACAAAGAAGTAAGTTGGCTTAGATGCACATGGAAGGACATGTTCAAATTTATTCATACACAATCAAGAAGGTACACATAAAGACATGGGCACATGTCCAAAGCATATATACAATGAAAGGAATTCACGTAGAGCTATAGAATAATGTCATATTCAAATTCCCTCGAATAGATGTAGAAGTAAAGAGAAATGATCAAGTATAAAATAGGAAATCTATAAATGAAAGTATACATGAACATGTGGTATGAATCTATATAAAAAGAAAATATGTACATAAACTAAGTCTATAGTATTATTAGTTGGAAAAAATTTGAGTCATATAGAATGATATCACCTAGTAAAGTGGAAGATGTGTATAGGATGCCCCTAATGGGAAAATATAACAATGTTGAATTAGTGTATCTATGTATGTGCCCCTAATGGGTAGATATTAGCAACTCTAGATCTGTGTGATGGACCTAAGTCCTGTAAGGATCTATGAACACTTAAAGAGAACAAGTGAAGCATGTATGTATGATAAAAACTTAATATAGTAAGATAGCTAGCATATGTAGTACCTAGATAGTATATACATAATGTAAACATGTATATGAAAACAATATAAACTTTGTGTTTTGAGCCATATTTGAATATTTTTGTATTTTGAACATGTTATATTGTTTTTTATTCTAATTATAATTTATGTACAAGCAATCATGAAAATGAAACTATATACAAAGATCTAGGTGAATGAAGTTGTATGCTAGTAATGTGTAAGTAAATATGAGTATGTACAAATACAAAATAGTGCCTCTAGAGACCTAAGAGCATATCCATAGGATGTGGATAGTCAAGTGGTGGATATAATAGGAATCATCTAATGTCAAATACTGAACCTACCCAAAATTGAATAAATCATCATCACTGTGATCATCATACCATGTTATTAGTAAAAGTATAACCTTATCTTTTGCTATAGTCTAGAGTCTATGCATGTGAATGGCATGCTACTTTACTATGTAAGAAGCCTCCCATTCGGTTCCAAGGTAAACCACATTGGACCATGGGTGACTTTTGTGAAACCTATTGTTCTCATCTATACCATTTGGTAGAATGCAAAATATGTGTCCTTTATGACTAAGTATCATAGATCTATCTATCCTATCAACTGTGGAATCCATTTCCTACAACCATGTATTGTCAAGTGTAACTTGCACAGATTATTTTAGTGGTGAATCTTTGTTAATTCATGAATATTCCATTTTTTAAAGTTGGTGTTTAGAAATTTTGTTGAGTAACTAATAGCACAGGATCACCTAAATTTTATGACATAATTTAAATTTAAAGGTCATCTCACCTACTTTTTAAAATAAGTTTTCTCTTACAATTAAATGTCGCTAGTACCAAAAAAGCCAATATAAGGGAATTAACCACTATATATAATATATTAAACTTTATACCCTAATGGTATTCATTCCTCAAGTACATTAAACTATCTCAAGTACCAATATCTATTATCAGTCTTCTACAACTAGCAGTCAAATAACTGCAACAAGGTGTTATACAATAAAAATCAGGGCATGTAGCATTATTAAGTATGAAAATTTTAAGGACATGTAAATTTTGATGTCATTTTTTTGCAACCTAAAATGTCATTAAAATTTTTCAAAACCTAAATATTATTGTATATTTATATTCCTCTTGAAAAGTTATACAATTTCAAAAAAATCATCATAATTTGAGTATATAGGTAAAATTTATGACCTCAAAAAATTGGTGAGTTGACATTGTACTTGTAAATAGGTGTCTACATATGCATACACCCATCTACAAGTATAATGTTGACTCACCAGTTTCTCAAGGCCATAATTTTTGCATATAGACTCAGATTATGATGATTTTTTTTAAAATTGCATAACATTTTTAGAGGAATATAAATATGCAATAATATTCTTGTTTAGAAAATAATTTTATGAATAAAACTTTGATTCACCATGTTTCATCACTTGATTTGTCTACACAATTAATCACCTTCCAAATTGATTCATTAAATCAATTTGTCTACAATCTCCAAGGCTTTTTTATAGGACACTAAAATTTTTCCTTGTAACTTTTATGTGAGTGCTCACACTCATGACAAAAAGGAGTGTGTTGACCACCTTAGGTCCACATGCAATTGGTAGTCTGATATGCCCCAAGGAGTCTTGACAATGTATAACATGTTGTATTTCACTCTCCTAATGTCTTATGTGTTATAAATAATATGTTTTACCCCATAATGGATAAGAGACAAAGCTTATTGTGCACAAGCACAAGGCTTGGTCAATCACAATTCATTATTTAACTAATAATATGATTTACATATAAATAGGCTATGAATCTCGTATATAATAGGAGGTCTATTATATCTCCATAAACCACTCTAACTAAAATAGGTGAGTTATTTTAACAACTCACTATTTTACACAATACACACAACCTAAAATCTCTCTTACATCTCTATGTGAGTTGCATTATCACATCACTCACAATATTTCACACATAGAGAATTATTATTGCTCACCTACTAATATGAGAACTAATCTATTTTTTTCCTAACATTCATCTTCTTAGTGTTCATATGGAGATAAGAACTACATGATAAAATATCTCTAAATTCCTCGATCTCACACCCTCCCCACTGTCCCTTACCCCTCTTCCCCCATAATATTATCATATAGACCTCAGATTCACCGGAAAATACATCTGGTTCTACATCAATGAAAAAATGTGTAAAAAAATACATTGTACATGCTTTTTTGAGAAGATGAACAAATTTTATTATATTGACAAACTTATTTTATTAAAATTTATCTTTGTAAACTTATTTGAAAATTTTCAACACAAAACTCCAATAACAAACAACACACAAAAATGATCATAATAACACTTAAAACACACAAATAATATTAAAATAATAATAATAAAAATAATACACTTCAAAAATAATAATAAAATATTAAATTTAAAAGACTTGAAAAATGAAAATTAAACAACAACAACAACAACCAAATAAACAAACAAAAAAACGTAATTCAAATTAAATACTAATCTAAAATATCGCGAATTAAACTTGAAATAATAATAATAATAATAATAATAATAATAATAATAATAATAATAATAATAATAATAATAATAATAATAATAATAATAATAATACCATCCAAAAAGTATTCTAATAACAATTACCAAAAAGATTAAAGCCACTCGTTAATGAAAACTATAAATTTAATATTAAAACCACCAAAAACAAAAACTATTAAACCACGAATCTTTTTAAATACTTAAAACACAAAAAACTAAAAAAACACTTAATGTAAACTTATATCATTTTAATCTAAACCAAAGAATAAAACTAAACGAAAAATCTCAAAACCACAGGCTGGAAGCATGAAAAACGCCGCAAAAGGATGTTTTGATAGCTGGTGGTGGACAATAGGGATGACAGTTTGGAGGGAGGTCCAATGTAATAGTGCCTAATGCTTGTCGAGGAATGTCATTAAAAGCTCTAATATTCTTATATGTATTTTAAATGGATGCTATGTCAACCCCCATAGTCTATAGGAATGTGAGGTTGCATATGTTATGCCCTGAACCGCTGTTAATTAGAACTCATTTAACAGCAGTGGTTTTGATTTGTGCTTGAATGAAGAGTGGGAGATTCTAGTCAATAACTAAATGTGAGGGCAAACCCTCTTTGTTAAAAGATATAACATCCTCAATGTCTTTGATAGTCTCTATGACATATATAAAATAAGTTGGGTTTGTATCATGATATAAAGATGTATGATTGAGTGTCTGAAAAAAAATATTTTTAAAAATATTTTTCATTTGTAATAATTTCAATAAATAAATATTATTTTTTATATTTCTTAACCGATTCATAATATTATATGATTTATGATGATCCCTAGATCACGGAGATTGTTTTGAGGATGAAGAGGGATTATTAGATTATGTTGTTCTTGTATAAGCTTAGGAGGGACCTGATTTTGTCTAATAATAGCTCAAACTGCAAGATCTATTATTTGAAGAGGGTAAGTAGTAGAGGTGAGATGTGAGTGAAGGTAATCAATGGGTTTAAGTGAAGGAGGAACAAAAGGAGTCATCTAAGCTCTCTGCCATTGAGTAGTAACTAGAGGTAAGTAAAAATTAGCCATGCAACAATGTTCTCCATCGAAGGGGGGCTCAAGGTGAGGTGAACCAACATGTGAAATAAGTTGAGTTCTAACATGATCCATGAGAGGAATGACATATATGTGCATCATTCTAAAAATGAAAATTAATAGGCATGCAATACAAACCACAAGACTTTGTACCATACAGTAAAAAATGGCATTTGTCATGATAATAATAATGAAAGGATACAAACTGAAAACTGAGTAAATGCTAAAAATAAGAAGGGAAACCCTAACGGTATAATAGGGTTTTAAGCAATATGGTCAAAATAAGTCAGCTTCACTAAATTATTTAACTTTTAAAGGTTTATGCAATTTAAGTCATAGGTTGTTAAAGGGTCTAAGTGTAATAAATCAAGGTAAAAATATGCATTAAATGCATCCACTAATTTTTGCAATAGTTGACCTAATGTGATATTCTAAAAATATAAATGAATGATAGAAATAAGTACTTAGCTAAAAACTGATTGAGACGAATGATCTTGAAGCTAAAACATAGTGTGGAAGTAGATCTTAGTGTTGTAAATTGGGTCTAGGTGTCATAAACCCTTATGGATAGTAGCATTATACCTTAGAGACTAGTATAGGGTGCTAGTGTCCTACTTTTGGTGCTAATTTCCTTTGTGTAGAAAGTTGTTTGATCTCCTAGGTGTACTTTTGGTTGCGTCTGACCTACCTATACTTATGTAGATGAGCTCTGATTCACTATTTGTGCAATATTTTTGATAGATTTAGTAGCAAACCTTAAACATCCATTTTGTTAGGGTATTTTAGTGGCACAAGTAGAACAAGTGTGATGTTAGTTGGGTAGGCTAAACATTCTCAACACCCTGCTATGTTGAGAGATGCCTATTAATTTGAGGAGGGATCAAGCCCAATGTAGTTCTCCTGCTTAAGTGCTTGGTGTAAATATAAGTGAATACTAGTATGAGTGTCGACTTGAGTGATTTAAGTGAGTATTGAGACTATAAATCCATGTATTATGGGCTTGAGATGGTTTTTTATGATTGTATTGAAAATTAGGGTAGAATAGGGATCAATAACCTTGATTGTGCATAAATTATTCTAAGCTTATTTGTGTATTTTGCATCTGCTTTTCATGTAGTAGATAAAGGACTAAAATTCATGAATTTATACTAATTAGGTGCTTGTGCAAAGAGTTAAATAGGTCTAGGCCAACCCTAGGTGTGTTAGGAATTGAAAATATATCTGTTGGGTTTGAAATTTGGAAAATGACATTAATGCTAAAAGTATGACACTAGCATGGGGTGCCAGTGTCCAAAGTATAGTGCTAGTGTCTAGGTGGCAGAACCTAAGGCACTAGGGGCCTGGATCCCTAAGGGAGGGTTTAAGATTGATTTTGATATGTCTAAAGATGTGTAATGCCCACATGAAATCTAGATAAGTGTCGAAAGAGGCCCTAAGATAGGTATATAACTAAGCTAGGGATGAGTTATCTCAAGTGACACTCATTGCATTCAAGTGACATTTTATATGACTACAATATCATTTAATACATTCCAAATAAAGACTAAGTATGCAAATTTTGTATCATTTGGGAGGATTTTCTCACACAATTCCTCATATAATATATATACTCATAAATAATTTATCTCTTTAGTAATTCAAGGATGGAAATCTTAGCATGAGTATTATTGAGTTAATCAATTGTATCGTACCCTTTGGTTTAAGTGTATATTATTGTGGGTGGTAGAGGGGGATGAGGATAAATGTATTGACTACCATGATTATTTTTCAAATTATGGGCCACCCTACCCATTTTAGCAGTGACAGTGTAGACATGGAATATAATATAAGTCATGGGTGAAGATTGGGGGTAGGATGGTAGCTAGTACAACCTTGAGTTCAATAAGAAGGACGAACAGAAGGAGTCATGCATACCCTTTGGAATCTAGTGGTAATAAGAAGTAACACATATGGATTATTACAACAAAATGTATTAAAGAAGGGTAAGGATTTTTCATTATTAATTTTAGACCTACTAGTGCAAAAGGATTTGACCCATGGAACTAGATACTTTTTACAAATTTTGCATCTTAAATTAAAACATTTGATGATTACAATCATAGCTTTAGTTTAAAATTAGAAACTATGTATATCCATTATATCCATGCGTAATTTGTGAATAAGGAAAAATTAGAAATCATGTATAAAATTAGGACCATATATATAAATTTGAACTGTAGAATGAATAATAAAACCTTAATAGAAGACATCGTAATTAATATAATCAATATATAAACATTTTCACCAATATTTTTTTACATTATTTTATATTTATTTGAACTTAATAAGTTATTAATATTGAACTACTTCAGATTATATGAAATATAGTAATAAATAATAATCTAAATGTAACATGACAAAGCTGATTTCATAATTACACTTGCTAAAAATAAAAAAAATACCTAAATGAATTATATTTTTATTGTATTATGTAGGTTTGAAATTGAATTCAAGTGGCAAAAAGATAAGGTAACTAGATCGAGAATTCTTCATATCAAGAACTGTGTTTCTAGTTGTACCTTGATAAAATCATCAATTTCTTAATGATATTGACTAACATTGGCAACTACAAATAACAATTTTATGAGTATATTTCATTTGTATATTTACATATAGGCCACTGTGTTTGCTTGTAAACCATCTATGTTTCCAATAATCAAGATTTATTTGTGCTCACACTTCCGAAAATTGTCTGCTTCTCTTTGAAATCATAGGTCCACTTTTAACAATAGATTTAGGCCTAAAATGGGGAATAACAATGTGTTGATCTAAACCAAAAAACTCCCCAATGATTGGTTGAGTGATACCTATGATATCCAATACTCTAGCGAGGGACATCAAAGTCATGTAGTTTTTACTATTAGGTGTATGTTTGTAATAGTTCTACTTCAATGAATGCAATCTATGTTATATCTTCTAAATCTTTGAAAATGCCAACTTTGACTTTGGTTTTACGTGTTTTAGTCTTCGTTATGACTTGATCCTTGTGGCTGATTTCTAAATTGAAAAGTATATGGAAAGTCCTTTGAAAGTGTAGATGTGTAGAGTAGGCTTGATATGCAAATTGTAGATATGAAATAGGCTTAGACTTATTGTGTTTTTATATGGGACTCTCTGGGTACTCTCTTATATTATCTATACACAAAAATTGTAGGCCAATGCATAAGATGGATTTGAATTTGAAAATTGATTATTGCTTAGTGTAAGAAGAGTCCATGTTTCAATCGATCTAGAATTCAATAATAGTCTAAGTCTAATGAATTAATTTTGGAAACATGAACATTGATCTTATGATTTAGAGATAGTATTAGTATGATTTTTATTATGTTAGACATATACTATAAAATTATAATAGGTTATTAATACTAAATCGTAAATGTTAGACCTATAAAAAGCATGCACATATAAAAGAAATGTGAATAATAGTCATATGTGTATACACAACTCATTTGAAAATAGAATAAATACATATTAACATTTATAAATATCTAACACTATATTTTATTGTCTACAATACCATAAATGAAAAATTATATAATGAAAACCAACTAAAATAATAAACTCACATCCTTATATCATAATTAAAAAACAAAACAAACCTGAAAAATAAAATTATTAACATGGTAATATGCTTTACATATAAAGAGTCCAATTAAATATGCTGTGTTAGAATATGATTTTATACCAATAGAAGAATTCAAATCAGTATTGAACTTCACTATCGAACTAGGCCTTCATGTATGCATCCTATCGATGGTCATTCTTTACTACATATAATAGTTACATGATCAAGCATGGAATGGAAGGGATACTTTGTTTGATGTACCTTGAAGATGTTTCGTGTTGGAAAATGACCACTAGTGATGCATGGTAAGATATGTTATGATGTGATGTTAAATAACGTTAATAATTTATTTTATGTATACTAGTATTCCTCTATTAACATGTGTTTGACATCAATTAATGTGTAAGAATGGAGAGCTTAGTGTGCTTAAATATAAGATATCAGTATTTTAGAGAAATTTTAATATTACGTGGAATACTTTTATCAGTCAAATCTTATAGTCAATGAGGAAATGTTGAGTTGGGCATTTATTCTCACAAATTGATATCTTGTATATAAATTTAGTTTATCGATACTACCCACGTAAAAAAGAAAACTCAAGAATTAAAAAAAGCATTAAATGCACTTAAAGCTAGTTTAAAAGAGAACCGCAAAAATAAAAACCATCAATTATCCATTGAATAAATGAACATCTCAATATATGTATCGAAGTTTTCCCCTTATACATGGTATTTAGTATTAATTTTCATTTTTCATGCCTTAGGTGTTTTTTAAGTTTGCAGTAAAAGACATGAAAACATATTTAAGATTCAACTCAAAATAAGATTATTATGATTAAGATTAACATTTTTAATTCTCTATTTGACAATAATATTTAGAGTTTCTTCAAGACAACTACCACAGTCAAGAATCTCAACTGCAATTACATGGTCAAGCTATGTTCAAGGATGTTTTGTCAAGTTAAACAGTTTGAAAGCATTTTTTAAAAACTGACATTTAGTAGAGCATGAAAAGTAAGGAAATAATATTAATTATAGGTATAAAAAGAGAACGACAATGAAGTTATTAGGAAAAAAAAATAACAAATGAGAAAATAAAATATATACTAATAACTAGTTTAGAAACAGAACACACATCTCTCTATCAAAATAAAATAGCAAAAAATTTATGAAAAATAAAATTACTAAGATAAAAAAAATCTTTTAAACTCCAAAACATAAAATTTATAACTCTTATATCAAAATAGTTAAAAAAAATAAAAGAGAAATGGAAAGAAAGTTCAACACCACACTTTGATTTTGTCTCTCTACACTATAATAATCAAGAAACTATTATCAATAATAATAATAATAATAATAATAATAATAATAATAATAATAATAATAATAATAATAATAATAATAATAATAATAATAATAATATGAAAAAGAAATGAACAAATTAAACATGAAAAATAACAATATCAATTCAACAAAATATTTTATATGCAAACCAATTGAATCCACTTTGTTGGATTATAATTTTTTACTTATATAAAAATTCAAACATATATTAAACTTCCTCTTCAAAAATAAAAAATAAAGTAAACACAACCAAATACTTTTCATAATAACAAACCAATATTAAAAATAAATATTCACAACCACAAATAAGTCATTAAAAAAAAAAAAAAAAAACATTATATACATTTAAAACTAAAACTAGCTTAAAAAAGAACCTACATCCCTATATTAAAAAAGTAGAAGGGAATACATGAAAACTAAGATTACAAACATATAAAGTCTCCTTTAAATGACACATCTTCAAGAAAACAATGATGAAAGTGATAAACACTCTATTCCATCAATAGATTTTGCAACATAGAATTTACAATTATTACATATTATGTAAGTATGTAAACTTGAAGCTCTTTGTTTTAATCTTTATTTTTTATAAATCCATCTAAAACATATATGTAAGGGTTAGAATGAAGTGGGTTAAAATGAATCTCTTTTTTCATTTTCAGATTTGGATGGACTTAACCATAAATTAAACTCATTTATGTAATTTAACTCACTCACTCACTCACTCTCTCTCTCTCTCTCTCACTCACTCACACACACACACACACACAAAAAAAAAGAAGCATAAATAAATTTTAAAACCATGTCTTAATTTTATTTCTTTATAATATGAAGGAAATGACATGCTCAAGAAATGAACTCACATCTATCCTTTTTTAACAATCTATAAGAATATGAAAAATAGAAACACAATATACTCAGTAACTTTATAATTGTACAAATCATATTGAAACTTTAAGAAATAAAAAAATCAAATACAACAACATTAAAAAACTAGCACAATAATACATGGAAATATAAATAAATAAATAAACAAAAACAAACAAACAAACTCAATAGAATGGAAGATAATTTTTCTCTATTATTACGATTCACTTTTAATATTTATTATTTTATTTCATTTCTATTTAAAATATCTTGTTTCTAGTTATTTCAAGACTATGTATTAACGTTCTCATGTTCTTAGTTCCTTTCAATATCTCATATACAAGTAAACATATTCATCTATTTTTGCTCTATGTTATGATATAGATTATGTGTGAGAATAATTGTATGGATAGGTTATTTCATCCACAAAAAATGGTGAATATGAATTACTTTTCCAATCTATGAAATTATGCATGTCTTATGTAATTTGATAATTATAATATATACATAAAAAAATTGGGTATATTTCAAGACATTTTATGAAATGTAAAAATATTCACAAACTGTTCAAAATGATTTTTCAAAGAAATGTTATATTACGGACCATAATTATAATATATGCATTCACTATTATCTTATATTTATATTGCATGTTGTATTTATAATTAACCTAATATATAATTGAAAAAATACTCCCAAAAAGATATGGTTTCATATAATATAAAAATTGTAAGACATAAAAGAAAAAAAATTCAAATTCGACTTTCAAACACTTGGACCTACCAAAACCATCTTAAACATATTATAATGATGAAAAAATGTGGTGTAAAAAATGATTCAAAGAGACATGATTTCATAAAATGCAATGATTTTATGGCATACACAAACAAATTTTTGAAAGGACACTCTCAAAATCTTTAATCTAATAAAACACTTTTGAACCTACCATGACCATGATAAAATATGGTTGAAACAATATTTTAGAGAAACATAATTTTAAAGAATGTAATGATTTTATGATATGCATGAAAAGTGATTTAAAATGGTGCTCTCAAAATATTTAACTGAATGATGTATTATTAAACATACCTTTAACATGTAATTATACAATTATTTTAATCTAATAAAACACTTTTGAACATACCATGACCATGGAAAAATGTGGTCGAAAAAATATCTTAGAGAAACATAATTTTAAGGAATGCAATGATTTTAAGACATGTAGGAAAAGTGCTTTAAAATGGTACTCTCAAAATATTTAACTGAATGATGTATTCTTAAACATACCTTTAACATGTAATTATGTAATTATTTTAATCTTATAAAATACTTTTGAACATACCATGATCATGAAAAAATATGGTTGAAACAATATTTTAGAGAAACATAATTTTAAAGAATGCAATAATTTTAAGACATGCACGAAAAATGCTTTAAAATGGTGCTCTCAAAATATTTAATTAAATGACACATTTTTAAACATACTTTTAACATGTAATTATGTAATTATGGTTGATCATATAATGAATTAAACAAGGCCAATATTATTCATAACAACTCTTATTTATAGGATAAATCTTAAATATGCTGCTACTTTTTTTTGTGAAAACCAATAAAAAATCAGACATGAATACTAAAAATAAATATTGAATACTTTGTACAAGACCCAAACTTTGATGCAGACACTAAGTTGTTTAATGCTTTGATGGGTAACCACTAATATTTATTTTGTGAACACATTGTGACATTTAAATCCATGGTTTTAAGAATTTATAATATCATAGATAATAAGAAGGAAAAAAAAAAAACATAATCATATCTTTATATCATTAAAAAAAATTAAATAATTATTTTTATACATACAAACTAAAATAATAATTATATATTTTCAAGTTAAAATAAAATTACTAATTTATTAAAACACATGTTCATCTCAATCTTTTCTTATTAACTATAATATTTTGTTGAAGGAAGCATTCAATGCAATATTGAACTCTCTCTCATAATTTTATATCTCATATGTAAACCTAGACTATTGATGCCATTGTTGTTTGGATTTAATAAAACATCACATCGATATCTGCATTGTTACACTTAAATTAATATTAGATGATTCTTTCTAAAGGAAGACTACCATCCATTAAAATTTATTAACAGAATTTAACATTGCAACATTACATATCTACCACTGCATCATCAATGATCGTTTTATAAACGAAAACATCCCCGAGGCATATTCACCACAAATTGCCCCTTCCACATGTTACCACTGACACCATGCATGTGATAGAAATAGGAATATCCAATCATCTAACTATTACCAACATCGAGAAACATCGATCAACGTATATGTCGAGTAAAGGTTATTTCCCTACTCTAATGCCTATCCGCATAAATATACTTAAAATTGTTAAGAGTGTTCATACATATATACATGAATTCTGACTTGCTTGTGCCTTGTTGGAGGTTAAGATTGAGTTAAAACAAGCTGAGATCTAGTCTCATAGTAGACTTAGGGAATTGGACAAGATTAGAGAAGTTTTTAGTGAAAATTGAAATGCTCTATTTCGATAATGATCAAAATTATACATTCAATCATAGCAGGAAAATGTTCAATTTCAGTCACTTTAAAGATTTTAATAATGTATTTAAGGCTTATAAGTTACAATTTTTACACCCAATATCTTTTTTTTAAAAGAGAATCTTACCTCTATTTTTAGGGTTTGGGGCCTTCCAAATTGATTGTTAATTTTTAAAAGAGTTATAAGTGTTTTAAAATTAAATTTTAGAAATTTTATATCTTGTCAAGATAGTGAAAGGTGAGAGGATATTGATTCATAAATTCAGATAAAATTGTTTGAAAACATCATAATTATATATTTGGTGTTTATATTTAATGACTTACATATAAAAAATAACATTATAACATTTATAGAATTTCATCATGTCGTAAATCTAAAGGCAATGTAATATGACACTAATATAAACTTCAGTACTATAATAAATGTTCTAATGATAATTTTACTTTTCTAAAATTCTTCCAGTTCCTCAATAAATTAATATACATAAAATGCTAACTACTAATTTGGATGATCTCTACATAATTATGTATTTATAGATAGCTTTAATTCAAATTAATTCCCTATCGGTGCATGAACCTACATAAAATGGTCACAAAAATGAAAAAAAAAGGACCACAACCATGATTGCACTTGGATTTACTACAAACATATAAAACTCGTCGTGAGTAAATTTTTGTCAAACTCAAAATGTGACCATAGAATCAAGGAGAGGAAAAAATGTTGGGAAAAAAAGAGACAAAATGTAACACAAATACTTAAACGATAGTTTTTTTAAAGGTACAAGTTATGCTAATTATATTATGAGGATATAATTTTTTATTTTGTTAAAGTAGATTTTCCAAAGCTAAAGAGTGTAAATCATTAATTGTACATCACTTGAAACCCATGGCCATTTATCTCATATCATATTTTGTGAATGGATTGTTAAGTAATAATAATTTGATATTTTGGTAGAGGTTGATTTGACAATAAGTTGTGTGAGGATGAAGCATTTTATTTCAAAGGAATTTGAACAATGCAAAGTGTTAGAAAAAAGTAATGTCATACAAAACATGAAATCAGTAAAATATTACAAGTTAAACTGAATGGTGATGATGAAAATCAATGACAAGATATTTCAAAAAAATGGAATTAAAAAAAATCACACACACACACACACACACACACACACACACACACACACACACACACACACACACACACACACACACACACACAAAGGGGGGGAAAGGGGAGGGAGGGTTTGACAGGGGTGACATTTCTCCTCACATGTCTTGCCCATGTCCTGCATCGCATCGAACATGTCCAGACTGTTATCATTGTTTCATGGTTGGTGTTGGGAAATTTGGGAGGGAAAAATAGTGCTGGGAGGAAAAAAATAGCATTTGGTTCCAAAGTTCCACGCTCTCCACACAATGGACTAGGAAAACCTCAAATACTGTAGGTATGTTGGTTTTCTTACCAATAAAACTTATCTGCGATCAAATTTCATTTGATAATTTTTTACTTGCATAGCCAATGCTTCATGTGTCCCAAATTTTTTGAGGAGAGAGTAGTGGACAAGATTGTCATTGCATCTAGAACATGGATATGATCCTTCATGTGTCCCAAATATTTTGAGGAGTGAGTAGTGGACAAGATTTTCATTGCGTCTAGACCATGTGTATGATTCTACATAATGTCAAATTTGGATGTGTGTGTTGAGGATTTGGTGGGCACCTCTGATGCATTGGATATTCATGTGTGTAGTGATATTTGTCCTGTTCCATCAACTAGAATTACAATCACATAGATGTAGATTTTGTTCAGCGCTGACAGTCCCCATTACATATGTTGTATTTCTCTCAAAAGAGTGACATCATCTTTGCTCTTGACAAGTTCTCTTAGTTATGTATTTTCTTTCACTTGGCTTCTTCTATGTAATGCCTTTCATATCTATTACTAAATTTAGATTGCACTACCCTTGATTTATGGTTTTTAGAGTTCACAATTATTTATAGAAACAAATGTATGAAAAAAGTGAAAAATATTTATTTGTATTTTTTTTACCATTACAATATGTGATCTATGTATCAAAGATACGTAAATAAATAGTTATCAAAAAAATTTTAAGAAATATTTTTTTCTTATAAAAAAATCATGAATAATGATAATTCGAAATATTAAATATCAAATATAAATAATTATCATTTTTTTAAAAATATATTTTTTCCTTGATAAAATACTATAAATAATGATGATTCGAAACATTAAACATAAAAAGTTCGGACATAATTTTAAAAAAAAACCCTCTATCAATTATAAAACTAAAAGAGCATTAAATCTTTAAAAAATTTAAACTGATCATTTATTTACATTTACCATTTTATTCTGACTAAATCCTAAACAAATTGAACTCCATGGTATGCTGGAGCTTACCAATATCCCTATTTACAATACAACCTATATGTCATTTATGGTGATCAAAAAGTTCACGAGTTAATTATATGAAACACTCGGCTGTTTTCTAAATAATGTTGTCACGATTGACGAGAATAAGTCCAAAATAGAGTTAAATTGTTTCAAGGGAATGTCCCAAAGTATAAAACAAAAAAATATTAAAAATTGTAATATTAAGAATAAGAATATCAAGAGACGAATCTTTGGTTGGGATCTCACCACAAAAAGGACTATTTTTTAGGGTTTCAGTATGAAAATGCCTCCGAAGTTTTAGGGTCTCACTACGCCCAACATAATTAAGATTAATAACAAATAAATAAATTCCTTGGAATTATACAATTTTGTAAGTGTACAAATATTATGAATTAATAAATAGATAAAAAGACATTCTAAAGTTTCTAGATTCTAACTACCCTCTTTAAAAAATAAGTTTTTAAAAGTCCATTCCTTTGCAAGTTGATAGCACAGAGAGCTATTGCTCATGCCCGCCAAACTCTACTCTGAACAACGGAATTAAATTGCCTAATAAAAGTTTCTTAAATCATACCTCGGCGTCACTCTATGTGTGCAGTATTGGTATACAATCCGGGCTTAGTTTCAGACAAAGCCGTGGAAGATACATCGCTGCGCTGAAGGGGATCGCTCTACACAAACGCGGCCACGGGCATTTTAAGTGGAATACACGGCAATGGGACCTCCAATTTCAGAGCCTTGATAACCTTCCTCATGGAAGGCCTGGCCATGGGATCCGGATGAGAACACCACAGTCCCACCATCAACAATCGCTCCATTTCATCGATACAGAACTGGCCGCGCAGGCTTTCGGCGACAGCATCCAAAACTCGGCCCTGTGCATACAAATCCCACACCCACTCAACCAGCCTCATGATACGATTCTCCCTCAGCCTCTCGTCAAGAGCTCGCCTTCCGCACGCTATTTCCAAGGCAACCGCCCCAAAGCTAAACACGTCGGATTCCGGAGTCGCCCTCCCGGTTATCACACATTCCGGCGCCAGGTAACCCAGAGTGCCTGCAACCACCGTCGTGTGGGAAGAAGTCTCAACATCCCGCCCTACAAGCCGCGCCAGACCAAAATCACCCAGCTTTGCATTAAAATTCGAATCCAGCATTACATTGCTGGACTTCACGTCTCTGTGCAGAACACACTGGTCCCAATCCTCGTGGAGATAAACCAGAGCCGAGGCTATTCCGCACGCAATACGGTACCTGCGATCCCAACCCAGAACACTCGAATCCCCGAAAATGTGTTTTTCCAGACTTCCGTTGGTCATGTACTCGTACACCAAAAGCAACTCGCCCTTCTCGTGACACCATCCCAGAAGCTGCACCAGGTTACGGTGCCCCAGCCTAGTGATTATGCTCACCTCTGCAACATATTCCTTCCTGCCCTGTCGGGATGCTCGAGAAATCCTTTTCACCGCCACGATCTCCTCCGTGTCGAGCAAAACACCTCTGTAAACAGCTCCGAAGCCTCCTTGACCGAGCTTTTCGTCCTCGCTGAAGCTTTTCGTGGCGGCGCTGAGCTCAGTTAACGTGAACTTTCTAGGCCCTTGAGAAAACTGCTCGTCCAGTGCCGTTTCGCTTTCCTCTTCCGTTATCGATTGACTGCTGAGCTTGGTGGTCACATACCACCACCGGGTGCCGACCAAGACGCAGGCCGCGGCCACGCAGGTTAACACAAGGGCCATTATAATATACCTGGATGCCTTATTTCTCTTCTTGTCGATGATGGGGATTACACTCTGGATGGTTTCAGAATAAGCCTTCCAGGAAGTTGTGCAAGAGAAATCCCAAGAGAGCAGAGTATGACTTTCCGTGCCCATTCCGGTCGCAGCCGAGAAGCCAACCATGACGTTCTCGGGAACAACTTTCGACAGGTCTATACCATACCACAACACTGGAGCCGCCGGTTTCGAATTATTTTCGCGGGAAAGAAAAACTTGAAGCTTCTTCCGTCGGCCGTCATAATCCACCCATGCGTCCCATTTTTCTCCGTCTTTGAGACTTCCATTAACAAGCGAATAATTCGCCGCGGAAACGATGTTATTGACATCGATACCGACATGATTGCCGTCGGGATCGTGAGAATTTTTATCTGTGTCGAATTCCACTGCAAGTATGCGATTCGATGACTTGCCTGCAGTTGTTGTGTTGAACAGAGCGAGCCACTTTCCCGCAGACTGCTCCGGCGATTTGAAATCCAGCGGCGCCATGAAGAAAGCGAGTCCTTCCCCTGCTCCGAAAGAATTGCCGGCGTCTGGTTTCATAAAAAATTGGAAGTGCGTGGTGAAACTTGCAAGAGCCTCGGAAGATCTGTTCCATATCGGAATGGATTTCTTGTAAGCAGCCCAGCCTTTGCTGTAGGTTGTTCTTGCTTCCTTTGGGGTGAGTTGAAGGAGGTTAAGCCTACCTTCGTGCTCAATGTACGAATCATATAAAAGCTCCAGATCTTCGTCAATGGTGGCGTTGAAAGAAGGAAAAGCAAACGAAATTAGGCTTCCTCCTATTGTGTGGACAACAAGAGCAGCCCATAAGCAGAAACCGACGACGACGAAGCTCATTTTTTCTTGAGTGCTTTTAAAACGATCTACCCGGCTGACATTTAAAAAGCATATCGAACATCATTGTGATACTCTCTCACCAAAGGGGCCATTCAAGAATATAATATATATATATATATATACACACACGCACCAGAGAATATATCGCCATGATTGTTGTGGTCCACAGTTCGAAACTTTCTTTTTGGAAATTTTTTTCATTCCTGATAAGGTTGATGGATGTTTATTTGTTTATTATCTTTGCATTCTTTGCCCGCGAATAACATGCCTCGGCGGTGGACAATATCAGTGGTATTGCCGGGTTGAGCGAAATATTCTTTTGGTGAAATCTGATATTATTGACCCCATGCGATTGTGTAATTTTTTAATAAAAGAACCTGTTCACACGGGAAGTGGGCATCACATTTCACATAAAATTAAGAAAGGAAGTGGAATGTGTAATATTTTTTTACATGGGAAGTGGGTTTCCCATTTTACTTTATTTAAATTTATGATATATGTCTAGTTCATTTTATATAAATTATTATTTTTTAAATAATTTATTTTAATAATAAAGTATTATATAATAAAAAAAGATGTATCTATCATTTAAAAGTGATAGGTTATTAAAAAGATTGTAGTTTGATTGTGGAGGATGATGGTTATTTATATTCATTTATCAAGGTACAAATTTTTCTATGTATTTGATATAGAGAGTCAAGCACTTAAGGTTAAGATCATGTTCTAAGTGATTTTGATGACGTGGATGTCCTTTACTCATGATAATTTGGATGAAAAGATTCATTAATTTAGATGTATGTTTACTCATCATTATAATTTGCTATATGTTTATTTTTGAAATATAAATTGAGATATTGATATTCTATATAATTTAATAATTCTATATAAATGCTTTCTATTATAACATGCACACAAAAAAATGACAAATTCAATATAATCTTACTTCAAGTTTTACAAAATAATAAAATTTTAATTATAATAAAATTAATGAAATATTATAAAAATAATTATTATAAAATCATATAAAAATTTGAAATATTTAATTATAAAAAAAATATAAACTTACGTATTAATAACAAGTCAAACTAAATAAATCATCACTTTAAAATATGGGATCTAAATTGATATTTTAATTGTTTTTTCATATATTACTTCCATGTCATCTTAGGCACAGAATTATGAGATAGTTATATTATTTAAAGAAAGAGAAATTGCTAAATCTAAATGGGATAATTTGTCATGATAGGGTGGTGAAATTTAATTGTTACATTGAGATGAAGCAGATCATATTCGGAGAAAGATTAGTTGAAATGATTGTAAAATCATCAACAAAAGTGGATATGTCAATGGCTCCTCGTAGAGTTATGCCCTTTAAGCCATAGTGAAAGGTACATTATTCCAATGATCCAACAATATAAGGAGATTGGCCATCTTATTATTATGAAAACATTTAATATCATTAAAAAAATTATTCCAAAAAAAAATTAGTTATAATTAAAAAAAAATTGAAAAAAATTATAAATCAAAAACAATTTCAAAGGTTATTAATTAGTTAAATTTTAAATATAACTAAAATTCCTTTAACGACATCACTTTCATTTTAATATCTTAAAAAAAAAAGAAGGGAGAGGAGGGGAAAGGAGGAAAAGAAAGAAAGAAAAAGTATTTGAAATGAGAACGCTTAAGTATACTTTTGAAAAAAATTATTTGGAAAACCTTAATAAAGTAGACAAAGAGTAAAATTAGAAGTTTATCCTCACTATGGGATAAAAATTCTTAACCCATGCACGAATAGAAGAGTAGAGATGCTTAAAACATGGATAATTGAAGAGAGATTCATTCATATTGTTATATGAAATGTACTTAAAAATAGGTTTAAAAATAGGTTTAATATATTAGTTCTAATTGTTTTTTTTTTTTTTTTTTTTGTTTTTTTCTTTTTTTATTTTATAAAAAGTGTTATAGAAATAATATTAATATTTTTTTTGGTGTATGTTTTAATAGGTAATATTTATATTGAATTATATAAAATATTTGTATTTCAGTGTATATTTTGAAAATAATTATATAATAAATTATAATGATGAGTAAGTGTACCTTTAAATTAGTCATCTCTTTGGATTAAGTAGTCATGAGCAAGGGGAATCCATGCTATCAAAGTTACTCAAAGTACAATCTTGATCTTAAGAGTTTGACTCTTCGTGTCAAATACTTAGAAGGATTTGTATCATGATAAATATATATAAATAACCATCATCCTCATCAATTAGACAACAACCTTTTTGATAGCATTAATGATTTCATAGTATAACTCCCAATATTTTTTATGAAAAATATATTTAAATTTAACTTTTAACTGAAAGAATTAAAAATGATTAATTCTTAAAAAAAATTTATGAATAATACTAATACTTTATATGTAAAAATTAAGGATGAAAACTAAAAATACCTATTAAAACAAAACCTCATGAAAATCAAGCATAGATGACTACAACAATAAATGTTACTTGTGAATAGACAATCAATAACATTTTTGGTTCCTTTCCAATAAATCTTGGGTTTGAAATATTCTAAAGATTTAGAAATAATCTTAACTACTAAATTTCCCACAATTTAAATAGAGCTCGGATGACTAGAGGGATTTGAAAACCAAATCCTTTCCAAGGATTTTTCCCATACTCATCAATGGAGAATATACCATTTTTTAGCATAATATTTTATGCTTAATTTCTTTAAATAGCTCAACTAACCCATTCAACACATACGCACGAGTACTTTGACAATGGATATAAAGTAAACCCATATCGTTAGCGTCTATAGTATTAATAAATAATACTCCTAGAAAATCGAGCATAACCCTTTCACATGTTCAAACATAAAATATCTTAACAATATTTTTCAGCTTCTAGTAAAACAAAGAAATCTAACATGGAGAGTAGAAAACGTGGGTCATAAAGACACCTTTATAACTATTTTACTATATTTTTAATAAAAATAAATTAATTTGTAATGTGTTCTAATAAGTATAAAAATATAAATAATCAGAAAGTTAAAGATGTATATTATTTATTTATTTTTATTTTGAAAAATTATTAAATATAGAAAGTTCTTATTTTCAGAAAATATTAAGAAGAAATATATTTAACTTGCATATTGATTTATGTTGATTGTTATAATTATCTACAAGTGGAAATTAGAAGAATAAAAAACAAACATAATAAAACAATATAATTTAAATAGGTTTGTTATAAATGGACTACAGTGAAATTGATTCCTATCCATTGATCATAGACTTGTCCAAGCTTACTATCTTTATTGATTGATAGGATAGAAGAAAGTATAATTATAGAAATGATAGATCAGAGGTAGAAGTAAAGAATATTCATAGACATGATAACTTTGAGTGGAAAATAGTGTAGTGCACTCGAGTATGTTGAACATAGACTTGTCCTAGTTGAATGTGAAGCTAAAATGATTAATTCACCACCACACATGCATTAATTAATGTTTTAGACAAAGTCCCAGATCTAAAATATCATGTGAATTACCTACAATGAAAAAACCCTAGTTTCTTGCACACAAACCAAATTAGAATCAAATGGGTGGTGGTGGAGAGTGGAGGGGTGGCAAGGGTGAGATTAGGTGAAATGGATTAGCTTAGACTAACCCTAGTCAATCCTCAATTAATGACTAAGTATTGCACTTAATTGTTGATACTATGATGAGGGATCAGACTCAAATGTAGTTCTCCCACTTATGTGCATGTGTGGAATGGTGAATGTAAGTCTAGGTATTCTTTCTCCTAGTTTACCCTTGGCACAAGTATTATGTTTGTTTGCCATGTACATTGCGATTGAATCTACAATAACAAACATAGTAGTCAATGTCTATACATAAAACTTGAAAAGTTTGAATTTGAATTTACAAAGGTAAAGATGAAATAAATATTACATGTATCTATGTGTATCATATTGTGCTTGATCATATTGTGCCAAGTGAAAAGAGGATGCTTTTGGTCCTATTCATTTCCTAGGAAATGAAAATAATAGTTACTTAAGCGATAAAGAGAGAGAATGAGAATGATGTCGTGTCACTATACCCATGACTACATGTTGACTAGAGTAATTAAGCTAGCTATGATCCCATATTATGAGATAAGAGACAGGAGAAGGACATGGACTTTTGTTGAATCACCTAGGGAATGTAGTTGTTTATGTTGAGTTGTTTGAAGAGTTGAGAATGATCAAGTCCCAATTTTTTACATTTTAAATAATCCATATTATGAGTTGGAAAGTTGCATTACTACAAATGCTAGAAATATGAAAGAATACTTAATTTACTAATCCAAAATATGTAAGCATGATGGATTCACTAGAAGTGATGTAAATGTCATTGAGCATCATTAGACTCAAACATACATCACTTACAATATAATATGGAACCATATAATAGGTTCTCTATAAGTAATGCCAAAGGCATTAATCATCACAAGACTTGAACTTACATTACTTGCACACATTAAATAACACTACTGTAGAGAGATCTAGATTCTAATTTTCATGATTGAAAGAGAATTAAGAGTATTCATGCCCCCATCATGATCACATTATTCATAAATTTGAAATGAAATGTATATTTTCTCTTGAAAATTGTGTCTGTGATCTTTAAAACTTTGAATTTTTATATTTTTAACTTTGAAAATTTAATTTTTGTTATTTTGAACATCAAAACTTTACATTTTTATATTTTTAACTTTGAAACATTTGATATGCCAAGTGACTGCATATGCCTTTTGTATTCCCATAGAATCTAAATCAATGTGCCAAATATCTACTATTTATTTAATTTCTAAATTAATTTGATCCTTTTGAAAACCATATACTTTATTATAGAATATAATTTTGTGTCATGTATCTTCATATTATGTCTTTGATGTGATTTTGATTGCACCTATATGGCATGTGCCCCTAATATTATTGCGTATACTCTTGAATATATCCTAAACATATATAATGTGACTAATTTCAATCATTTTGAATCTTACATGGTGTGCTAAGATATATCATGTAACAAATTTGATGGATGCCCTCCTTTTGGTACAACACACAATATAATTGAGTATCTTATCAAAAGTGGAAAGTGTGTGTTCTAAAATATATTTTAATTAACAATCCATTGAATCTTTGAATGTGTTGATATATTACCATTATGATCATTATATTGATTTTTTTTTTGAAGGTTGAAGGATATGTAAATGATATTGTGTACAAGCAAGCAAGTGTAAATTTTGGAATTTTTGAAAATTTGGATTAACATGATAAAAATATTACCATGTAGAAGAAAAAACTATGTGTTTTCAAATGAAACTTATAGAGAGTGATTTTGACATGTGTTTCACAATATATCATGTGAAAAATATTTAGAGAGTTAGTTATAAAAAGACTTGGGTTTCTAAAAAAGAAAAAAAGTCAACTCATATATATAGGTTGGTTGAAAAAAAAACTATATTTCATTTTCACATTGAAAATCAATAATTTTGAGATATAAGAGAGACATGATGCTTGACTTGGTTTGAGTAGGTCAGTGCCAACTTATAGCTAGAGGTGGTGACACCCATGGTAAGTTAGAAAACTCAAACTTTGACCCTTGTAATTTTTGAAAAACTACTCATTGTTATGTATTTTAAGAACTTTTTATATATTTTCCAATTGTGTCCACTTTGAGCTCATCCTATCCATACCCTCCATAGTTATCCAACTGTAGCATGGACTCATCCATGGACCTATCTGTTTATCTATGACATTTGTCTTCATACCTATCTGGGTTGTCCTAAAACTATTTGCAAAGATGTCCAAAGAACCACAATGTTG
>JARHVA010000024.1:3280000-3407500 GCA_037957365.1 Torreya grandis
TATCTAATCATGAAGGCAATTGGGGGTAATTTAAGCTCATTAAACCTATTTTTGACTATAGAATGTGGTTTTGGGCTCAATTGGTCTCAATGTCATTACAGATCAAACCAATTAGTCAATTGGGGTAATCAGTGATGTAATTTGGGCCAAATTGAGCCCCGTGAACTTATATTTTACCTTAAAGGATATTAATTTAGGATAAATCAATTGGTTTAATGTTTAGGATTTATGATTTAAGGTTTAAGGTTTAGGGCTTAGGGTTTAAGGTATAGGGTTTAGGGTATATGATCCAATTTCAAAGGCAATTTAGGATAATTTAAGCTTATTTAACCTATTTGTGACTATAAAATGTGATTTTAGGCTCATTTATCCCCCATGTCATCACAATCGAGCCAATTAGTCAATCGAGGCAACTAGTTATGTGATTTTGGCTAGATTGAAAGCCTTATGAACCCAATTTTTAGTCTAAATGATGTTAATTGGGGACCAAATGATTGGCTTAAGGTTTAAAGAGTTTATTATTTAGGGCTTAGGGCTTAGGGTTTAAGGTATATGGTTTAGGTTTTAAGGTATAGGGTCTAATAACAAAGGTAACTAGGGTAAATTTGAGCTTGTTAAACCTACTTTTGACTATATAATGTGATTTTGGGCACACTTAGCCCCAATGTCATCACAAGTTGAGCCAGTTAGTCAATTTTGGCAATAATTGATGTGATTTAGGATAAATTGATCCTTATGAAAATAATTATCACTCTAAATGATGTTAATTAGGGATAAATCAATTGATTTAGGATTTACAATTTAGAGTTTAGGGTTTAGTGCTTAGGGTATAGGATATAAAGTTTATGTTTTAAGGTACAAGGTCCAATCATGAAGGTAATTAGGGACAACTTGAGCTCATTGAACCTTTTTATGACTTTAGAATGTGATTTTGGTCTCAATTAGACCCAATGTCATCACAAATTAAAGTAATTAGTTAATTGGGGGTAATCAATGATGTGATTTGGGCTAAATTGAACCTTATGAAACTAATTCTTACTCTAAAGGATGTTAATTTGGGATAAATTTATTGGTTTAGGGTTTATTATTTAGGGTTTAAGGTTTAGGGAATACTATTTAAGGTATAAGGTTTTGGGTTTAGGGGATAGGGTCTAATTACAAAGGCAATTGGGGATATTTTGAGCTTATTTAGCCTATTTGTGACTGTAGAATGTGATTTTTGGTTTAATTAGCCCAAATATCATCATAGATTGGACCAATTAATGAATTGGGAAATTAGTAGTGTAATTTAAGCTAAAGTAAGCTTTGTGAACTTAATTATTAGTTAAATGATGTTATATGGATAAAATAATTGGTTTAGGATTTAAAGAGTTTATAATTTTGGGCTTATGGTTAAGGTATATGGTTTAGGGTTTAGGATATAGGGTATAATACCAAAGGAAATTAGGGCCAATTTTGATTCATTGAACCTACTTGTGACTATAGAATGTGATTTTGGGCATAATTAGCCCCAAGTATTATTATAGGTTGAGCCAATTAGTTAATTAGGGTAATAAGTGATGTGATTTAGGATGAATTGAGTCGTATGAAAATAATTATTACCCTAAAAGATGTTAATTGGGGATAAATCAATTCATTTAGGTTTTAAGGTTTATGATTTAGGGTTTAGAGTTTAATGCTTAGGTATAAGATATAAGGTTTAGGTTTTAGGGTATAAGGTTAGATCAAAATCATAATTAGGGCCAATTTGAGCTCATTGAACCTATTTATGACTACATAATGTGATTTTGGGTTCAAGTATCACCAATGTCATCATAGATTGATCTAATTAGTTAATTGAGGTAATTATTAATGTTATTTGGGCCAAATTGAGCCTTGTGAACCTATTTCTTACTCTAAAAGATATTAATCTAAGCTAAATCAATTGGTTTAGGGTTTATGATTTATAATTTAAGGTTTAGGCCATAGGGTTTAAGGTATAGGGTCTATGGTTTATGGTATAGGGTCTAATCACAATGGTAAGTATTTTTTAATCAAATATTAATTGATAGGGGTGGTCAATTAACTAAGAATAACTGACAAAGTAAAAAAATGATTAAATTTATCATAATCTAGTAGAAATTTCCATGATCTATGGAATGAAAGAAGTGAGTGTGTGCTTTCTCCATGGGATTGATATTAGAAATAAATCCCAAAACTTTAAATCATGTTTTGTATGATTTTGTGATTTAGATGATTCCTAGATGCATTAGGAGCTCACCAATGTATTTTTACCAAAGTGTGTACCTTAAGGGGTGTACAGAGAATGGGGTGGGATTGGATTATGGAGTTTTTTAGAGATGTTCTCATACTAGTATATCATAACTACATCCTTTCATGCAACCTTCATTCCCCCTATGATGTCTCCTTGAAATCTTGAAACCCTGAAATATGGGTAACTCTAAAACCCTAAAACTTTGGAATCTGACTAAGTATGAAATATGATATGATCCTCCAAAACCTAGAATTTGCATTATAGTTCTTAGAGGTCTGAAACCACTCAAACATTATTAAAGTATATAAATAAAATATAATTTAAATTATAAGAAACTATATGTACCTATCTAAAAGTAAACTTCTACTTAAATGTTTATTTTATTTATATATTATGCATGTGAATGTAATAATAAAATATTCCAAGTATGAGATTTTATAACAAAAATACCATGTATGTGGTTCTAAAGACTAAAACTACATACATAATTTTAAAGACTAAAATCATGTATGTAGTTCTAGATCGATAATTTTTGAGCCTATGTACCAAGACTGTGTATGCACTTTTTTAAAACTATGCATGTGAAATTTTTTAAATTAGTTTAAACGTAAAATGTGTCCACTTTTCATCCCCCAACTCTATGCACTTACCCAATTGTGAAATATTTTATCATAATGCATAAAATTCATTATCTTGATATCTATTAATATCATAATTAGGAGGGATAGTGATTAAATTTTTATCTGACAATGCATGCATAATATCATGTGGTCGATCTCTGAATCCATAAAATTTTAGTGGTTTCTTCTTACTATGATTAGATTTATTTTATTGTAAGAGGTTCTTTTAAAATTGATTCATTCCATTTAATGAGTACCTTGAATTGCTCATTCTCGATGGGATATAATTTTTGTGTCTCATCTATCTTATGAATGATGTGAACTAGATTCTTTCTTTTAGACATTAAATCTAAATTATTCTATTTATTAATAACTGCTAGATTTTGTAAATATGATTTTGACTTAGTAACCTTTATTGTGGAAGAATTTAGATCACATTAATATTTGAACCCATCCATGTATAAGATATCAAAAGAATTTTAATTTTTTTGCATGGATTTTTATTTGAATGGAGATAAGAGACCCATCCTAAAGATAAATTTATTTTTCGTATATAGGTTTGATAAATTAGAGAATGGAAATTATTTTTTGAATCAGAATATGTAGTCTTCGATGATTTAATCAGGAACTTATTAAAAACTTTGTGGATGTTCAAATATGAGCTTAGGTAGCATGTGCTTATGACAATTAGATAAGAATGAATATTATATGTTTTTAAGTTTGATAAGGATCTAATAGGTAAATTGTAAAACCATTTTGATTCATATCTTGTGAGACTTATATCAAAATATTTGAGTACAATACATCCATCATCCCCCCATTATCCAATAGAATGGTATATTTATTTAGATAAGTAAGAATATATCCATGAACATAAAACAAAGATAGTGTAAGCATAACTAAATCCTTCAGATATGGATGCTAATATACAACTTTCATAATGGGTTGTCTTGAGATAACATTATATTTTATATTCAAATAACATGATATATTTTTTAAAGTGAGATCAAGAACTTGCTTTTAGATCACTAATAACATGCATCACAGATAAAAAATGATTAGTATTGATAGATGTGGTTTGGAAAGGATCTCTTAAGGGTTTAGATTGATAATCAATTTTAAACATTGGTATGAAAGGATTATTAAAATGTCATGGCATGCTTGAGGATTGAATTCTAAGACAACATTAGTATAAAATTGATCATATTTACTTATCTTATCATTTTGAATTTGTACAAAAGTAGAATCATGAAATTTATCTTTATTTGATTATGGTGACTTATGAGAGAATTGAGAAGCTTCACAATTGGTATAATTAAACTCAAATTGAATGGGTAAATGATGACTATCATTGCATAATATCTCATTATCATTTATTTTTAAATCTATAGTTCCATAATGTCACTTTGGATATGTAATTCACATTAATTGGAATCTTATAATATTTTAAGAGAGATAAATAAAGTTATAGTAATATTCATTGATTCTAAGGGAGGATAAATACTATCACAACCTGATATCTAAATGAGAGTAAGTAATATCATGTGCATGTATATTGTGTATTTGTTCTAGATAGAGAGAATGATTATCACATTAACTTGTATCATTTTATATTTCTATGAAAGGGATATGCTTTTTCAACTTGTATTGATTAATATGAGCTAATGTATAAGAAAATTTTAAAGGTAAACTAGGTGCACTAGTTATTGAATTTTTACATTTTGTTTTTAGTTAGATATTATGATGGATAAAATATTCATTGCCAATATATTCATTTTTTGATTCTTTAAAAAATGAGGCATACAAAGGATGAATTGGTTTTTTAGTTTCTAGATTGGTTAGCTCATTTTCATCTTCACTATATTCTTCACTATTTTACTATTCATCTTGATTTTCATAATCTTAGTCATATTGATTACAAACATATTATTGGTTAATGTGAGAAGCATAATAAATTGTAAAAGTATGATTATTAGTCCATTAATTATCATAATTACAAGGTGTATCATTGATACAGAAGATTAATTATAGAGGGTGAACACCATTGGTCATTTTATATTTAGAAACAATTTTATCTTCAATAGATAAAAATATAGAAAATATGACAAGTATCAAGCTCAATGCTAAAAATCAATTAATCATAACATAAAATAAAGGATATTAATTCATGTAAATAGGTAAGGGTGTGTTTTATTTGTAGGATCCTAAATATACTAGTCCTAGTCATTAATAGTGAACATGATTGTAAAGGAACTAACTAGAAAGGATTACACCATTCTGATAGCTACACTATCCAATATTTATGATAATTTGAGAATAAATTCATTGGGATAACCACTTATTAGTGCACTAGAATAATAAATGGTCAAAACCTTTATGTGGATGAAAATAAAACCTAAGAATTTTTGATATATTGTGAGGTGTGTGGAAACTAAAATATGTATATAGTGTTGTATAATGCATTGAGTATTATCATGGTAACCAACACACCATAGCTAAGATATAACTGATGACCACTTTTCATACAAGGATAGCTCCTATGGGTTTAAAAACTATCATAATATAGTGTTTAGGGAAACAAAGAGAAAAAAAGGTTAAAAATAAATGATAAGCATATATTTTTGTGTAATGAAACATGAATTTTTAAGCTCAAAGGTCAAATATAAATTATAGAGATGTGCCCAATCAAATCTAGTAAAGAATGATCAAAATTTGTTTTCATTTTTTGAGATTATAAATTCAGTTGAAACCTTAAAAAAAATTGACAAAGAAATAAATGTTTGAAAGGGAAAAGTATGAGTTCACCAATATGTTCTACACAATTTTTAAAAATAAATAAATAAAAATTTAATGTGTTCTAATAGGTGTAAAAGTAGAGCTGATAAGATGTGAGTGAGTTGGTAAAGAGGCTTGGTTTTTTTTACCCCCACCTAGGTTTAAATATCATTGGTCATGTGAGGTCATTTGTGTCCATATGTGGTGTTTGAGTCATGTTAGATATAGATACAATAATCATAATGTATGGTATGGTCATATATGGTGTATTCTAGTAATTTTGGTTGTTGATTTTTAAATCTTTTGGAGATATGTGCCCCCCATATGTGTCCCAAATGGGTTTGTAAATCTGATCAAAAGTGATGATCAATTGAAAAAAAGGTATAAAACTAAAAATTATCAGAATGCTAAAAATGTATAATAATCAACTATTCTGATTTTGACAAATTACTAAATATGAAACTTTGCTAATTGTGGAAAAAACTAAGAATAAATATACTTATCTTGCATACTAATTTAATTTAATTGTGACTACCTACAAGTGTAAATAAGTAGAAGAGGTGACATAAAGGTTTAGGACCAAACACAAAATTAAAAATAGAATTTATACAAGTTCATTGTAAGTGGAATACAGTGCAAGCCATTCTTGTGTGTTGATCACAAAATTTTCCAAGTTAACCTTGTTGAATAACTGATAGGAAAACAAATAGGATTTTTTTTCTAAGAATGCTAGATCAAACTCAAAAGTAAATAATATGCCTAGACATGACTGCTGTTAGTCTACAAAAATACAATGCACTCAAGTTCATTAATTGATGACTTGTATCACTCGATTATGGTACCAAACTAATTAATTCAACACTTGCACATGAATTAATTAAGATCGTACATGCATTTAATATCTAAAATATCATGTGAAGTAACTATAATGATAAAACTATAGTTTTCTACACACAAACCAAATTGGAATCAAATTTGGGGGGGGGGGGGGTAGTGGGGTAGGTGGTAATCAGGTAAAATGTATTGATTTGGGCTGCCCTTGGTCAATCCCTGTTGAATGAACAAGCATTACACTACATTGCTAATATTCTGAAGAGGGTTGAAAATCAAATGTAGTTCTTCGAATTATGTATGTGTGGAATGGTGAATGGAAGTTTAGATGCCCTTTTTATTATTTTAACCTTGGCACAAGATGAGAATTCAGCCTTGGATATAGTTTTACAAGACCTATTTAGAACATGAAAATATTTTGATAGATTTTGAGACTGATGAGAACTTTATTTAATACCTTTGAGGAGCCTTTTATTTATAAATGTTCTAGTTTTTAATTTTGGGCCTATTGGTGATCAAAATTTGAAACAAGATAAGACCTAATGGATAAAAATAAGAATTAAATGTAACATTACTTGAAAAACGTGCCAAAATTTATGCCTAGACAAGTATATGGTAAGTGGATAGTGTTGTAGGTAGGTCTTGTCCAATTACCACAAAATTATCTAGAAATAGATTTTTTATGGAAGGAATAATATTAATACCAAACTATATCAACATGGAACAATTGAGATGTTATTCAATGCATTCATTTTGTTTCTCAATTTTCATCTTAAACTAAAAGGATCATTGATAAAATTTGATACCCTTTTTCACATTGATTAAAAAGTATCAAAGTTCACATGTAATCTTACATCAACCAAAATAGTTTTTAGTTTAGGAAAATTTTATAAATGTTATTATGCATAGGTTTCCTTTTGTGAATACATCTTTATTATTAGTTTGTGCAAGTCTTCTTTTTTCACAAGCCTTCATTGATTTTTTTCCACCTTTGTATGCACATGTCTTGTGTAATTTTATACTTCATGTGAGTAAACATATGTTTATAGTGTTCCTCACATCTATTATTATGCACATTTAATCATTTTATTTATCTAAATAAGCTTGCATGGCTTTGTAGAAGACATGGTGTTGGTATTTTTAATAAGCACAATATTTTATATAGTTTTAAAGTCATTTCAAAAGTATATTATATATTATTTAACATCATATCTTTCATGATTTTGCACAAAAACAATATAGTGGATGCGATATCATAGATGAGTTTATTATTCACTATACAAGCCATGTGATGATTTTATTATCAATTAGGGCATGTGTAGTAATGTATGGTATTATTATTGAGAACACATGACTATCTTGGTGCAAAGGTTTTTAGTGTATTTATTGGTTATGAATTTTTATAACTTCATGAAAATTTATTCATGTGTAACTAGTTACCGTACATGTTTTTTAATGCATTATTAAAAGAGACATTACCGATTATTTCAAATGTAATCATTTGGATCATAAGAAGTGGATATGCATTCAATTGATATATTTTTGTGATGTGTTAAGTCATGATGCATTAATATTTTACTCTCTAGTGCCTTGGGATTGTGAGAGACATTTAGCTTTTGGTTTACTAATATGTGTTAAATAAAATTAGTGGGTGTAAAGAGTCGAATGTAAATATGTGGTTTTGAACCTATGTATGCATGCCCATACACTTGGAAAAGGAATCTAGTACATGAACTATACTATTGGAGCTTAAGGATAATTCAAAGTAATTTTATAAGGAATTAAGATAGACTTAAAAAACTATAACTAATTAACCAAAGATCTATAAAACTATTGTCATAACACATCTCGTTCTGAGATTGGAGTGTCATTATTGATATTGTGCCTAATTTATTTCCTTTCCTTAAAACATAATAAATATATGAGTTGTTTTTATGAATTTTATTGAATTTTGTGTTGTGTATTCTGAGGGATGCATTATTTATGTTATTTTAAGATTGAGACCCTTAACTATGCTTGCAACATTTGGTATAAAAGAAAGGCTCAATTCCTTATTATTTATTTATTACTTTCACTTTTGAGAGTGTGGGTAGAAATTAGGTGAATAAATATTCCATCAATATTGTCTACGAGGTGTAAATGAAGTGGTACATATGAATTTAGAAGACCATCATTTGGTATAAAATCTAGATTTCTAAGGAAACAACACTCAGAGGAAGCTTAGGTGGTATAATGGAAAGAGTGGTTACATATTCAATAATTGTATTTTTCTCTATATTTATGAGATATAAATAATACCATCTAGAGGATATGGAGATAGTGCAATGTGAAGGTTTTATGGTAGTAGATGATGAAAGTGATACTAAAGTCATAGAAGAAGCACTTAAAGGCCAAGACAAAGAAGAGTTAGGTAGATGAACTTATATATAAATTATTAAAATTTGTTTTTAAAATGAAATGAAAACCAATTTTAGACCCCCATTTTTACTATATACGTTTGAGTCTTAAATAACTCATTGACTAGAACATTGAGATAGAAAAATAATTTTAATATGAAAGAATGAAAGATCTGAAGTGGGTTAATTTTTATTTTTTAAAATTTAATGTTCATCCATCCTTATGGTCAGATGTTCAATATATGAGAGTGTGAAAAGGAAAATATAATATTAAGACTTATAATATATTTTTTAAAGTCAAAGGCTAAATTAACTCATATGGATTATAAAATGAGTTTGTTAAGGAAGATTCTAAACTTGAAATAGAGATGGATGAATGTGAAATATTACACTAAATATTACTATAGAATTAACATAAGATAGGGTCATGTTTAATATTATGTTAATAATATCTCAAGGTTTGTAAATGGATTGTACATGGAATTGAAATATGAGTTTGGGATGATCAGATTATGAATTGTTGAAGAGGTCTATTAGTGTGCATTGAACATAGATGAGGATTTACCATGTAAACAATAAATAATGATGTGAAGAAAAGGAAAATTCACACATGGATGTGAAAAATGAGGAGGAAGTGAAAGAGTTTATTTTGTGCAAGCTTACTAGGGTGAGATAAGTGATTCATAGTGTAATGATGTTAATACCTAGATAGGTAGAGGAAATTTCATATGTAGAGAATGATGTATGGGATGTGGATTAGTTGGTACATGTTTCAAATTTGGTGAGACTAGCCACAAAAAATTTAGGTATCCTTATAGGTATAATAAAGGTAATCGTAGAAGCGATGTCAATGAACATATCATATAAGTAGATGAAGAAAAGGATGCATCTATTAGTAACATATCTAAATCATAAATTAGGCAAGAAGATCACCTAATGAAGAGGGTATTTATAAAACATGTGAAAGAGGAGAATAGTCCTACTAAAAAGTTAGAGTCATCTATAATTCTAGAGGGAAGCATTGAAAACTAATTGCTGATAATGGTAGTGTTGATAATATTTTTTAGAAGAAATGATATATTAACATAGTGTAGAGATAATTGTGCATATTAATCCATCTAAGGTTTCATTCTTATTGAAATGACATCAAGTTCTAATGAATGAATAATTTCTGGTAAGTGTTCATATTAGAACATATATAGATGGATTTTTATTTGACTTAATGTCAATGGATATTTGTAAAAAATTTATCAAAAGTCCTTATAAATTTCACCATAAAGTGAAACATGATGGTCATGTAAATACATACACATGTTGCAAAGATTGAGTAACACATTCACTAAATCCTTTGATAGATAACTTCAAAGAATTGGAAAAGAGTATAAATATTTTAATGATATCAAGAAAAGAGTTCTTGAAAATTGTGAAAGAACAAAGTGCATGTTATGCCTTGATTTCCAGGCCAAAACAAGTGAACACAAGATAAAAATAAAAGAAATACTTTTTTACTAAGTAAAATATATATTGAATAAAAATGAGGAGATTCTATCTAATGATTTACTAAATGGATTACTATTGATGATAAACATAAGCTATCACATAGAATTTATTTCATCTTCATATTTTTTAAAAACAAAAAACTCGTATATTGACTCCAAAAGAGAATGCATAGGTGAAAATGAAAGTTTAAAATCTATTAGATAAAGGGTTAATCAAATAATTTTTTATCTTATGTGTAGTAATAATAGTATTAGTGCATAAGAATATTGGAGAACATAGAATGTGAACTAATTATAGATCCATTTAAATGATAACCATAGAGTATATACTTTTATTATTGTGTATGGTTGATTTGATGGACTAATTGAGTGGAGAAAGATGTTTCACAAAGATTGACTTGAGGAGTGGATATCCACGTATTTGCATAAGGTAAGGCGATGATAGGAAAATAGAATTCAAGACCTAAGAAGAGTTATATAATTCACTATTGGTTATGCCATTTTGGTTAAATAATACACCAAGTACATTAATGGGAATGAATAATGAAGCTCTCATTTATTTCTTGGGTAATATTTTTATTGTGTATCTAAATAGCATATTTATTTTTAGTAGAATAGAAGAATAAAAAATGTGACATTTGCAACAAGTGATAGAGGAGTTGAGAGATGAAAAGTTAATCAAAAATTTAAATAATACAATTGCATGCATAAATAAGTGCTGTACTATGAGAGGTTGTGAGATGATAAATTACTCATAAATTTAAAGAAATGTAGCTTTATGTTGAAAATTTTGATGTAATTGAGAATTTTTTATTTATTAAAAATGTTTGAAGATGGATCCATAAAAGGGGAAGCTATACTATATTTCCCATCATCATAGAGTACATTTGAAGTATACAATTACATGGAATAGTAAGGTTTTATAGGAAATTCATTAGGGATTTTAATGGGGTGTGCACAATGATCATAGATGTAATTAGAAAAGATAAAAATTAATCTATCTATAAAATTGAAGTAGGACATAGTTTCCATTAGTTAAAGAAGAAGATAATAAATCATGTAGTGTTAGCATTCCTAGATTTCAATCAAGAATTTCAAATAGATTTTGATTTACATTGCACATCAATATGAGTGGTATCAAGTCAAGTATGAATACCTATGTCATATTTGAGTGAAATTTTGAAAAATTAAAAGCATAAATATTATTTATATGATAAAGAGTTATATGTAATTATGTAATACCTAAAGAAGTAGAGGCATAATTACATTCCTAAGGAGTTTGTATTATAGATTAAAAAAAAAATCATGCATTATAGTTCATTAAAAGTGAAATTAATTTCAATCAAATAAATATGAAGTGTTTTGAATAAGTAAAAATCTATTTATTCTTGATGAAGCATAAGAGTGGAAAGTAAAATCTAGTGATAAATGTAGTAAGCTAAAAAGTTCTTTTATTGAATAAATGTATAGTGGAAGGTAGAGGATTTGATATTATGAAATAATAATTTTGAAATGATGAATATTTTTGATAAGAATTGAAGGTATGTGCAAAACTAGTGAGTGAGGACATGACACCATGGTTAATTTATTTTGTTCAAGCTATTTTTTTGTTCTGAGGAGTGTAATTATGTACAATAATAACTTCAATGCATAATATTTTGATAAAGGAAAAACATATTGGAGGTTTGAAAAGTCAATTTGATTATGGAAAAACATTAGTGTAAGTGGTGAAAAATATTTTTTTAGTCGTGAATGAGAATGGATGTGAGCAAATATGATCAAGAGTGTAGATTTTTCCAACTAGAGAAAGGGAGATGTCAAAATATAGGGTTGTCTATATAATTTCTTATTCCAAAGAAGCCATGGGAATATATAAGTATGGATTCATTTTATGGTTACTTAAAAAATTAAAGAGGAACTAATTGCATAATTATTAATATTGAATTAATTTTTAAAATGAAACATTTTTTATTATAAGAAGACTAGTGGTTTGATAAACATTGTTAAATTATTATTAAAAATGATTTAAATGATGCATAGTTTCAAATAGAGATGTAAAATTTATTTTAAAATTATGGAGGATATTGTCAAGGAAGTTGAACAAAAAGTTTGGTTTATTTTAGCATACCATCCTCAAATAGAAGGACATATAGAACTAGTCAACATGAGTTTGGATAATTATTTAAGATTTTTTATTTAAGGTAGGCTAGGAACATAGGATAATATTTTGGTTCAAGATAAGTTTGCATATAATAATTTAGTGAAAAATATTACATGAAAGAAACCATTTAATATTTTTTATTGGAAAACTGCCCATGATTTTTGGAGTGTTGAAATAAAGGATTTTTTAGAACATAGAAGAGAAATGCCTAAGCGAGTGCATAAATGGTTGGATAAAATTTGTGTGCAATACAAACATCATATAAATAAGAATATAAGATAAATATAATATAAAGTGACACTTAATCCTAGCACACTTGATGAAATAATAATTTTAAAAGGAAATTATTATAAGATGAAATGGAAAAAGATTGGTCCATGCAAATATTGGTGAAGATTTTCAAATAATGCACAAGAAATAAATTTTCCTAAAGGGATTGATATAAAAACTATTTTAAATGTGGATGATTTACATAAATGAAAGAAATTTATTTTTGATGAAACGGATAGATGTTATTAGATGCTTGAAAAGGAGCATAATTAATTAGAATAAGTGATAGACATGAAATATGGAAAGACTGTGAAAAAATGGACATGGTAATTGGTAAAATGGAAAGGTAAAGGAATAAAATGTGGCATGGATTAGTGCATCATAATAAAATCTCATCTAAGGTATCTGATTAGGAGTTTATGTTTCATTTGTTACCTAGGATGTATGATGTAGGAGCATCTTGGTTCACATATAATTTTGTATCATCAAAAAAATTGTTAATTTAGAAAATTTATTTTAGTGTTCTTATATGCAAAATTTTTATTTCACATTTCATTTCTTTTACACAAACATTATTTATTTTTATTCATAATAATTTTGAATAATTTAGACTTATTACTAGTCCTATTCTAAATAAAACTATCTTAAATAATTATAAATCATTATAATTTTTATAGTTTTAAATTATCTCCAATCTAATTTATATGGAATATATCCAAATTATGACCATATTTATAGTCCAATTTATTTTTAATATATCAAAATTATAATTTTTCTATAATAATATTTAATCCAATTTTGGGGGTATAAGTCCAAATTATTTTAAATGGTCCTTACAATCATTCTTTTATATGCATGTTTGTATTATGTAATTTTATGCTTCCTACAAGTTATCATATGATTTGAATGTTGCACATGTTTGTTATTTTGCACATTTTTTTTTGGTTTTTTGTTTGAATAAGATTGCAATTTTTTTAAAAAGATGTGGTGTTTATATTTTTTGCAAACATAGTCTTACTAGTATTTGGAGAGTGTGTTTTTTTACATCTATTATATAGTATATAACATCAAAGTTATCATTATTTTTAGCAAAAAAATTTGAGTGGATGATATTGGAGGACTTTGATATTCACTATGCAAGCTACGAGATGATTTTCTAGTCATTTAGGAAGCATATGATAATATGCAGTATTAGTCTTGAGTAGACATGAGGATTGTGGCACAAATTTTTCAATTATTTTTAGGGTTATGAATTCTTACAACTTTTTGTGACTCTATTCATGTGTAGTTAGTTTGTGCACATGTTCTTGTGATGTCTTATGAAGGGAGAAATTTCCAACTATTTTGAATTTAATCCATTGGAACATGAGAAGTCGATATTGATTCATTTAATATTTTCATGTGATGTATTAAGTCATGATGCATTAATATGCAGTGCACTAGTGCCTTGGATCTATGAGAGACATTTAATATTTATGGTAAAATGTTAGTAGTGCATATAAATCACTTAATGTAAGTAGGTTGTTCTTTCACTCATATAAGCATGCCCTACACTTGTACAAGAAATGGGAGATGAGATCTAGAGTATTGAATCTTAAGAATAATTGTGATTGTTCTTAGAGTTCAGGTACACTTTTAAAGACTGCAAGTTAATAATCAAAGATCCATATATCTTGTGTTTTAATGCATATCATTATTATATGTGATGTAATTTTTTATTATTATGCCTATTTTAACTAAATTTATTGAAATATAATAAATATTAAAATTATGTTGACAAATTTTATTGTAAGCTCTGATGTGTATTGTGAGGGTTGTGTGGTCTAAGGTGTCTCTTCACTGAAATCCATAACTTTGAATGCACCCAACTCTTTCCTAAACCACAATAATACTTTACACACACACACACACACACACACACACACACACACACACACACGTGTGTGTGTGTCTATATATATATATATATATATATATATATATATATATATATATATATATATATATATATATATATATATATATATATATATATATATATATACATATACATATACATATACATATACATATACATATATATATATATATATATATATATATATATATATATATATATATATATATATATGTATGAAGAAAAATATTTTTTCAATATTAATAATAAGGAGAACATTGTATATGACTATTAAAAATAATATACATTTGATACCATATTAAAAATGATAACATAGCCCATGGATCTCCAACATAGAGACCATGGACATAATGTATTCAAACAAGAAAGATATTCACCAATAAACACACATGGTATTAACTATGTGTAATATATAATTTATGTTTGCAACCAATAATTATTCCAATATAACATGATTCTCTAAGAGATTACATCTCTACTAGCTCAGGAAATAAATCTAAGCTCCATTACTTTTTAGAAGAATAAAAAAGGTTCCTATATATAAAAAATAAGAAGTAATTAAGAGATTATTATTGGTAGACTAAAAGGTGTGACCATTTCCCAAGTTACACATATCCCTTATTAAATATGTGTAGATAACCATCACATTAATTATGCATTTGATAGTTGTGTAAACATAATAAATCACACCTTGATAATATATATTCATAAGATGGAATTTATATAAAGTTTGAGTATGACATGATCCAACACCTCTCATTAAATTCAACTTAATTGATATGGTAAAAAATAAGAAGTATTTTGTTCATAAGTATGGGTTCAGGAAACTAAGCCTTATGAGGTACCCATATAGAATGAAAAAGACAAATAAAGTTTTTGAACTAAATATCTAAAGAATTTTATGAATCCTCCAATGGAATGAATCAAAATTAACTTTAATGAAGGTGGATGTGTGAATGAGATTGAATAAAATAGACGGGACTTACAAATAAATTATCATTGAAGATCATGAATAGATAAAACTTCATCATTATTTGTTTAATATTAATAATGATATAATATTTCGAATGATTGAAGATCCTTTTATACTCTTTCTCCTTTCGATTTTTCTAACACTGAGCTTTGAGAGTGATATGGAAATCCTCTCAAAAACTCTTTTTAGTCTTCTTAGAAAAAACTACTTTAATACCATATGAAAAATGATATAACTTTAATAACATATTAAAAATGACATCATATCCCATGGATCTCTAACATATACACCATGCACATAAATTATTTAAATAAGAGAGAAATTATGGAAAGGCACTCGTCCATCTGCAATCTCTATTTTAAATCTATCTAATATCTGGGTTGGAGGCTATGAATGGCACATTGTATTAAGTGTGTGTAATATATAATGTATGTGTGAAACCATCAATGGTTTTAATAGGACATGTTTTCTGAAATATTATGTCTCCACTAGCTCAAGAGATGATTTTGAGATCCATTACTTTCCATAATAACACAATTAGTTTTTATATAGGAAAATAAATATGTGAGTAAAATATTGTCATTGATGGATTAAAATGTGGGATCATTCCCCAAATTACACTTAACCCTTCTTAGGATAACTACCATATTAATTATGTATTTAATAATTGTGTGCACATAATAAATTATACATTCATAACACATTTACTTAAAGTAGAATTCACATCAAGTGTAAATATGACACACTCCAAAAGATGAGTAGAGACAAGGCTTTGGAAATAATTTTTTAATATAGATTTATGAGTGTGATGTGTCATTCATTACAAATATACTAATGGGTCACTAGTCTTAAGTATACCTTTAACATATCCCCTGCTAATAATTGGCCAATAATATTTATTTTAAATTCTCCAAAATAAATTTTAAATAAATCATAATTTATTATATCATAAATACCTTTATTAAATTTATAAATAAAGTCATTACACTTAAGTAATAATTTATTTATTAATATTATGAAATTTAATAGTGAACTATGCTAAACTCTCTTGAAGAATTTTATCTCACATTTAATAATTATTATTATTAAAAAAAACTCTTCTATACCTTAAAAACTTATTGATAATGATAAATAAAGGCTTTCACAATATCAAGCAAATTAATAAATCACTGATAGTGTAATAACCTTTATTTACTGAGAGGTGTGCTTACTTTAAATCCAATTCACTTATACCTTTCATATTTTTGATTTTCAATGATCACCTTTACAAAGTTATGGATAGTGTAGCTCTAAGAATCTGAATGAAACCACCAGTGTTTAGCAAGGTGCTAAAGCAAACCACTAAGAGACTAGAAGGCTTAGGGGTTCTATGGGCTACATGAGGTGTATAGTGGTTGTCTGGTTTACTAGCTTGCACTAGGATATAGACACACTTGTAAACCAGGTTGGGGGTAGTACAAATGAACACACAAAGTATGCACAAACCTTTAGTGGGTCCAACCATAGTAAAGCAAGTGGTTACAACTATGATATTGATTTCATAAACAATATGAAAGCAAAAATAATGAATGAAATGAGATAACCAATAAAATGTAAATCTAACAATTAAGGCACTTTGAGGCCAAATGAAAGACATTTTGGGAAACAAAGACATTTTCAAGCAAGGGTTCAAGAGCATGTTTGTTCTATATTTGAGCTATAAATTCAATACTATTGTTTTCTAGAAATATGACATTTCTAGTTTTAACGAGAGAGAGAAAGAGAGAGAGAGAGAGAGAGAGAGAGAGAGAGAGAGAGAGAGAGAGAGAGAGAGAGAGAGAGAGAGAGAGAGAGAGAGAGAGAGAGAGAGAGAGAGAGAGAGAGAGAGAGAGAGATTACATAAGTTTTCTAGTATGTCTACTATGTAATGCAGAAAGCTTCTAAAGAGAGAAATGGCATACAAAAAAGGAATATTTTGGGCAATAAAAGTACTCTTTGAATATGCACAAATACAAGGAATTTTAGAAACTATGCTAAGAAAGATATCAAACAACTAGTTTTCTAAAATAAAACAAACCCTAGCCTATATACTACTGCAAATAATCAAAGAGTTCTACTTTGTAAATCAAAGTGCCCTCATATCAAACTCAAAATATGTGCAAAATTTCTACCAACTAATTACCCAAGCTAGCAGGTAAGAGAGGAAGAAGATCGGGCTATGTGTAAGCTGAGTCCAGACCAAGAGCCAAAAGTTGTGGAAGAAGTGAAGGAGAAGCCACCAATCTGAGGAAGAGCCAATGCAAGGAGCACAAAATATGTGAAATGGAGTCTTGAGGGAGCAAGGAACAACCCACAAAATTCAAGAACACTGTTAATAGATATGAAAATCACCAATGGAAGATGCACTAGTATATGGCATCCCCAATCACAAAGGAAGTTATTGTGCCAAGCAAGAATCAAGAGAGATTCAGGGAGGTAGCCAAGCTTCCAATGACCTGATCAAGTGGGAAGATCATAACATTAGAATGATCAAGAGATAGGCTTAAATGAATGATAAAAGGCATATATCTCAACCCTAATCTGTCAAAAGACCAAAACCTAGCCATTTCTAGCTATTTGGTACCAAACAAGTGTTTTTTTTCACGTGTTCTACCTAGGCCATGGCCTAGAACATAGATTTTGTGAAGGAAACATGTGGCCTAGGATGTGGGTTTCCTCCCTAAGCCATGGACTAGGTCAAAAAGAGGCCTAGGGTGGTCAACAAGTCCCTAAAAGGGGCTTGAGGGGTCCCTAGAGCACCTGTCTTGCATGAGAAGAGACCAAGGTGGACTAGGGATGTGTAAGGGATGAGAATATCATGAGAGAAATATACAGGGGAGTGGTGAATGTCTCAAAATAGGATGATTAGGGTGGGTATTTTGCACATGAGCTGATGTGTAATCATAAGGATGAGTAGGGTCACGAAAAATACAATACAAATAATGGGAGACATTGATTTGTAAGAGTTCATTGTTAATACATTATTAATTGATGGACCATTATTTATAGATCCACTTTCTATGTACATACAAAATTATAATCTTTCATAATGGCAAACTCGTAAATTTAAAAGTTGCAAGCAAAGTTCCTCTATGCTAACTATTATCATTTGAACCATGTATTCATAATATATCACATCGTACCCCAAACATTTAATACTAATGACTCATCTAAAATTAAAACAAACATAACCCTCAAACAACACATGGTAAATGATAGAATTAAAATAATATCCAAGCTATCTAAAGCTTCTTTTCACCTAATTTAGAATATCATATCTATATTTTTTTTTAAAAAAATTATGAAAAAATACTTATAAACCAACACATGATAAGTTATTATATGTTGGACGATTGAATAAATATTATAACAACATGTGGTTCAAGGTTTATCTAAGACATAAAATGTATAGTTTTCTATTGACTTATGTTCGAGTCAAATCAAATATCTCCTTAAAAAATATGGTATTCAAAATATATGCAATAACATATTTAAAGATTGGGTTCGTGTACATATTTTAAGATCAAGGATCACAAATCCTTTATTAAGATAATTTAGCCGAACTTTATCTATTAAAAAAATTAACTTTTTTTTTCAATAAAGAGTGAGTGTTATTAATTTTATCTACTAAAATCAGTATTTAAACGTGCATGCAAATTGTTGATAGACATTAGCAAAAGTAGGAATTAAAAAAAAGAGTTATAATGATTTAATAGTACATATTATTTTCATATGCATACCTAGTTGATTATAATTTATAGGTGCATGGATGGGAATTGAAAGCATCAAATATTATTGTTTTATAATAAATGTTTTGATAAATTTGTTAGTAATAATTTGAAATAACATTTTCTCTAATTATTTGTCAGCATATTTTTGTTGATGATAATAAACATAAAGTTAATGTAGATTATAATGTAGGGGTGGACGATGGTGGTCAATCAAAGTATTTGGTTTAAATAATATATAATCTCATTCTTGAATTAAAAATCTTTTAGAAAAAATAATTAAATCTTAATAAATTAATATGCGTAATTAAGTTTGATTAAAATAAAATATTTATATTTATATATCCATATTAAAGAGACCTAATTTATATGGTGTCATTGATAAGATTAGAATTTTATTGAGATCTTCTTCCCTAAATTTTTTTAATATATCCTTTTTATTTGCATATATATATATATATATATATATATATATATATATATATATATATATATATATATATGACCTTTCCCCTTTTTCTTTAGAATCTTATATTAATTTAAATTTATAAAAACCTAATTATAAAATAAAAAGAGTGAAGTGATAAATAATTTAAAATATTTAAATTATAATGATAATAAATTTTAAATACATATTTTTATTAAAAAAATTAAAAAAAACATCAATTTTTGAATTTATTTATATACAAAATTTCACATTAAAACATTTAATTAATTAATATAAATGAACCTTTAATATTACAAAGACATTAAATTTGTATGAGATTTTCTTTCTATCACACTTTACAAGCACTAAGTATTATATTCTTTAAATTAGTTTTTGAGATGAAGCATGAAGGATCATAATAGAGCTTTAGATCTAAGTAGAAATAATAAAAAGTTGTAATCAATTCTCATTATATTTATATTTATATATATATATATATATATATATATATATTTAATTTGGGTATTTAAAATATGTTTATATTGTAATATATGAATGACATATAATTTAAAATGAATAATGTAAACATTTACTACAATAAAAAAAAAGAATGTCAAATTAAAAAAGTAAATTAAATAATCAATACAAATATACATACTTATTGTTTCAAGAACATAATGTTCTACAAAAATACATTAATATAAAATATAAAAATATACATAAAATATTTCTTTTAATAAAATAATTTAAATAATCAAACACAAAAATATTAAAAAAAATTATATTATTATTTATATAATAAAATCTAAATACAATATTATTCATATATATAAATATAATTATAAGTAATAAATTGCATTGAATAATTCTTTTATCAATTTTATTTATTTATTTATTTAATCAATGAATTATAAAACATACAAACATCATAAAACATATAAATGCATTTACAATTTTATTAATGTAAAGGAAGAATGGACCCAATGTAAATTTTTTTTAAATTGAAAAATATTTTGAAGAAATTAATATCTTAGGAATTTACTATAATAGCCATAATAATGTTTTTTTTTTTTTTAAAAAAAAAATTATCACATGAATTGATTATATATATTATTATAAAACATTAAAGTATCAATTTAAATTTATTTATATTTTTATCAATAAATAATTTAAATCATAATCATTTTAATATTTATATCTACTAAAAATAAATAATTTAATAATAAAACCATTGTAATTAAATTTACAAATTGAAAGTGTTGTAATAATTGATAATAAATTATTATAAAATTAAAATTAGTATTTAAAATTAAATGATAAAAATAAGATTTTGTTATAATAATTTTTTTAATTTTAAATTTGAAAAATTTAAAATATATATAAAAGAAAAAAATAAATATGAGAAAAATAGATAATAAGTTTTATGTTATTTATATTTACATTAAACTGTATGTTTCACATTAATTTGATTTATATTTTTTATGTTTCACACACACACACACACATAAAATTAATTTGATTTACAAATTATTTTTTAATACTTAAAATAATTTAAAAATATGTTCCAATATATTGCCTTGTCAAATTCATGTGTTTTAAGTCATACAATTTCATAACACTTTTATAGAGTGAGGTATATGATTAAATGATTTCATCATGCTAAACAAATTATACAAAATAATCAAATTTATATCAAGAAAAATGTTTAATTTTATATTTATTTCCATAACATGAAATTTTTTAATAAAAATGATTAATGTCTCACTAATTATTATTAAAAAAATCAAATCAAATTAAATTTTATTTTAAAAACTAAAATTAAAATGAGTAATGAATTAATAATAATTCAAGTTTCATGTGCATACGTATATATCTATATATGAATGAATGATAATGAATTTTTTTATCTCATTAATGTGTGCATTTTTAAATATTCATAAAATTATAATTCTATGAAAAGAATAAAAGTATTATTGAATGAATCAAATTTAGAAGGACTAGAGGTTTGCTACCTTATCAATACATTTCTTGAAATATTGGATGTCTTGCTAGGTAGAATAGTATCATATCTAAAGATTTGCAGAAGGAAGTTTTTGGGTTTGTTATGGAAAAGAAAATTAGAATAGAAGTTTTGGTGAGGATTAGTTGCAGATCCAAAGCTTTAAACTTGATTCAAGTTGGTCAACACCTTGGTATAAAATCTACAACAGAAAGAAGGTACTCCAGAGGAACCATAGCCAAAGGGTTATTGCCTCCCTGTGGTAAATATGTAAGATTTTAACCATGCTGGGAAAGACAAAGTACTAGTGAAAGGTTAGAGTCTACCATTTCAAGGGTTGGGTGTGTTCGTCTTCCTTTTAAACTCATGTTTTATCTTGGATTTATTTTAATGGAGCCTATTTCATACAATAATTAAGATATTTATTTTTATCCCCCTCTCATTGGGAAAGGGAGTAAGTTTGGTGGATTTATAAGGTTTCATCTATGGCATTCTTATTAGGATGGGATGGGTCTTAGAGGAACCCATTCCCTAGTTTCCTTGATTGGTATAGATGTTATAGGAGTCCATGCTTTAGCCCTTACTATTTATATGGATAATGGAGAGGTCTATATGTTTCAACAAAGCACTAAAAGTAAATTGTATTATTTTGATGTACTAAGTTTTGAGGGAAGATGGCCTTTGGGCTCAAGAAGGCTTTGTTTTGCTGAAATCATGCTTTGTTGTATTAAAGTGGATGATAGAGGACTCCACCCTTGTCTTTTACAAGTTCTGGGATCCCTAGTATTCCTCATAAGACTTTATGGAATTATATTTGATATTGATGATGCCTCCTTGGGAGTTGTGGTTCTATTTAGACATATTTCCACCCCTGATGTACATAGGGAATATAGAGGACATATGAAGAAGATCAGATATATAGAAGACCATACTTAGTTTTAGTTGGTTTTTATTGGGATGGATATAAGAAGCCCAACTAAAATGTACTCTATTAGAATGGATGATAGAGGAATACACTTTGTTGGTCTCAATGGGAAGAAAATATCATTTGCCGTGGAGGTTGTGTGGAAGACCCAGGTAGAAGAAGACCTTTTGCTCCTAGTATACTCTTTTTCTACAGTGTAAATCCTAGGGAAGTCCTATTGAAGGGTGTCAGCTCATCAAGTTTCATTGATTTGTAACATCCTTGATTGTGATAAGGTTGTGGTAACCTTAAAACCCTCATGGTATGGTTGTGGGAGCCATAAAAACATATTTTTATTTATTTTTCCAAGGTTGTGGGAGCCTCCAAACCCTTTTTTATACTTATTATGGTTGTTTGAGCCTTAAAACCCCATAGTTGTGCTTTTAAATGTTAGGGGAGCCTCCAAACCCTCTTGTTATACTTGTTATGGTTGTAGGATCCTTAAAACCCTCTTGTTGTGATTTGTAATATTTGGTTATGGGACCATTATGTAAAATCCTCTCCATGATTGTGGGTCAAGTTGTCAAAATTGTCACTTGTCTAATTTATAGATCCAAATTCAAAAGAAATTATCTCATCAAATAAAAAAAATTATATATTTATTTTTTATTTTTTATTAATTGACTTTATATTTATATAAATTATATTTTAATATAAGATTAGTTTTATATTTTATAGAGGTCAATAATTGCTAATAACATTGAATAAAATAATATTATAAATAGAAGTGAGAAAGAAAAGAAAAGAAAAGAACCAAGAAATTATATAAGAACAAATTAACAAGAAATAGTAATTCTAATATCTAAAGGTAATATGTCTTGAAACTAGTAAAATATATTTACATAACATTTTGAATATTAACCTCTTTTTGTATCTACAAGCCAATAACTTTTAACATTATGACAACTCATGAGCCAATCTCTATCTCTATTAGTGATACTGGTATCCATTATATGTTTCATTAAATGATCAAGAATCCCTCTACCTATTCTTCTATAATATATACTTTCATTTTGAGAATTGTCCCCTTTTAATACACACACTTTCCTTATCATCCATGCCAAATGATAATTTCACATCCTTTATTCCTTCACACTAAATTTTCCCCTTGTTTAACTCTAATTAAATTGTAATTTATGCTCATGGCTTCCTACATATAATTTTTAAAATATCAATATCACACTTAATCATTCACAATATAAACATATCTCTTGTATACCAGGAATGACAACATTCATGAAGAAGCAATGTTTTATCCACCATTCATGTATCATATAGAAATAAACATACTTGGGTGGTAATTGATATAGGGCCTTCTAAGATTGTATTGAACATAATGTAACAAATAAAATTAAAATATACTTTTCCTAATTCTCTTTAGATTATTAATAACCCAAAAAATAATTAAAAGAGGTTAACTATACTTGTATAAATATAATCATGGTCCATAGGTAGTAGGTCAGTGATCATCAACTCCATTTTCATTCAACATCCCAACATCTTATATGTTTTCTCAGTTATACCCAACTTTAGTTAACTCAAACACCGTCTATTAATAAATCCAACCTCTGAAGTAGCCTCTACTCCACCCATCTTGCTTTCATACTAAGAATGTAGATGAGGATCAATTAGTCATGACCTAGTTTTGGTGACACCCTACTTGAACACCTAACAACTTATGTTAATGGTCAATAACCTAAAACATTAAAATTTGTAACTTAAAAGTAAAATATATATATATATATATATATATATATATATATATATATATATATATATATATATATATATATATATATTAAAATTATAAGTATATGGATATACATCAATGATAAGTGATATGTGCACTTATGGACATAATACAAATGATGATAAGCATATTTATCGAAGCAATGATTAAAAAAAGACCAGTAAATACTATATTGTTATTTGGAAAAAAAATTAAATAAAATATTATTATTTAAGAAACAATAATAAAAATGTTTTAAGGAAATCCATAAAGACTCAAGAAGTGAAGAAGATAGGATTAGTTAATAATATGTTCGAAAGTGAGTGCATGTGTTTAACCTTAAAAAGGAGAAATCTAGGTTGGTGTTATGTAAATTGTATTAAAGACGTATATATAAATGAAATGGCACAATGGTGATAATTAGGTCTATCATAGGTCAATTAGATACTAAATTTAGATAGAAATATAAATTTAATTTATTATGTTAATATATATATATATAGAAAGTACAACTATGATAGATATTAATATGAAAAAGAAGTGAAGTATTTAGCTTATTTTGATGTTAATATAATTATGGATCTAGAACAGGCTAAATGTAGGCATGAAGTAGATTCTAGAATAGTCGTCATATTATGGATTTGATGTCTCTGACTCTTTGAATAGTAACACCACCCTGGGATGGTTGTATTAATGTTACTATCTAGGTTTGAAACTAGTGTCTTGTACAAAATATATATTCAAATAGAATATGACCACTTGGATGTTTCTATTTTTTGTTTTACCTTCAATTCTAGTGCATTTAGATCTAGGTTATATATAGTCACTACTTGTGCAATGGAAAAACCATAGCTTTCCAACTTCAATGTGATCTTAGAGAGAAATGGGTTAGTGATCACATAGTGTCAATCATACCCCAATGAACTCACTATCAAAGGATGTTATCTACATAGATAATTCTATGAAGAAGGCCTAAGACTGATGTACTTATCCCCTATGTGTTGGCTTGTGTGTGAATCATATAATATGTGTAATATAAGTACAACAATGACCTAGCTTGTAACTTGGCAAATTAGGCTCTTAGGCTAATCTTTTATTACAAGTCAGATTTGTAGATGTGTTTTACCTATGACTCTTATGGAAATAGGGAATCTTTTTACAATTGAATTCTTGACAGAGTGCTATTGATAAGTGCTTTGGTATCTTTGGTGTTTTTCTAGGTTTTGCTAAGTGAGGACTAAATGAGGGTTGATCTTGTATTTATATCAATACCTTTGGAGTAATAAATCATATTAAATCATTCAGGAGGACTATTAAGATGCATTTCATTTGTAAATTAGATGATTTTAAGGCATTAGACAATTATGTTAGAATAGAACAATAGTGTTGATGATACTATCAAACCTAGATAATAGTGTCCAGGGAGTAGGAGAGTAGGTACATGTTTAAAACTTATATAGATAGAAGATAAGTATATTTTAAACATTATAGACAAGATATAAGACTTAGGTCATCAATATAATACTAGTTAAACTAAGAGATATAGGTGAATAGACATAAAGACAGAGCATATGCAAGACTTTTAGAAGAAAAAAAGGTAAAGAACTAAGAGGAACAACCAAGGTCTAAGTTTGTCAAGTGTACAAGACTAAGGTGATATATAATCACAAGATATCATCTACATTTATCCCCCTTTAATCTAGTGATGAAAATGCTAGTTTAAAGGAAAAAAATGAGCACTTAAGTGTGTACGGACACCTTGTCCTTTAATGTACCCAACTTGAGTGCTTTGTTGGTGAATAACCTACAACTAATTACATGTTATAGTATTATTACATATAATATGGGTTGAAATTATATGAAATATATTGAAATTGAAAGAGCAAGGTTTAGGAGTACACATGTGTGTTGATGTAACTGCATTGCCTATTGACAAGTTATTTTTCAAAAGGTATATCATTGTAAGACTCTAAAACTTGAAATTATAATAGCTATAGATAAATATTTAAAGAAAATATATCAAATGGGAAAGAGAGAGATATATATATTGGAAGGCACATGCCCCAAACTTTGAAGTAAAAAGTGAGTTGCCACCTCACAGTTTAGATTATCTCAACCATGAAACCTAATGATAATTATAACTTGGTGAGGCTAGATGATCAAATACAACCTAAAAACATGATAAGATAAAGTTATTTGATCACCTCAATCATACCAAAAGGTAAACCAACTACTACAGTAAATTGGATCCATAAAAATTCATAAAAGTCCACAGCATATCAGTACAAATAAAGTTTGTGATATGGTAATAGTCTATAAAAGAGTTTTATAATTTGAAACTAATTTGGTTTTTCCAATATTAGGGACATGTTGTATAGTATATGTACCTTAGATATGTTTCATGATGAAACTATGTATATTATACTACCAATGTATATAATTCTACCACAACTGTCAATCTAAATCAGATAAATGTATGCTTTGGCTAGTTCAAATAACTATGTGAGTGTGTAGAAGACGCTTCCAAAGCTTGCCCCCACTATATATTTAGAAATATAAAAACTTATATAAGTATAAATTTGTATGACATGTTTCCAAAACATTCCCCCACTATAAACTAGAGATGTTAAATATTGAATAGGTGTGAAGAACATGCTTCCAAAGCATACCTCCATTGAATTTGAGAATTGATATAAGTACCATAATAAATGAATGTGGATAACATGCTTCCAAACCATTCCCCCAATGAATCTATAAAATATGAATGTGTGAAATCCAAGTCCATATTAGATTCTCCCACTAGATCTAAAAATTGATATAAGTAGCATACTAAATGAATGTGGAGAACATGCTTCCAAAGCATAGCCCCATAAAATTTAGAAACCATGGTAAGTGTGGATCACATGTATGTATGACATGACCTCAATAATATTCCCCATCTTTGAGGTGAGGGAAATATAGGAACTGGTAGTTACCTCACCTCAAAAATGTAATACAAATGTATACTCTATAAATGTAACCATGTAACATATGGAATGAACATGTCTAGGTAGATATAACATTGAATCACATAAAACCAATGTGATCACATGTAGGCCTAAGATTCATGATAAAAATAATGTAAATATTTAGAAAATAAGAGTATAAACTCAAAAAGTAAATAATCACACACACAAGAGAACTCAAAAGTAAGTCAAAAGGTAATGGTCCAAGAAGACCATAAACAAGGGGCATGTTCAAATGCCTCAAAATTGAAGGGATATAATTTAGTCAAATGATCCAAAAAAAAATTAAGGTGACATTTAATTCCTCAAATTTTGTATTGTTTCAAATCCTCACCCGTTATGTCCTCGAGCTTCGTATTACCCATTATGTCCTTAAGCTCCATATTGTATAGTTATTTCCTCGAATACTATATTGTCTTAAATCTTCACCTGTTAATTCCTCAAGCAAATCAATCTCCTATGATTTCAAAATATGTATAAATGAAGAGGTAACCTGAAATGGGGGGAGGCAAACATCTCTTCCCAGAGATGAGCATATATTTGTATTGCGATCTTGAGTAATACTACATCTCTTCTCAGAGAATTCATTATTACTATGTTGTTGAAATATTTATCAACCAAAACTTTTGAGTTTTGGATTAGTGGTATTAGAGTGGTTTGTCTTGAGAGTTTATGATCCTGAAGACAAGGTCAGGATATAGGAAACTTGGGTAGGAAGCAACAGATCTTCCAAACTTTCCACCTAATCACTCAAAATGACTTCAAATGGTGGATGACATTGAGACATCCAATCCTTTCAAGGAAATGGTGAATGAAGCCTTCCAATGGCAATAAGCATAGATGCTGCAATAGTTTGCTCAAATTCTTCAAACACTTCCAATGGGAAATTCTATCTCTATGGCTACACGTCCTGGCTCCTCATCTAGGGAACTTCCTTTCAGTGCCCCAACACCCTTCAATGTTTAGGTAAATTTTGATATTCCCACATTTAAAGGCAAAATCAATGATGATGTAGTAGAAAATTGGTTAGATCAACTGTCTTCCTACTTCTCTATAAATAAGTTCACCGATGGAGACAAGATCACTTTTGCTCTTTTGAAATCATCATTGCCCATGAAAAACTAGTGGGAAGTGTACAAAAAGAGGTTCAATATAGATATCATTGACCTTGGGGTGGAACCTACCTGGGATGATTTTATGGAAGTAATAAAAGAGGAATACTATCTCATCAGAGCATATGATGATTTGTACATACAGTGGCAACAACATTGCCAAGACAAGGACCAATCTATTCAAGATTACACAGACACTTTTCATTATTTGTCTGCAAGATTGGGCATTCAAGAAAGTGAGAAACATAAGACTCTCAAATATCGTGGTGGAATACAATGGTACATACGGGGGGAAATGGAACTCTTCAATTTGGAAACCCTCGGTGAGTCATATAAATTTGTAGTGAAGACTGAACAAAAGCATGGCAAAAAGAGTACAAAGAGTCAACCCTCAAAATGGAAAAGTGATAAGGAAGGTCAAACACAAGACCAAAATTGGAAGTAGAAAGAGTTTTAGGATAAGAAATACCAAAATGGGAAGGCTAGAAAATGGTGTGACTACCACAAAACTAGAACTCACTCCAAAGAAGAATGTCAAGCCCTCAAGTCACTGCTCTCTGAGTCATAATACTTGACATCTACTACTCTACCTCATACATAACCCATAGTTGAAGAGGATGAAGAAGAAATTGTAGATGCTGAGCCTAACACCATTGTCACCTCATCACAAACTCGTGAGGAAAGACCAGATGACAAAGAAATATTGTTTCACTCCAAATTATGGGTAAAAGGTAAGCCTCTGCATTTCATTCTTGATAGTGGGAGTCAAAAGAATTTAATCTCTACTAAAATCATGAAAAGTCTAAATCTATCCATGAAGCCTCATCCAAAGCCCTACATTATTGGATGGTTGAGCCCAGGGAGAGACCTTCATGTCACCCATCAGTGTCTTCTTTCATATGCTATAAAACCATTCCAAGATGAAGTCTTGTGTGATGTGGTCAATCTAGATGTTTGTGATGTACTCCTTGGTCAGCCGTTCACGTATGAGCGACATGGCATCTATGAATCACGAATTTGAAAGATCACACTCACTCTTGGAATGTGGTGTTATAGAGTACCAGAGGTACCACCTCCCACATCTATCTCCCTGATCAATGCTAAGCAATGCAAGAGATTGGTGGAGAAGATAAACCAGTTTGTTCTCATGGTGGTCAAACCACAAAAATCTAAGGAGGCTGATGTTGCAGTCCTGACTACACAATCGATAAAAAAACATAAGCAAATAGGATGAATCACAGAAGAATATGACTTATTCAAGTCACCCACAAGAGTCCCACTGCATTGCCAGGTAAAACATTCTATCGATTTGATCCCAAGATCACCTTTGCCTAATAGTCCTGTGTATCACAGATTAATTTTGGCCAATGATGACATAAAAAGATAGATTCAAGAATTGATCCAAAAGGGTCACATTAGGCCAAGCTCTTCACCTTGTGGTAGCCCAATTGTCTTGGCACTGAAGAAATATGGAACATGGAGGCTTTGCATTGACTATCGAGCCCTAAATAAAATCTCTGTGAGGAATCACTACCCTCTCCCCAAGATTGATGACCTATTGGATCAGCTCTGTGGTGCAAAGTTCTTCCTCAAAAATTATCTCAAATTTGGTTATCACCAAATTCACATCGATCCCATTGATGCCTGGAAGATTGCATTCAATTCTAAGGGCTCTTTGAATAGTTGGTTATGCCTTTTGGCTTAACTAACGCACCTACAACCTTCATGAGGATGATGGATGACATCCTACGACCCTTCACTAACTCATTCATGGTGGTATACTTAGATGACATACTCATCTATAGTAAAACATGGGAAGAACATTTGCAACATGTTCATAAGGTGCTTCAAACTCTTCAGGAGCACAAGTTGTATACAAATCTTGACAAATGCACATTTAGGATGACAAAAATTAAGTACCTCAAGTACGTTGTGAGTGAGGAAGGGGTCCATGTTGATCCAGAAAAGATTTGGGTTATTTGAGAATGGCCCATACCAAGGACCCTCACAAAGCTTCACAATTTTTTGGGTCTTACAAATTTCTACCACAGGTTTGTTCTTGGATTTTCACATGTTGCTTGGTCACTAACCCAAGTGACTAAAGGAGGAGATAAAGCTACATTTCAATGGGTTGAAATACAACAAAGGGCATTTGAGAATTTGAAGAATAGACTATGCTCAGCCCCTATTCTTGCCTTGCCATATTTGCATCAACCATTTGAGTTGATGATAGATGGATCTGAATATGCCATGGGAGCTGTCATCATGTAACATGCCCATCCTATTGCATACCATAGTGAAACTTTTATGGATACAGTCATGATATATCCAACATATGATAAGGAGCTCTATGCCATTGTGCAAGCCTAAAAATAATGGAAACACTACATCTTGGGGAAAGAGATGGTAATCCACACTGACCATAGACCATTGGAATTCATCTAGATGCAAAGCAAACTATGAAATGAGAGGCACCAAAAGTGGGCCGCATATCTTCAGCAATTCCACTTGATAATCAAACACAAAAAGGGGAGCTCAAATATAACTGTAGATTTTCTAAGCCATCCATGAATTAATGCACTCATAACAGTTCTTGACCTGTGCAGACATGAGACTACCACTTAGGGTGCTCTATATGAAGCAGATCCTACCTTTACCGATACATATCAAGCACTCCAAAAAGGTGAACATGTTTTTGACTTCTATTTGCAAAATAATGTCCTCTATTGTATGGGGCACATCTGTGTTCCTATTGCAGAGCAACAAAAGATGATATGGGAAGCACACTTCAGTAGGACAACTGGACACTTTGGTATCAAAAAGACATTGGAAATTCTTTTAAAAAAATTCTACTGGCCCCATATGTGAAAAGATGTGGAAAGATGTCTCAAATATTGCACCCCATGTGCAATATCCAAGCCAACAAATAAGAAGTGAGGATTGTACATGCCATTGCTAGAACCAACCAGGCCTTGGGAATCCATCTCAATGGATTTTCTCTTAGGTTTTCCCACTTCCAAACATGGCAAGGACTGTATTTTTGTGGTAGTTGATCATTTTTCAAAAATGGATATCATGCTTGCTTGTAAGAAAAATATATCTATTGAGGAAACTGCTCAACTATATTTTAGTCATGTATGGCTCCATTTTGGTCTCCCCAAGTCCATTGTCTCAGATCGAGATATCAGGTTCCTGAGCATCTTCTAGTCCACTCTATGGAAGATGATGGATACTAAGCTGATGAAGTCCATATCCTTCCATCCATAGACTAATGGTCAGACATAGGTGGTAAACCACTTGATTGATCACATGATTTAGATGTATCACTCCAAACATCATGTACATGGGATGAGGGACTTCCTTTCATACAACATGGATACAATCAGGTGTTGCACAACTCAACCAAGCACAGTCCATTCCAAGTATGTTTTGGGTTCCAACCCATGGCACCAATTGATGTTTCATTTTCCACCATGGAATACACACCTCATGGAAGATCTAAGGCAGTAAAAGCAACAAATTTTAGTGAACAAATGAAACACTTCCAGCAACAATTTCATGATATCCTAGAGAAGATGAATTAGAAGTATAAGCAATGCCATGACAAACATAGGATTGCACACCATTTTGTTGTGGGTGACAAGGTTTTGTTACAACTTCAGAAGGAATGGCTTGCAATCCCACACAAAAAGATTCAGCCTCTGTGATATGGTCCATACACCATCACTAGAAAAGTTATATAAAATGTTTTTGAGTTGAACCTACCAACCTACCTTGGTCTGCATCTAATATTCAATGTGGAGCTCCTCAAACCATATCACCCACCTCTATTAGACACTTTAGTTGTAGTAAAACAACTAGACATTGATGAGCTTGATCCATAGAGTTTTTCTCCAGTAGAATAGGATCAAAATATGGATGCTTAGATGAAGACAACAAGAGGACGCTCTATTCTACTTTATCAAGTGGTCAAAAGAGGCTAGCTTAGCCACCAAGGTGAGTGGCTCATAGAGAATCAAATCAAGACGCAACTACCACACCTGATGGGGAATATTGATGCAATGGGGACCATTGCTTTTCAAGGAGGGAGGAATGATTCGGGCAACAATTTAGGTGACAATTTGGGTGAGAGTTAATTACTCAAATTTTGTATTGTTTTAAATCCTCACCCGTTATTTCCTTGAGCTCTGTATTATCTATTATGTCCTCAAGCTCCATATTGTACAATTATTTCCTCAAATACCGTATTGTCTTAAATCTTCACCCATTAATTCCTCAATCCAATCAATCTCCCATGATTTCAAAATATGTATAAATGAAGAGGTAACCTAAAATGGGGGGAGGCAAACATCTCCTCCCAGAGATGAGCATATATTTGTATTGCGATCTTGACTAATACTACATCTCTTCTCAGAGAATTCATTGTTACTATGTTATTTCTATGCTATTGAAATATTTATCAACTAGAACTTCTAAGTTTTGGATCATCAAATGTCCATAAAATCAATAATGACTTATTCAAAATGTCCATACAACAAATAATTACATATGCAAATTTCAATAAAATCATATATAGGCATGGGGACCGCAAGTATAGGATCATATTCAAGTGCTCAAAAAGGGAATACAAGACACTCAAAGAAGTTCATACAGTAAAGCATAAGCAATCAACAAAAATATGCCATAATAACCCATGGATCCAATGTGTTAGGAAATATATGTCATGTGTATAACATATCAAGTAACCTATGTAAATAGATATGTAAGATTAAACATGATAATATATATTGATCATCAAATCATATAACTTATGTGTATCAAGATCAAAGAAGTGAATGCCCCCAATGTCCATATGACATGAGTAGAAGTAAGCTCCAACATTTGTTATATGAATGTATCATATATCTATGTATGCTTGTATCACACTAAAGTAGAAGCGTGACACATATGTGTATGTAGGAGTAACTGAATATATTGTCTATTAATATGGAAGTAACACATGGATGACAAGAAGCCAATAGAAAATGTAAGTGCCAAAAGTGTTTTTGGAGTTTTGAATGTTTTTTTTAATTTTTTTGGTATTTTAAATTTTTTTGAAGAGGGATCATCTTATGATGCCATCCAATGGATGGTCATAAATATCTTACCACTGTTAATCTAGTGTAATTCCTAATTTATGCTATTGAGGAGCATGTATAGGTGTAATATTTATCACTAATGTATCAATGGTGCTCTATGTATGTAGAATAAGACTTTATGGTCATGTTGAAATAATAAGAGTAACAAGATTAGAGGTTCTTGGAACCCATCATTGAGTGTTTATTTATTCATTTAGTATAACAATATTATATATATTTTGAGTTGTTTTAGATATCTTAACATGGTGTGTGGTATAAGATTGGGATTATGCTGAATCCACCATATTTCTCTAGTATAATGGTATCTCAAGTACTAGCTACCTAGTAAAGGGGATTGGTTGTTGCTTACCTTTTGGTAGTGAATAGCCCTAGCAGGCTTGATAGCTAGTTTTTTGGGTATAAGTTTCTTGTGTTCAATAAGATGCTCATATGGAATTTTGAAAACTATTATTAACCAATTGGCTTGAATGTATTTAACACACCCATGTAATATAGAAGTTACTACTTAAAGAGTGTGTATCCAAGGTATTCCTAATAACATATCAAATATTCATATGAAAGGGATAACTGAGAAGGTGGGAACCACATGTGTGGGACTAACATATAAATAAAATTCAATCTCTCCAAGAACCTTCTGTGATGTCCTATCAAATTCTCTAATTGATTTGGTAGATGGGTGTAAAGCATTACGAGTATATCCCAAGTTCATAATTAATATCACGGTACAATATTTTTTTCTTGCACTATTATCAATCATAACACTATGTATGGGGAGTTTTCAAGGTATGATCTAATGAATAAAGAATGAAGATCCAAGCCATTATTCTTAATTTCATTATCATCAAAGGAAATATAAGGTCTATAAACCATAGGAGGTATATGTTGTGTGTAAGTACAAATAACCCCATATAATGTGATAAAGGAGGATTTGAATTATATACCATTTGAAATTAGATGGTTCCTTCTTAGAATGGCCTTTTAAAGGATCTTTAAATAATTTATTATTATGGTGATCACCAAGTTGTGACCCTGATTCCATTAAAGGATCTTCAAATATAAGTTTTTAGTCATCGATAATATCTTGTATGTTGTCTTTCAAGGTAAAGCATCTGCTTTTAGAATGTCCTAGACCTCGATGATAATCACAATAAGTATTTACATCATATCTATTGTGTATAGGTTGACTCATATCAACCTCGATAGGCTGAGGTAGATATATAAGATGACACTCTAGTAACCACATGATTAATAAAGTTGGGGACTTGTTAAATATGCAAATTGTCTGCTTGGTGCATTAGATAGGATAAGTCACCTAGGCTAATATGAAATTGTGTTCACCATTATGGTTGTTTCCTTTATATAATTAGGAGGTTTTACCTTATAACTTGGTTTAATTATGAATTTGGTGTTAGATGTAGATGTTGTGTTTACTACATATTTGAGATTTTTTAATGACATAAGCTCCATTTCATGGTCCCATACAACATGGCATAAGTCATTCAAATATTTGAACTCCTTGAAAAAAATGGACTCATGTAAATGAGTAAGCAAACTTTTCTTGAATATATCTTGCAACTATTTATCTTCCATAAGATTAGTCATTTTGACTAGCATTGTATTATATTTCAAGATATATTCATTTATAGGTTCATTGGTTTCTTGTTTGATTTTTGCAATTTGGGCATCCAAAAACTTTTTGGAAATGTTAATGGAAAAGTGTGCTAATAAATGGTTTATAAGAGGTTTTAATGCTTTGATGTATTGAAGAGGTAAACCATATAACAACCTCAAATTATAGTCCTTGAGGATTTGTGGAAAAATTGGTCAAAAGTATATCATTGGAAGCATAGTCAAGGCATGTTGCATAAAATGTTTGAAGATATTATTTAGGATCATCTTTTCCATCATAAAATGTGAACTTAGGTGAAACAACTCCATTTGTCAAGGCGTGTAAAGAGATTTCAAGTTCAAGAGGTTTATGCAACACATCTTGCAAATCTATGACATGAGGGGATTTTAAAGCATTTTGTTCAATGTTTGTAATCTTATCTTCAAAAGTTTTATAACTTGAAGGAATGATTAAACTATAAGCCTAGTGGTATATATATTAGTAAGTTGAGTAGTCACCAAAGGGGATGAAAACATGTTCTGAGTAGTAGTAGGCATTGAAACTGATATTTGTGTTGAAATAATGAGTAATTCCATGATAGATGTATTAATAGTAGTTTTAGGGAACAAAGGTTTAAACACATAGTTCATGCCCCCACTAGATATATTTAATTATAGTGTGTTAAAGGGGAGGGATGTTTCCATCATAGTTTTGGATTTTGTTTCTTTGAGTATAGTTTTTAGTATCTCATCAAGATCTTTAGGGTTTTGTAGAATGCACTCATGAAATAATGCAATTGCATATACTTGATCATGGTCTATTTGGTCATTTTCATTTGTTTTAGGGTTTTCATTATTAAAATCTTATTTTATGATAACCCTATCAACATGGGTATCATCATGATCCAAGGTATGAGATCCCTCATTAGTTTGAGACATCTTATATGGGTGGAGGGAAATATCAATATGTTCAATAGGCATGCTTTTGAATCAAGGGTTATGCCTAAGTTACATGCAAAATAGTAAAAGTAGGAAATTTAAAAGTATAGAAATCTAAAATACTAACTAGTTAAGACCCTAAGAATCAAAAATATTTGCATTCACATGAATCATGTTCACCAAATGTTTAACCCTAAAATTAAATCTAAGTTTGTGTTATCTATATTGAATTAAATGGGTATATAGAAATTAAATGGTACAAGGGTGATAATTAGATATATAACATACCAATTGGATGCTAAACTCAAATATAAGCATACACTAAATTTATTATGATAAAATAACTTAAATATGAAAAGTACAACTATGCTAGATATATAAATGACAAAGAAATGAAATACTTAGATTATTATGATGCTAATATAGTTTTGGATCTAGAATAGGTTGAAATTAGGTAGGAAGTAAATTCTATAAAAATCATTAGATTATGGTTCTGATGCCTCTGTCTCTCTAGATAGTAATGTCATCTTGGGATGGTTATGTTGATGCTACTATCTAGGTCTGAAACTAGTGTCATGTATGAAATATCTATTGAAACAAGATGCAACCACATAAATGCTTTTAAGTTTTACATTTCCTTTGATCTGGTGCATTTATATCTAGATCATGGAAAATAATTTCTTGTGAAATGGCAAAACCCTAGCTTTCTATCTTCAATGTGACCTTGAGTAAAAATGGGTTAGTTCAAGCTAACCCTAATGACCCTGATATTAAAAGACATTTCTTACATAGACAATTATTTGAAGAGCGCCACATATTTATTTAGTTCTCTCCTACATGTTATCTTGTGTGTGAATCATGCAATATGTGCAAAGTAAGTATAATAGTGACCTAGCTTATAACTTGTTAAATTGGGATCTTGGGCCATTCCTTTAGTACTTCAGACTTGTAGATTTTTTATAGATGACTAATATGGAAATAGGGAAGATTTTTTTAATTGAATGCTTAATAGAGTGCTTTTGATAAGTGCTTTGGTCTCTTTGGTATTTTTCTAGGTGTTTCTAGGTGAGCAGTGAATGAGGATTGGTCTTGTATTTATATCAATCCCTTTAGAGTAATAAATCACATTAAAACACTTAGGTTGATTTTTAGGATATGTTTCATTTTCAAATTGGATGACTTTAGGGCACTGGACACTTGTATTAGGGAAAAATAGTAGCATCAACACTACTGTCAGACCTAGACTTTAATGTCTAGGGAGCAAGAGAACATGTATAGGTTCAAAACATTCAAAAATAAAAGATAAGTAAATTTTAATTATTTTGATAAATATAGGATACTTGGATCATTAATATAATATTGGTTAGAATAAGGTATATATGCTAAGAGTCAGAAGGATAGAGTAGATGCAAGAATCATGGAAACAAGAAAGGTAGATAACTGGGAAGGACAACCAAGGTTTGAGTTTGCCAAATGTACAAGACTAAGGTATTATATAATCATAAAATATTATCTATAACATGTCTATGGTTATTTTTGTAGCCAAAATGTATGACCATGACTGTAATTCCTCGCCTAACCTCATATTATCTTATCTACATGGTTAAATATTAATTTAGGTTCAACCCATTGATATGTTATCTAGTCATGATTGTTATCATGTATTAAATTATATATCATTTTGTGATATTATATTAGATCACATAAAAATATATATTTATTATTTTTATAATTAATAAGCAATCAATTAATTTATTTTTACTTCTCTCTCTTCATACCATAGAGGTTTTGTGATGTGTTTGGTGCATGTGTAGGAAATAAGAGTTTCAAAATGATTTGATATATTATTCATATACTGACTATGAGATAAGTTTGTTGGGTTTACATTTAGTCCATCATAATATTATTTGAGTCAATGTGTCATAAGTGGAAGCTTCAACAAAGGACATCTATAGTAGGCATAGATCTTAGAAATAAATTAGTAATAAAGTTAATCTTATGTGTAACCAAATGTATCACAGGTTGGATACTTGAGACCTTATAAACTTATGTATATGTGACATAAGAATAAGAGTACATTGAGGTTTATGAGGACCATATCAATATGAACATGGAAAGGAATTAAAATAATAAGATGAGAAACTAAAAGGCTTCATGGTCATCAATGTGAACTATGATTATACATTGTAATTGTAATTTAAACTATGACCACCAAAAAAATAATGACCATCATTAAAGCCATGGTGGTTACAAAACATTTAATATACCAGTGGGCTATGAGTGTAGACATGTAAATTTGGTCACAAACACTTGATCATGTCATTTTTATTCCTTTTTCATTTTAATTAACTTATGCATTTAATTCAAATATATTTTGACACCTTTGCCTACTCTAAGCACATGTGAAGACATTTTTATTTTTAAAACTATAATTTATCACCTAAATAAATATTATTTCAATTGTAAACAACACTAATCATTTGTCAGAACCAACACCCAAAACATAACACCTTTATTTAAGGGTCAAACCATATAGTTTGGGTCAAGATTGTCAAATGATCATGACCCCTCTATGGTGTTTGTAACCCTTACCTCTTAACATTCATATTTTAAATTTGAACCCTCCCTTATGTTGTGTTCCATGTTTTTAGGCTTTGAATCATGTGGGTTCCCCTTTTGTATTTCTATAAATGAACATCCAAGACACTCATTATTCAATTTGAAAATTCCAGTACATACTCTTATTTATACAAGTGAACATTGATATAAAAAAATCCATATTCTTCCATATTCTTATTCCAAGCATTATAGCTAGTCCTCAACCAAGTCATAATTTTTTTACTCAGCCCAAAACAAATCATGATAAATTGTTTAAGTCATTTATAGATGTTTACACATAATCAAAGATGAAATATTACACAAAGAACTCTAGGTGGGGGAACTACATGGGATTGAATTCCCTCTTCCAAGTATTGATTATGTAGGAAATATGAAGTCATCATGGGGTTGATTGGGTTCATCCTAACCCAATTACACTCCACCTTTTTATATATTTAGGTGCTCAACCATTACAAAACCATACTAGGGTTTAAACTTTCAAAAATTTATTTGTAGGTCTTATGCACATGCTTTAAAGTCAAATTTATGTACACAAACCTAAATCTAACTATCACACATGATTATGCCCTAATTTCATTATTTATTGAAAAGGGTCAAAAATTCAATTTTGGGTCATGATCATCAAATAGTTTTGACCTCATTTGGATGATTATGACCTTATATTTTGATCAGTTCTAGTTTTTAGGTTTTTTAGGGGACTGTTACTACTTTCCTATTTTAGTTTTTTATAGGTAAATACAATCACATAGATGAAAAAACATCTAAGTTTGTTAATAAATTTCATAGTTATCCTCTTTTTCAAGAATTTCATTTGATCTATCTTAGTTATTTAATTTCAATCCACTTTTAGAAGTACTTTTTCATAATATAATTTATTCTATTTATTTATCGGATTTAGGGTTAAGTTACCATAATTTATTCAAATTCAAAAAAAAAAAGTAGAAGGAAAGAGGTATCTAGAGAGTTAATATGACAAGATAGATATGGAAAATAAACCTTACAATAAAACAAGTTGGTGGTAGTCTCCGTCATGGATTATAGACATGAAACATTTAATGATAGATCAACCACCTTGTGCACCATGTGAATTACATGTATTATAACAATCAATACAACTGATCAATATTAAAACTATATGCATTTACGAAATAAAATGAATACAAGAGATGAAATTATAGACAACTTATAGGAGAAGAACAAAGACTACAAAAAAAAATTATAGCTAAGCTTAGATTCTGTAAAAATTGAATGTGGATAGAAAAAAATGCAGTCAAAATAAATATTGAAGTCAAGGAAAAATAAATTATGTTATCTCATATTTAATAGGATTTTACCAAAGTATTTTAGGCAATAAATAATCAGAAAGACTCTTTGATAAATGAAAAATATAAATATGTATGCATGCATGCGTGCATGCCTACATGTGTGTGTGTGTGTGTGTGTGTGTGTGTGTGTGTGTGTGTGTGTGTGTGTGTGTGTGTGTGTGTGTGTGTGTGTGTGTGTGTGTGTGTGTGTGTGTGTGTGTGTGTGTGTGTGTGTGTGTGTGTGTGTGTGTGTGTGTGTGTGTGTGTGTGTGTGTGTGTGTGTGTGTGTGTGTGTGTGTGTGTGTGTGTGCGCGCGTGTGTGTGCGTGCGTGCGTGCGTGCGTGCGTGCGTGCGTGTGTGTGTGTGTGTGTGTGTGTGTGTGTGTGCGTGCGCGTGCATGCATGCGTAACCATTTTAAGGAAGCATAATGGGGAATAAGGAAAGTTTTTTGCACTAAGAAACAAAAAATATTTTAAGGGAGAAATGTTTGATCAATATCCTATAATGTTGGATTAGATAGATTTATTTTAGCTAGGATCGCATTGACTAATGGAGGATAATTATCCATTGAAATGACTCATTATGGCTTATGATATTAAAACAATTGATGCTTATCCAAATGGATTTATCTTAGCATAATACACACTTATCTATCTGGAGAAAGGAAATCTCAACTAGATATATTTAGCTAGAGGAAAGATTTGGTATAAATTTTGAATGCATTGGATCTTAACCAAATCAACCATGTATATTTTTCAACTAATGGAAATATTTGGATTAATTTTCAACACTTTGGTGCTCAAATAAATTGAGATGATTTAGTTTAGAATGTTTCCACTATCGAGGATAGATCATTAATAGAGACTCTTGAGCTTCACCCTATGGACTACATGTGAACGTCATATGGGTGGTTGGGTGGATCATGACACCAAATCATCTCATGCCTGGCATCAAGGTATGAAAATGATGGATACTACCAATCAATAGTAAAAAAAATTAAGTAGGTGAATACATTCTAACTTAAACGCCATATTTTTATTTTAATAAAAATTATGATATACTAATAGGAAATCTAAACATTTGTTTGAAATAATGCTAGGGATAATTATAGCATATTATTCACAAGCCTTTGTAAGATATGAAATGTTTGAAATGGGTAAATTAACTTAATATCATTATTTAATTAAAGTTATCAATAAATGCTTCTTGTTCTTAGGAATAATTAAATGAACCAGATTATACCGTTGATTTCTACTTCCTTGATATATTGTAGGTAATCTAATTAGAATGCCCTAAATTATAAATCATTCAATTAAAACAACCTAAATAAATTAATTGATATGTTAGTGAACCCTTTTTTCATCTCTTTAGTGAGATGAATTGAATGGTAATAATATTCCATCCCATTCATACAAGGTTTTATGGCTAATTGACATTCCACCCTTGTAAGGGTGGTTCACAACTATAACCCATTTCAATGAATGATTTTTCTCATATGTTTAGCTAGCTAGTAATATAGACAATTAGCCATTGAATAATGTATGGAAGTAATATGGTCATAAACTTATGTGTGTAGGTTTAAGGTAAATTATAATTAATTTAACTATACATATCTAAATAACAAAATAGAATGAGGCTAATAAATGACTGCACCTCAGTGTGTATCACCACTTATCTCTTGTCATGTAATTAAAAAAAGGCTTAGAGTAAAAATAACAAAGACAATGCCCTAAAATAGAATGCTTGATATGATTTATGTATAATGTAATAATCTTATGGTAGGAAGACTATGATAGTTCATTAGTGCGGTTGATGAATGAACTAATTAATATCATAAAGAAAGGAGTATTACATGTTCTTATCTTTTTATGGAGAGGGGACATAGTTAAATTTAAAGATGAGGTAACTACTTATTATGGAATAGGGTTAAAAAATAATTTAGCTCATGATTTAATTAATAAATATCAAAATAAACATAAATAACTAAAGTGTTAAGCCTACTCCTTCAAGGGGTGGTGCTAATGAGTTAAAGAAGACACTTACTAAAGTAAGACAATTAATACCTTCCAAATAGTGATCTAAGAGGATCCACATTCTCTATAAAATATAAGTTATCAAATTTTAGAATTATTATTTTCACAATGTAGAGCTCATTGAGAGCTTTCCAATGGTATGTATAACTTTGAAAATGGAGCTCGTATGCTCTTTGTATAGTTGGTCAAAGTTTTAGTCAAATCTAGTCAACATGTGGTCAAAGCTGATCAAACTAAAAAAATTTACCATCATTTAATATTCAAAATCTAGTTTCATGATGTATATCTCACTATAATCTTTTTATCACATTTTACAAGTCAAAAAATGGAGTTTGTATGTACAAGTTATGACTAGTCAAAGTTATGGTCAAACTCGATGATGTGGCAATGAAGTGACATGGAAATATGGTTTGAATCAAGTCTTTAATATTTAGGTATAAACATATTACATTATATTATGGGGAATAATTATAACCTCATATTTTTAAATGTGATGGATAATTTAAAATCTCATAAAAATTAGGTATGGGATAATTATGAAATTTATTAAAATAGATTGTGGATAATCATACCAATCGGAAAAAGTGGACCCATAAAAAGTATATAAATGGCTCATAGGTTCAATTAATGTAATTAAAAATTTTCAAATCTCTCATTTCCAAAGTTGAGAGCTAGAATTGAAGAGCCAAAGCTAAGAGCCAAAACTGAGAGCCAAAGCCAAAGAGCTGAAGAGCCAAAGCTACAGATGATTCCAATTATATGTTGAGTGTCTATATTTGAGGTTGTTTGATGAAATTTTTAATGCCTCAAAGTGGAGCATTAAAAAACCATGTATAGGCCATAATAGACCATTTTGAAAAATCCCAAGTTTTGAGGGAGTTGAAGAGGTTTTCACTTCTGAATGTAAACTAGGGATTTGTACTAGACTCCAAGATGATTTCAATGGTATGTTGAAATATATGTGTCCATTTTGGTAATACCATTTTATAATTCCATATTTGATACTTTTGGTAGAGAATCCACATGATCACGAGATTGCATTCACACAACAATAAGGTGGAAGGTCTGTTCATGGGTTTATCGAGACTTTTTGAAGCTCTATTGTTTGAGTTGTGTGCAATATTAGATTATCCATTTGAAAATCATGAGAAATTGGTCATGTATTGTGATGTCCCTTACTTAGGGGCTCTCTTATCTGCACAAAAGCTCTGATACCACTGTGATATCCCCTTCTAAACAGGGAATATATAAACTCATAAAACTCTGATCACAATATAAACTTGCAAAATATATTCAAATAAGCATAAACAAATCACAGTATAATCTCTTAATAACAAATCAAGATCTCATTACTTGTTCTTCTGGATGATTACACAATTGAGTCTCTGGCATACAAATTAAAGAATATTACAGTCTGGTCTTAAAACCCTGTGTTTTGCAAATCTGGGAGTGAAATCTGAATCTGGAAGGGTCTAGGCCTTTCTGTGTCGACACACAGACACCGTCGTCGGTTGATATCTCGCCGACGTCGGTCTCTGTCGGTCGGCTTTCGGATGTCAGTCTCTATAAGCCCTCTCTCTGCCGATGTCGGTGCCTGATCGGATCTGTACGGACCTGTACGGACTTAGTACGGCCGCCAACTCAGCACAACCTGTCTGTTGATCCCTATTCTGGAAATCTATTGTATCTAATACAGCAGATCTCTCTCTGTATAATTTATTGAAACAAAAACATGAACTAAATCAAGAAATACCTAGAAAGCTCTGTGATAAACTTCTGTGTGAAGTTATCTCTCAAACCTGGAATTCTGTGATAACTTCTGGATGAAGCTATCTCTCAATTTGGTGATAAATCCGCTGATATCTCACAGCCTCTAAATCACACACAATGAAGAGGGAACGTTCTCCACTGCAATGGAATCCTGGAACCCTTGGCTCAGTCTTCACAGAAGAATTTCTTCAATTTTCAATAATCAATAATCTATGCATAATCCATAATGGCCTCCATGTGAAACCCTTATACCCTCAAAAGATATGCTTGCCCTAATTAGGGTTTTTCTTAAATTATCATTAGGGTTTCTAATTTAAAATTAGACCAATAATTAATAATTAATTATTAATGAGACCAAATAATTAATATTTGATTAAATCAATCAAATATTAATATCTCCTTCAATATACGTCGGATCCTCAAACCGATCGAAGCAGGTGAATCAGGGAGTGATTCTGCACATGACCATACCAAAATAAAGGTGCTCCACTGCATATCAAATATCCCTAAAAAGTAGGAGCCCTGGCCAAATATGTCTGAAATAACCTGAATGAAAATCAAATGTAGAAACCCTGTGAATCAAAGTCAATCCAAGCTCCATTATGACCCTCTATCCATCCTATTAGCCTACGAAGGTCGTGTAATAGGCTAATCATCAAGACTGTCAATGTCCCAGAAAAAGGGGACATGACATGTATCACTTTTAAAGGAAATTGATCAATTTATATTATAAGTGGATTTGGAGATGTAGGCATTACCAAACTCCGTTATCAAGTGCTTATCATGAGTTGATTCTATCTATGCATTATTTTTGTACATTTTGATTAATTTTATTTATTAATCATTATTGAATACATAATTAGTCAATTATGACATATTAATGTAAAAATGAGCACTTCGAGGTTTGAGGAAAATATGTATCAAAAGGTCAAATTTAGTTTTGTTTCCTTGAGTGTTTCCAGATATTATGTGATTTGACTAAAGGATCTAAGGTAAATAATGTTTGCACTAAAATAAGTGCCAATTTATAGATCAAGTTTGGTATCAGAGAAGTTAACATTTTGGGCTTGACATCAGTTGTGTTTAGTTTGGTTTTCTATAGTATTGCAGATTTTTAGCCTTGTAAATATTCCATTTGTAGTTTGTGGGATTAGGTTGTTTGCATGAAATAGGAAGCCATGGGAAAAGAATTGAAAAGAGAGAGGCTTAATGAGCTTGAAGCAATGAACTAATAGATCTAGGAAGAGAATGCTTTCTTGAGAGCTTGATTGTACTCCTTAGATGAGGAAACTACCCTTTTGAAATCTGAATTGAAAACCAAGGATGAGTTATTGGTACAAATTTAGAATGGCAAAGGATTAAAACATATGCCATACACTTTAGATGTATGTATTATGAAAGATTATTGCATAGTAAGTTATTCATCTGGTAATTCCTTTCCTTTAGTTTTAGATGTTTTAGCTATTGCTTTTGGTAGTTTTGAGAAACACACTAAGGGCATTAGATCTAAACTGTTATTGAAAATGGGATTTGATGGAAGGGGCCTTAGTAAGAATGGCCAAGGTATTGCTAATCCAATATAGGTAGAACATATATCTCACCATGTAGGATTGGGTTATGCTAGGGATAAAGTGGATGTTGGAGAGAGTTCCTTTATTGGTGAAAGAGGACACGTTTCTAATAGCCAAGATCTGAGGCCACTAGTAGATCAAAATTTCTCCTTACGAAGGAATGATGAGCGGTGTAAGGAATCATGTAAAAGAGGTATCAAGACTACACCTCCTCATTCTTACACTAGAAAAATCACCAATAGGAATATGAATTCTAAAACTTTTGATCCACTTCTACCATATAAGAAATTTGGTTTTGGTATTCAAAATATGTTGCATTCTTTTCCTTGTATGTTTTACAAATTAAATAACCATTGTTCCACATATTGTTATAAAAGACAAGCTTTTCTGAAGTAACTTGTAGGTGAAAAATACCATTCTCATTCTAGCAAAATGAGAAATGACAGATCGGTGACCTCACCTACGATGAGGGATGTTTTCACTCATTGTCATGTGAGAGGACATTGGGTTGAGAAGTGTTGGAAAATTCAACCATCCCACCATCCTAGTAATGGTAAGAATAAGATGGTCTATAAACTTGTTAAAAAGGTAATTAATGAATTTTTTGTTTAATCAAACCATGCAAAAGTCAGTAAATCCACTAAGGAAATTAAACACCCTAAACAAGAGAATTTGATAAAGAGGGTTAGTAAACATTTTTTTAATTTCATGATGTCATGATTAGTGGATTGATAATGCATTTATGTTTCAATTAAATTTTGGGATCCTTATTTTATGTTGACAAAGGACATTTGCCCATGCTTTGATATATGAATTTTGGAGCTACTATAGTGGGAACACTTCGAGACAGGTTTATCATGCAAAGTTTTTAATTCTCACACTTATGTTTTGGAAAGCTCTATTTTTTGAATCGCTAGTATTAGATTTATGAGTTTCCTATTGAATTATTAATTAATTTAACTCATTGATCAGCTTGGGAGATTTGACAGTTGTTTCACAGGTTGATGGGTAGGATTCAGTTTTCCTACAGTACTTGTTTCAGAATAATTGCTATTTTGGAATGCATCTATTTATGGCATATTTGTGATTGGATGCATGATAAGACCCATTGAGGCAATGTATTATGACATGGTCATAACTAATATTGTATTTTTTTTACATTGAGAAACTTGTCTTGTAATTACATTAGTGATTTTTTTAGTATTTGGTAGTTCACCACTTATAGGATGTGATAGTGGGCAGATAGTTTGATATATTATGACCGTATTAGTAGTTGTAGGATTTCATATAGATCATTCCTTGTTTTAGGGCCTTTTACATTTTTGAGTTATGAATCATATTTTTCCAATATTATCTCTATGCTATAATTTGGGTTCTATACTTGATATGTTGTAAAGGACCATTTAGCAGTAGTAAAGGAGATCACTAGTCTTATCTGTGTAGAGGTTCTTGTGAAGCCATGTAATAGTGGAAGTCATTGCATTCTAAATCCTATTTATATGTAGATGTTATTAATGGTTGTGTAGTAGCAGAGGATTTGTGTAAGGTGTGATCAATCAGTTGTTCCAAGGATTGTGGTCATAGTTTTGGAACCTAACTAGACTAAAAAAAGACCCATCAGAATTCTTCAAAATTAACTAGCATTTCAAAGGATTAAGTTAGGATTAAGGATTAAGGGAGGATTGATATAGGAGGATCCACATTCACTCTAAAATAGAAGTCATAAAATTTCAAATTGATCATTGGCATAATGTAGAACTCATCGATAGCTTTCTAATGATATGATAAACTTCAAAAATGCAACTCATATGCTCTTTGTATAGTTGGTTAAAGTTATAGTCAAAACCAATCAACAAGTAATAAAATCTAGTCAAACAACAAAAAATTACCATCATGACATATTTCAAATTAAGTTCCATGATGTAGATCTCATCATAAGCTTTTTGTCACATTTTATGGTTCAAAAAATGGAGTCCATATGTGCATGTTATGACTAGTCAAAGTTATGGTCAAACTCAATGATGTGGAAATAAAGTGACGTAGCAATATGGTTTGACACAAGTCTTTAATATTTGGGGATAAAAATATTCCATCATATATTGGGGAATAATTATCACCCCATATTTTAAAATGTGATGGATAATTTAAAATCCCATAAAAATCGAGTATGAAATAATTATGAAATTTACTAAAATAGATTGTCGATAATCATCCCAATAATAAAAAATGGACCCATAAAAAGTATATAAAGGTGTCAAATGGTAAATTAATTTCATTCCAAAGTTTCAAATCTCTCATTTCCAGAGCCAAGATCCAGATCTGAGAGCCAGAGTCAAGAGTCAGAGAGTTGAAGAGCCTGAGCTAGAGATGATTCCAGCCATATGCTAAGTATCTAGATTTGAGGTCATTTGATGCACTTTTTAATCACTCAAAGTGAAGAATTAGTAGACTATGTATAGGCCATAATAGAATAGTTTGAAAAATCTTAAGTTTTGAAGGACTTGGAGAGGTTTTCACTTCTCAATGTAAACTAGGGATTTGTCTTAGACTTCGAGATGATTTCAACAATATGTTGAAATCCCTATGTCAATTTTGGTAAGACCATTTTATAAGTCTGTATTTGATAATTTTGGTAGAGAATCCATAGGACTAAAATATTTCATTTGCACAATAGTAAGGTGGAAGGTCTATTCATCAGTTTATCAGGACTTTCTAAAGCTTTGTTGTTTGAGTTGCGTGCAATCTTAGAGTATCCATTTGAAAATTGTGAGGAATTAGTCATGTATCACTTTTCAAGGAAATGGATTAGTTCATACTATAAGTGAATCTAGAGATGTAGGCATGTACGAACTCTGTTATCAAGTGACTATCGTGAGTTGATTCTATCTATGCATTCTTTTTCTACATTTTGATTAATTTTATTTATTAATCATTATTGAATGCATAATTGGTCAAGTACAAAATATTAATGGAAAATTGAGAACTTTGGGGTTTATGGAAAATATGTATCAAAAGGTCAAATTTAGTTTTGTTTCCTTGAGTGTTTCAATAAATTATGTGATTTGACTAAAGGATCAAAGTTTAAAAAAAAATTGCACTAAAATACATGCTAGTTTATGGATCAAGTTTGGTATCAGAGTAGTTAATGTGTTGGGCTTGACATCAGTTGTGTTCAGTTTGTTTTTCTATATTATTGCATACTTTTGGCCATTTTAATATTCCATTTACAATTTATGGGATTAGGTTATTTGCAAAAAATAGGAAGCCATGGGCAAAGCCTTGAAAAGAGAGAGGCTTAAAGAGCTTGAAGCAAATAACTGATAGATCTAGGAAGAGAATGCTTTCTTGAGAGCTTGATTGTACTATTTAGATGATGAGACTACCCATTTCAAATCTAAATTGCAAACCAAGGATGAGTTCTTGGCACAAATTTAGAATGGTGAAGGATTGAAGCATATGCCTTCCACTTCATATGTAGGTATTATGATAGATGATTTCATAGTACGTTGTTCATCTAGTAATTCCTTTCCTTTAGTTTTATATGTTTCAGATATTATTTTTGGTAGTTTTGAGAAACACACTAAGGGCATTGGATCTAAACTATTATTAAAAATGAGATTTGATGGAAGGGGTCTTGGTAAGAATGTCCAAGGTATTGCTAACCTAATATAGGTAGAGAATATATCTCACCATTTAGGATTGGGTTATGCTAGTGAGAAAGTGGATGTTGGATAGAGTTCCTCCATTGCTAAAAGAGGACAAGCTTTTGACAGCCAAGATATGAGGCCACTAGTAGAGCAAAATTCTCCCTATGAAGGAATGATGAGTGGTGTAAGGAATCATGTAAAAGAGGTATCAATATTATACCTCCTCATTATTACAATATAAAAAGCACCAATAGGAATGTGAATTCTAAAACTTCTAATCCACTTCTGCCATATAATAAATTTGGTTTTGATAATTAGAAGATCTTGCATTATTTTCCTTGTACATTTTTTAGATTGAATAACCATTATGCTGCATATTGTTGGAAAAGGAAAGATTTTCTAAAGCAACTTGTAGGTTCTAAATACCATTCTCATACTGGTAAAGTGAGAAATGGCAAATGAGTGACCTCACCTAAGAAAAGGGATGTTTTCACTCATTTTCACATGAGTAGACATCAAGTTGAGAAGCATTGGAAACTTCAACCATCCCACCATACTAGTAATGGTAAGAAGAAGATGGTCTATAAACCTATTAATAAGGTAATTTATTAAGGTTTTGTTCAATCAACCCATGCAGATGTCAGTAAATCCATTAAGGAAATTAAACACCCTAAATAGGAGAATTTGATAAAAGAGGGTTAGTAAACAATTTTTTAATTTCATGATGTCATGATTAGTGGATTGATAATTAATTTATGTTGTAAAGAAATTTTGGGATCCTTGTTTTATGTTGATAAAGGACATTTTCCCATGCTTTGATATATGCATTTTAGAGCTACTATAGTGAGAACACTTTGAGATAGGGTTATCATGTGAATTTTTTAATTCTCACACTTATGTTTTGGAAATCTCTATTTTTAGAATCTCTAGTATTAGCTTTATGAGTTTCCTATTGAATTATTATGTAATTTAACTCATTGATTATATTGGGAGATTTGACAACAGTTGCATAGTTTGTTGGGTAGGATTCAGCTTTCCTGCAATACTTGTTTCAGAATAATTGCTATTTTGGAATGCATCTATTTATGGCATATTTGTGATTAGATGCATGATAAGACCCATTGAGGCAATGTATTATGAGATGGTCACAACCAATATTGTATTTTTTTTACATTGACAAACTTGTCTTGTAGTTGCATTTGTGATTATTTTAGTATTTGGTAGTTTACTGCTTACAGAATATGATAGTGGGAAAATAGTTTGATATATTATGACCTTATTGGTAGTTGTAGGATTCATTATAACTCATGCCTTGTTTTAGGGCATTTTACATTTTTGAGTTATGAATCATATTTTTACACTATTATCTCTATGCTATGATTTGGGTTCTATACTTGATATCTTGCAGAGGACCATTTAGCAGTAGTAGAGGTGATCACTAGGCTTATTTGTGTAGAGGTTTTTATGAAGCCATGCAGTAGAGAAAGTCATTAGATTCTAAATCCTAGTTCTATGTAGAGGTTATTGATGGTCATGTAGTAGTAAAGTATTTGTATAAGGTGTGATCAATTGGTTGTTCCAAGAGTTGTGGGTGCAGTTTTTGAACCTGAGTAGATTGAAAAAAGCACTGTCATAATTCTTAAGAACTGATTGGCATTTTAGAGGATCAATTTGGGTACCAACTTTTGGTGAAACAAAAGCCCTCTTAGTAGGGAGGATTGATCTAGGTAGATCCACATTCACTCTAAAATATAATTCATCAAATTTCATATTAATTTTTGGCACAATGTAGAGCTCATCAAGATCTTTATAATGGTATGTAGAACTTCAAAAATGAATCTCATATACTCCTTGTGTAGTTGGTAAAAGTTTTAGTCAAATCTAATCAATAGATGGTTAAAGCTAGTGAAAATAAAAAAATTTACTATCATTGAATATTTCAATTCTAATTCCATGATGTAGAGATTGTTGTAAGATTTATGTCACATTTTACAGTTTACAAAACGGAGTCCATATGTGCAAGTTATGACCAATCAAATTTATGGTCAAACTGGATGATATGGCAATAAAGTGACGTGACAATATGGCTCAACCCAAGTCTTTAATATTTGGGGATAAACATATTCCATGATATATTGGGGAATAATTATCACCCTATATTTTTAAATGTGATGGATAATTTAAAATCTCATAAAAATTGGGTATGGGATAATTATGAAATTTATTAAAATAGATTGTGGATAATCATCCTAATTAGAAAAAGTGGATCCATAACAAGTATATAAATGGGTCAAAGGTTTAATTCATTTCATTCAAAAGTTTCAAATCTCTCATTGCCAGAGCTAAGAGCTAGAGCCGAAGAGCAAGAGCTGAAGTGCCAAAGCCGAAGAGCATGAGCTAGAGATGATTCTAGCCATATGATAAATATTTAGAATTGAGGTCACTTGATGCAATTTTTAATGCCTCAAATTGAGGCATTAGTAGATTGTGTATAGGCCATAATAGACTAGTTTGGAAAATCCCAAGTTTTGAGGGACTTAGAGAGGTTTTCACTTCTCAATGTAAACTAAGGATTTATCCTAGACTTAGAGATGATTTAAATGGTATGTCTAAATCCATGTGTTGATTTTGGTAAGACCATTTTATAAATTTGTATTTGAGAATTTTGGTAGAGAATCTATAGGACTATGAAATTGCATTTGTGCAACAGTAATGTGGAAGGTTTGTTCATGGGTTTATCAAGACTTTTTGAAGCTCTATTATTTGAGTTATGTGTAATCTTAGAGTATCCATTTGAAAATCATGAGGAATTATCCATGTATTCACTTTTAAAGTAAATGGATTTATTTGTACTATAAATAAAGCTAGAGATATAGGCATTGCCAAACTCTGTTATCAAGTACTTGTCATGAGTTGATTGTATCTATGCATTCTTTTTCCATATTTGGATTGATTTTGTTTATTAATGATTACTGAATGAATAATTAATCAAATACAACATATTAATATAAAATTGAGGACTTTATGATTTGAGAAAAATATGCATTAAAAGGTCAAATCCAGTCTCATTTCCTTGAGTGTTTCAGGAAATTATGTGATTTGACTAAAGGATCCAATATAAATAATTTTTACACTAAAATAAGTGCCATTTTACAGATCAAGTAGCATCCATCCTTAAAAAATAGTTAATAAGCATGCTTTGCCCCAGATTTGGTGCTTCAAGTCTTCATCAGTGAGGTGTAGCATGAACCCCCTTAATATCTTAGTTCGCCGATGGCTTTGGTTCTTCAATTTGGTCTAATTGGGTGAATGAGTAAAGATTTCTATAGCAATATTCTTTCATAATATCATTACTTTATTGAAGCTTGTTTGAAAGTATTTTTACACAAAAGAGCTTAAAATAATGAGTGAGGACCCTTGTATTTATAGATTTTTATAAACAAGGGAATCAATTTATGACCATCCATTTTGAGATCAAGATGTGTGGCCATAAATCCATTCAATTTTGGAGGCTCAAGGCATTAAATTCTATGATTAGTAAGCATGGCTTATAAATTTAGATATTTATTGGATATTTTATGAGTGCTTAAAAAATCACAAAATATGATGTCATGATGATGTCATCATTTTAGATATTTGTATGATTTCATGATGATGTCATTAATCTAGATTTTACAAATTTATAAAAATAAAAATTCATTAATTAATTAGCCATGGACATATTGATTATGCACTTAAATGGGTTTAACAATTAAATAATCTTGATCAAGCTAAATTCCATTTCTAGAATTTGGAAAATTTTGTCTTATACAAGTGGTCAAAAAAATGTTAGTTCCTAGGTCACAACCTAATTAGAGAGAAATTAGAAGATGGTGATTATTTCATATAAGATAATTCCCTATTTAGGAACATATTAACGTAAACCAGGAATTACACATGATGTGTGAAAATAAATTAGAGTGTTTTGATGGTTGTTAGGCTTAATTTTCATTATTTATAAGAATTCCTTTTGACAACCATTTAGACATGAAAGTGTTAAAAATGGGGTGTCTACATTTTGCCCATGTTTGATAAGGTGTTGCGAGACATTAGATGAAGAAATGACTTTTCAAAAAATGAAAAAATCATTAAGAATGATTTGGAATGTAATGATTTAAGAAATAATTAGTGACCCATGATGACCTTTCGAGGGGGCATGCAGATGAAAGAATGAGCAGGAGATACATAGGATCCACAGGATCAATCCAGAAGAAAGAACCCACAACAAATAACCTACAAAATAATACCAAAGAATAAAATATGTTTCTCTCACACCTAAAAAATAGGTGATAATCTTATAAATTCTCTATATTCTCTCATTATTCTCTCATTATGTTCTCATAGATTGTAAATTATATATAATACAAATAGTTTGTTTCACAACAACAAAATATTTTTTGTGATTACAAAATAGAGAAAACAAACTATTTGTTTTCAAATACTATGAATAAATATATTGTTGGGAGATTCTCAACAATAAAAAAAATTATCCTAGGTAAATAAAATTAACCCGAGGTAATAAATAATTTACCCTATTATCCCTAGGTAAGCTTAAATATTCATTATTCCAACACCCTCCCTTAAGCGAAACATAGGGAGAATGACAAAAAAATATGGGTCCCGACTACTAGGCCTGATAAGGTACCCATGTACAAACCAATCAAAATATATGAAAAATAAAGGAAGGAAAGACTTCATGGGAAATCCACCCAAGGACAACTTCCTTCACCCTAAGCATCACTTGCAACTAAAGATAATGAGGAGAAGCCAAAGGTTTAGTGAAGATGTCTACAATCTGCTCAGCTATAGGCACAAATTCCAAAGAAATAACTCCATCTTGAATAAGATGTCAAATGAAGTGTATGTGAATCTCAATGTGTTTTGTCCACTGATGCTCAACAAGATTGCGTGAAATAATAATCACACTTTGGTTGTCACACCAAAGAGTAGTAGGACCCTGCTATGTGAAACCAAACTCTCCAAGCAACTGTCAAAGCCAAAGTGTCTCCTGACTAGCTTTGACAGCACCTCGATACTCAGCCTCAGTAGAGGATAATGCAATAGCAGTCTGCTTTTTGCATGCCCAAACAACTAGACCTGAACCAAGTGTGAAAGCCAATCTGCAAGTGGACTTGAAAGTGTCAACATCACTAGCCCAATCAGAGTCAGTGTATCCAACAAGTTGTGTAGAAATCTGTGGTGTGTAAAGTATACCAAAGTGAGTGGTGCCCCAAATGTAGTGCAAAATATGCTTGGCTACTTGCCAATGACTCTAATGAGGCTCATGTGAGAATTGAGAGATAAGGTTCATAGCAAATGTGATGTTAGGACGGGTATGAGTCAGGTATAAAAGACTACCTACAAGTTGCCTATACAAATTTGGATCAATAAGAGGAGTCGTACAAGTGGCAGACAACACAACACTTGACTGATATAGAGTGGTGTCAGGCTTAAAATCAGCCATGCCAAATCGATGAAGAAGATCTGTTGCATACTTTTGCTTTCCAATAGAGATGCCCTTAGAAGACTAAAAAACTTGAAGACTAAGAAAATAATGTAGAAGTCCTAGATCTATCATATCAAACCTATCTGCCAACTTGTCCTTGATGTCATGTATCAATGAATCTAAACTGCCAGTGAGGATGAGATCATCAACATACAAAACCAATATGACAAGCTCCTCACCTTGCTTCAGGATGTATACATTGTGATCTGACTCATAACGAATAAAACCAGAACTCAAAAGAAAACTATCCATTTTCTCATACCAAGCTATAAGAGCTTGTTTGAGACCATAAAGAGAATGACAGAGTCTACAAACCAATGATGAGTCCTGCACAAATCTTGGATGCTACTCCATATAGATCTCCTCATGGAGATCACCATGCAAGAAAGCACTCTTCACATCCATCTAAAAAAAAGACCAAGAATGTGAAGCAGCAAGAGAGAATACAAGCCAAATAGAATCCATCTTAGCTACAGGGGCAAAGGTCTCAGAGTAATCAACGCCTTTAACCTATGAAAAACCCTTAGCTACTAATCTAGATTTATACTTATCCACTGATCCATCTGTAGCATATTTGGTCCTATAGACCCATTTACATTTTACAAGTTTTCTTCCCTTAGGAAGAGGGACAAGATCCCAAGTATCATTCTTCACGAATGAAGAATACTCATCATACATTACAACATCCCACTTGGGTATACTAATGGCCTCAGAAAACAACACTAGATCATTTGTACAAGCTTGTCCCAAAAGAGTAACACCAGATGTCTGTGAGCGAGTGTGATGAGAATCAGATGGATCACCAATGAAAGAACCAGCTACCTATAGAGTGTTATTTGCCCACTTGGTCAAAGGTGGTGAAGAAGATGGATGTGGTGGTTGAACAAGTGCAACATCATCATCATCAATAATAGAAAGAAAATATTCACTATCCTTGATAGAAAAAGGAGGGGGAGAAGAAGAACTAGATGTACACTCCTATGGAGTGGGTAGCTCATCAACCTAAACATCCCGTCGAAACAACACATCATTTGTGATAAGATCAAAAATATAGTAGGATTTTACATCTTCACAATAGCCAACAAAAATGAGTGGTTGGCTTTTCTTCTCCAATGATTTGCATTTATCATCAAGAACAAATGCCCATGCTTGACTCCCAAAGATGCAAAAATTTGAAATATTAGGCTTGATCCTAGACCAAGCTTCTTCAGATGTCATATTTTGTACAGCTTTGTGAGGCATATGGTTTTGAATGTAGTTTACACAATTTACAGCTTCAACCCAATATTGTGGACCCAAATTTTTAGAGTGAATCATACAATTTGCCATCTCTTTCAATGTGTGATTTTTCCTCTCTACTACACCATTTTGTTGAGGAGTGTGTGGTATAGTGAACTGGTGCTGCATCCCATGCTAAATACAAAAATCATGGAAAGCATTACTGTCATATTCCCCCCATTATCAGTTCATATGTTTTTAAGAGGAAGAGATGATTGTTTCTCAACAAAGGCTTTGAAATCCTTAAAAGTCTCAAAAACTTCACTTTTCAACTTGAGAAATTATACCCAAGTTTTATGAGTGAAATCATCAATGAATATGAGTGCATATTTAGCCCCTAAAAAAGAATAAGTTGGAAAAGTCATCAAATCACTATGAACCAACCCTAAGGGTGCATTTGCACTTGTGTCCTTACCAATTGGAAATGGATCCTGGTGTTGTTTACCAACTAGACAACTAGGACACACCCCATCAATACATGAGACCTTAGGAAGGCCTTTTATAAGATGTTTTGTACTCATTTGTTGCATATATCCATAACTCAAATGCCCTAATCTCTCATGCCATAATTTTTTGAGATTATTACCATGTGTTATAAGTGAAGAACCAAAAGTCATATAAGACTCAAACTTATCAAAAGTATAGAGTCTTGCAGTATGGTATGTTGTACCTGTAGCAACTATCTCACTAGGATCATTACATTCTCATATTACAACACCATGTGAAGTAAAATCCATAATTTTACCAATACTAGAATTACATATTTGATATACAGAGAGAATATTAGACGAGATTTGGGGTACAAGCAATTCATTGATAAAACATCCATCCTATTTGTCAACAGTACCTGATCCCAAAACTTCAATCTGTGAGGAGTTACCCATAACAATATGTGATGTACTACAATCTGTAAGAGAAGACAATAGATCTTTAGAATGTGTGAGATGATGAGAAGCACTTGAGTCAAAAATCCACTGATCATGACATGAAGATATAGCCCTGGCTAAAAGTGCTTTCCCTTTTCCTGCAGGAGAAGTAGAAGGAGATGGAGATGAAATGGAAATTTTGTGTTGTCTAACCACTGCCTCTAATGCTTCCATCTTCTTAAAACATCTACTTTAATCATGATTAGGACCACCACAAAAATTACATGGACCAAATGTTTTCTTCTTTTTCTTAAAGGACTTTTTGGTCTTAGTAGATTTAAAATGATGAGGTGTCTAGGTGGTGGGCTTTGGAGGGTTATTTGAAGGTGCTTGCTTTTGTTTAGACTTAGGTGAAGGTTTTCCTTTAGAAGAATTAGAAACTAGAGCATGAAAAGGACCAGGTAGAGCATCTAAGGCCATTAATTTTGTTTGCTCCCTAGTCAATCTTTCATAAAAAACTTCAAAGGAAGGCCATTTGAATTCATCACCTAATGTATCCATCATAATATAAAAAGTAGAGGAAAAAACACTATATGGTCCTTTCAACTTTGACAAAATCATGAAAATGCACTCATGATCACTTTTATCCTTGTCACCATCTTTCAACTGTGACCTAATAAATTTGAATTTTGCCAAGAATTCATCTATTAAAGGAAAATCTGATGGAGAGAGAGTACTCAATTCTACATCTAATTGCAAAATTTTAAACTGATTAACTTTTCCAAATAGGTTTTTAAATTTTTCCCATACCTCTTTTGGTGTTGTAGCATATGCAATGTGAAATTGAAGATTATCTGAGATGTTGAGGCAAATCAATCCAAGAGCCTCATCCTGCTTACAACCATATGCATATTTGTCTTTTTCAGTGGTGAATTTCGTAGGTGTTGTTTCAGAAAAAATTCTCCATAAGCCCTTTGATTGAAGGAGTTGTTGCACTTTTAGCTTCCAAACATGGTAATTTATGGAGTTTAGGGGTTCAAACAATTAGGATTCCATTCTCGAAGAAGATGATGACGTTGACAAGAACAACCTAGACATTCATTTTTCCTCAAAACACCCCTCCCGTTACAATTTAAAGTCTCCCAAAGAAATTTTTTTTAGCCTTAGCTTATAAAAAATTACAAAAAAAATGTATTTATGAAAAAAAATGTAGGGGGATTTGACCCCAAGACTTCCTCCCTACCAATTTTTAACAAAATACCTCTAGCCACTTTAACAAAGTCAACCTTGTACATTTAAAGTTAGATACTTGCATTTAAACCACTAAAATTTAACAAATTAATTAAAAAATAAGCCAAAATGACTCACACATGTGAGATGAATGCAGAATAATCTTTGGCTTTATCAGAAATAATTTCTTATTCCAACAAGGGTGGTGATCAGGGAAAATTCTGATGAGAATTTTGTAAATACTGGCCAAGAAAAAAACCTCTAAGCAAATTCAGAATTTGCTCCATAGGATCTGCTCAAAGGACTGTAATCCTAATCCAAATCCATAATTCTCAACTAGAAATGAAATCTTGAAAAGTCTACTAACACATACAATTTTCAGATTTTGATTTTATGCAATATAAGGTGTTTAAATTGGAGAAAATTGTACGACTATGCTGCAGAACAAAATAGATTTTTAAATCCCTATTGTAACCACCCAAAACATTGTACTACCTGATCCAAATCCATACTAATTGATATGGAATGAAAGATAGAACATTCATATTTCATGAACAGGTGTTAGATTTTTAAAAAAATGTCCATATGATTTGCCACATAAGAAAACCATACAGGTACTACAGTTTGCCAAAAAGAACCAGTTAACCAGTTTTTGTATGAAAGAGCTGTATGGCCAGCATGGAATGAAAAAAATAAAGTTGTACAGGATTCTTGATTAAATTTTCTATGCCCCTGTGGAAAAAAATTCTGGTTTTGGAAATTCTTACGGTCATAAATGATCATAAGGTACAGAAATTTCCAAAAAAACCTTGTAAACAAGAACCATAATTTGAGAGAATAACTAATATTTGTAACACATCAATAAAATAAGTTTTTGATTGTGTTAATAGATGAAAATAATGAAAAATTTGCATGGAAGAGGATCTTCAACTAGAACTCCATGCTCTGATACCATGAAAGAATGAGCAAGAGATACATAGGATCCATAGGATCAATCCAGAAAAAAGAACCCACAACAAATAACATGCAAAATAATATCAAAGAATAAAAAATGTTTCTCTCACACCTAAAAAATACATGATAATCCTATAAATTCTCTGTATTCTCTCATTATTCTCTCGTTATTTCTCATAGATTGTAAAGTATATATAATACAAATAGTTTGTTTTACGATAACAAACTATTTGTTGTGATTACAAAATAGAGAAAACAAACTATTTGTTTTCAAATACTATGAAAAAATATATTGTTGAGAGATTCTCAACAATAATATAAATGATCCTAGGTAAATAAAATTAACCCTAGGTGATAAATAACTTACCCTATTATCCCTACATAAGCTTAAATATTCATTATTCCAACAGCAGAGATGAAATCTTGAAAAAGAGAGAAAGAGTGAAATTAACCCATGGATGAGATTAAATCCATATGAGTTAATGCTTGCATGCATTGATTCCAAATGATTAAAATAGAATAGAATATAATGGGACCTAAGGCAAGAGGAAGTGGGAAGAATGCATCTCAATATAGAAGCATAACACTTTGACATACACAAATGAGGGTAAAATTTATAGACTTAGGGAATGATCAATATTGAAACAAGTTGCATACTTTGAATTAACAAAATGAGGGCCAAAACTTTAGAGTTTGGAATTAGATTAAAAATAAAATGATAGCATTGATCCATAAAAAGGATGTAAATGAACTAATAATTTTCCCCAACAGAGTGTATTTGATTAGTTGATAAATTGGTTTTTCCCTAGGAGGGCTGATTTGACCATTGATAATTGATTTTTCCCTAGTAGGGATGATTGGATTTGTGATTGATGTAAATATTTTTCCCCATTATGGAAAATTATAAATAACATCTCAAGGATATAACCTATTACATATATTAAATATTAGTGGGTAAAAACATAAATGCGATGGACTAATGAGTGAAGAAGCCACAAAAATACTAGGCATATAAAGTTAAACAAAGTGAAGAAAGAGACGACTAGAATAATAATGGTGGCCTAGTTGACCTGAGATATGTCATGTATCCATGAAATGCCTACATATTCCAGATGGACCTCAAGCCAATGTATTTCTCTCAAAAGAGGGATCAAATGGAATGAGGAATGAAGAATAGAAGAAAGATGGACCAATGTTTAATTGTGTTTATGATATATTGTTTAGGTAGTAGATATATAGGATAGTGCTTTCATAGATGTTGTTCTGATCCACATTGACTATTGGACCTTAGAGCACTTTTTTTTTACTTTAGTAAAATTAAATTATGCATCATAAGTATAAATAGCCTATAATACCATTGTATTTCATTTAAAAATTGACTAGTTTAGATGTGAATATTTACAAATAAAGATAATGATCAAAAATACCAGAACTAAATTTGATACCATTTACGTTTAAAAAAAAAAAAAGGAGGTTTAAATATAAAATGTAAACAACTCAAAATCAAGATATGAATCATCAAGACTTAAGTAGGAACAAAATTATACTGAAAAATCAATAAGGATTAAAATAATTCAAACACAAACATAAAAAATTCAAGCCCAAGTTAAGGCCAGACTCAAAAGGTTAAAAAAAATGCATTCAAACACAACACTCAAAATAAGCTAACAACCTAATAATCAAAACACACAAAAACACAAAAGTAGGAACAAGATTATACTTAAAAATCAACAAGGAATAAAATAATTCAAATACAAACATAAAAAATTAAAGCCCAAGTTAAGTCTAAACTCAAAAGGTTTAAAAAATTCATTCAAACACAATACTCAAAATAAGCTAACAACCTAATAATCAAATCACACAAAAACACAAAATAATAAAATGAAACAATCAATCAATCAGAATGTAAGTCTTACAAATCTAAACAAATAAAAATACAAAAGCAATGGTTAATCACAATGTTAGGACAAACATAAAACAAATTATTTATGTTAGTAGAATAGAGGAGTTATGATTGTAATAGGGTGACCCCTAAGCTAAGTGAAAATGGCACCGGTTTAATAACATATGAATAATGGGTACAAAATTTCTCCCAAGTAACAATGAAATAATGATAGATAAACAAGAGAAACAAAAATATCCCCTAGATTATAGGAGATAATGAAATGAACAAATGAAATGAGGGAAAGATTAGAAAAGGAAGGGGTATCCAAGTTGATTCTAGATTCACTAGGAAAGTGGATGCTATCTACATAGTTCCATGGACACAAGGTTCAACATGAAATTCATGCCCAACGTAGTTCTCCCAAGATATGTGATAGAATAAAATGTATGTAAGGAGAATATGATTAACATATGGAAGAATATGGTACTGGTCTTTAAAAATAGAGAGAGCATAATAAAGGATAAGGGTATAGTAATGCATCTAATTTAAATAAATAATGCATACAATGCTGAATTGTAAAATGACAAGAGCATATAACTTAGGTTACTCACAAAATGGAAAGTGCATGGATTAGATTACTCAAAACATGATGAGTGCATGGATTAGGTTGCTTGTAAAATAGTAAGTGTGTGGCTTAGATTAATCACAAAATGGAGAGAGCATGGTAAAGGGGTGACCAAGTTGACCTAAATAGAAATTGAGCATTGCCTACATAGTCTTGAAGGACCTCAAGTTAATGTAGTTCAAATGATGCACAAGTATGAAAGGATGGTAAGGAGAATGTCAAAAAGAAAATAAAATTTAAATGACAAGGTAAGGCAAATGGTTTTATTGTTCTTATTTATTTGGATATGTTCATTCTAATTAGCATATTACACAACCAGAATAGTCAATTATGTAAATTTCTAGCCCACACCTCTTTTGAATAGTTGCTTTATCAATAACCTGTTACTAATTTGGATTTTAATAAGTGATTTTTATTGGTCATTGACTCAATTTCCTCTAACGTTTGAGATAATATGTCTTTGTAGCCTCAGTAAAGGAAAGTGCAATCAATAGGGGTAAATAAGATAGGCATAGGATAAATGATCTGAGTTGGCAATATAATATTGGTTTATAATGGAATGTATAATGATTAGGTAACAAATGAAGATCGAGACTTTTAGTTACACACAATGTTGTTGATTATGGATTAGACATATTTTTCATTGTGGTGGGTCCAAATATTTATACACATTATCTTGATAGGACCATAATATCATTTTATTATTTAGACATAAGAACAGATTTAATCTGATTATGTTGTATATTATCAGTCAATGAAGAACTATTCTGCTTAGTGGTTGGAACTTCAAGGAAGTTTTCACCAATAAATTTTCCTTGATTATCCCATAGCTCCTCTAAGAAGGTTTCACTAAGGACTGTTGACTTTTGAATTTGATTATCTTTTAGTCTCTCTAAATAGGTTTGACTAGAAGATGTTGAGTGCAGACTTTGATTATCTCCTAGTGCCTCTGAAAAGGATTCACTAGGAGATTATTCTTCTTCTATATGAATTTGGTCTTGGTCCCCCTAATATTATACACCTGGTATGTTTCCATGGATGCAACTCAACAAGTGTGATTCTATCAGTCTTAATCAACCCTTGTGGTAGGTAGAACATTAATATAATGGCTATGTTGGTTGGTGGTAATGGTATGTGAAACAGTAATGGAATGATGAAAGGAAGCACAATCCTTATAGAAGATACTAGGATAAATTTATCAATACTAATGTAATCATCCTCAAAAACTATATAAGGATCATAAATGTATTCAAATTGATCTCCAAGGCAAGTGTAACCAATGTTGTAATAACCATGACTATATTCTGATTTTAAAGTTGATTTTGACTGAAAATATATAAATCTAATGTTGGGATTTATGTTGATTCTAATTCTACTATTGAATATGATATCAATTCAATAATAAAACCTAACACTAATTCTGACTCTTATTCAATTATGGAAGATACTATAATTATGTCTTGTTGAATATGTGGTATTGGACAAGTAATAGCTTATGATGGCATAATGGGATCTTCAAAAATAGATTCATCTAAAAAGGGTTCAACATAAATTGGCATGTCTAGTAGAATCCCCTCAAAGAGAGGAAATAGCTCGAGGGGTGAATCCATAGAGACTAACTTGTCAAAGTGAGACTCCTCAATGAGGGTAAAAAGGTCTAAAGACAACTCCATAGAGATTGGCTTATCAAAGTGAGGTGTTTTAGAAAAAGGATAAGGGTTGATAAGTAACTCCATCAAGATTGGCTTGTCAAAGTGAGGTTCCTCAGCAATAGGGAAAGGATCAAAAGGTGATTCATCACAGGTTGACACATCACAAATGGGTCTTTCAATAATAACATTGAGAATTGATTGATTTTGTTGGCCTTAGTACACACTCATTTGTGAAATCTTAGATTTGAATGCACTTATGTCTTTAATATATAATGGATCTTGGATGAACAATGATCATCTTTATGGTGTGAAGACCTTTGGCTAGGATTTTATAAAGTGAGGAATAACTGGCATTGCATGAATAATGGATTGTGGATCAATACTAGGATTTTTGGAAATTAGATTAATGAATAAGGGATCACCAAATACTAACTCATAAAATTAAATTTCCTTAATGATAGGTTCAACAAATATTGGTAGTAAGCCTAGGATAGTAACTTTAACACACCTAGTCATGATCACCTAGCCTTGCTTAGTTAATGAGATATCAACATTGGAAGGAAAGGGAGGAGGGCATGGAATGATAATCCTTGAGTGTTATAGAGATTGGTTTCTAACACTAGCCAAATGAGGAGGGACTAGTATGGTAACCTTTAAGAAATCCAAGGCTTGGTTTCTCACATAGACTAAAAGAGGAATGCCTAGAATGGTAACCTTGGTGCACTATGAAGTTTGTTCACTATCACAGGCTAAAAGGAGGAGAACTTAGAATGGTAAACTTTGAACATTGTGGAGCTTGGTCTTTAGCACATCCCAAAGGAAGAGAACCTGGAATGGTAAATATTGAGTGTTGCAGAGCTTGGTTGTTAATGCAAGACAAAGGAGGAGGATAAGGTTGGCATATAAAAATTAGGATGGATTGGTTTGGTAATTACAAATTATCCCCAAGAGAGTAATATTAGTATAGAAAAAATGCCCCCATTAAGGGTGGTATTGGTCCAGAAAAATGCCCCTAGAAAGGGTGGTATTGGTCCAAAAAAATAGAATGTGGTACATGGGTTCAAAAGGGAACCTTTGATCATAAATTGAAGGGTATGGTATGTAATTCAAAATTAAACTAACTTAAATTGACTTAGCTTCTAACAAGTATGTGGGTTCTAAAAGGAATGCTAATTCAGCATGATTTGGCTCACAAAAGGTATGCAAGTTCAAAAATGGACCCTGGCATAAATAACTAATCCCAGACTAGATTTGGGTTCAAATGGACTTGATTTGAATGGTTTTTAATTGGACATCATAATGGTACTATACTTAAAGCATAATAGTATCATTAGTCAACATAACACTAACATGTGGTAAAGATTGCCCTAAAATTGGGTAGAGTAATGCCTCATCTTGGAAGTGTACAATGGATTATGTTTTTGAAATTTATTTTGTGGTTTTGACTTGGCTCAAATGAAAAAATGATTTTGGACTTGAGTATGAACAATATGAAATTTAAACACAAGCAAGCAATAAAATAGTCTAAATACAAAAGTTAATGATTTAAGCCCAAGAGAAGGCAAGACTCAAGATGTTTACCAAATGTATTTATACTCAATAGGAAAAATAAACAAGAAGCATCCAAATGTGTATTCCTATGCTAGAATTAAAAAGGTTGATTTATAATTTTAGATTCCATCAATATACTCCTTATCGAGAGGAAATAAGTTGTTGATCTAATAAATTTAGATGCACATGAAAAGTAAGGTTTTTAGGCCCACTCTTCTCTCAAGAGATTGTATGGTGACATGGAACTTTGAGATACTCACCTACATCAATATTACTCTATGGTAAATGGGGTTTACCTAAAAAACTATAAGTTTCATGTGTCTAAATGGTCCGAAGTGTGGTTAACACTAGAGATGAATCACATCAATTGAGTTCATACTAGATAAATTACTATGAAAGGATCTATTCCTTTGCATAACAAATCCATCCATGTACTTATTTTTGGAATCCCTTGGTTATTCAAACCTAACTTAGTTTTATTTATGATAAAAGATGATAAACGTTCAAGCCCCTAGAAATCATAGTATCACATGTCCTTATTTATATACCCCATCATGGAATGGGGATAAAAAGATGTTGGGAGATGAAATTATGAGTCAATGCTTTTCTAAATAACTTGTGGGGAGGCTATGAACTCCCACCCACAAGCCAAGATGTAAGAAATAAAATTACAAAAGGACTTTAAGGTCAATTTGGGATCACCCAAGTCATTTGGATCTTTGGGAGTGCCTTTGTGACATTATTTTTATGCTTAGACCAAGTGAAAAAAGTAAAAAGTGAAATGATTTTGATCACCTTAGTTCCCTAAAGGGGATAGGAGGATATAATACATGCTAATGTTAGTTTGCACAAATAACAATCAAGTCAAAGAACTTTGAAACTAGTTTAATTGACAAACAATTGATAAAAAGTAAAGAGTCTTAAGAGTCCTAAGCTATGATTATTGTTTATTTTAATCCAAAATTCAAACTTGATTGAATTTTGCCTTGAATTTTTGTAAAAATAACCATGCTTTATCTATCAAAACCTATAAGCAACATGTTAGGAGTTTTAAATATGGTCTTTGACAAGCGAAACTTGTGACAAACAAGTTTGATTAGAAAACAAATTAACATGATTATATATTCTATTTTATTAAAAATACATGCAATTTGAAGGAAAAATATTGTATAATCTTAAAATTCATGAAAAAACATGTGGTTTAAAAAAATTTCAAAATGGAGTCTAAATGACCCAAAACAAGCCTCCAGATGTTAATCACTTCTTAGCTTACTGATCTCACTGATATGTAGGGCTACTTCTTTATTCAATAGATCAACTTCACCATTTTCATTGTAAACTCACTATTTTCATTTCAAATTCACCATTTAGCATAGAAGGCCTAAATGGTGTGAATTCATTATTTTGATAACAATATCATTATTTAATAGAGTGACTCCATTTTTCTCATCATGAAACTACCATTTTCTTAAAAACATGTTAGCACCTATTAATTTACATTTTCTAAAAAATCTATGCAACATGAAGAAAAACTAATCACATAATATGAAAATTTAGGAGGAGGCATATGGTTTTTAAAAAATCATTGAAAACAAAGTTCAGATGACCCCAAATAAGCCTCTAGAAGTTTTTCACTTTACGGCCTAGTGATCTCACCACTTTTACTTTAATCTCGTAGATGTATAGGGCGATTTTGCCATTTTTACCAGAAGATAGAAAACATGAAAATTAGAAGAAAAAATATCAAAATGGTATGAAGATATGGTCCTAATGAATAATTAGAAGGAAAAAATGGCCACTAAAGGGGTTTGTGAGATGTGTGGTCCCACCAGGCAGGCCATAATGTAGATTAGGATTACAAAAAAGTTATCTCATGCGTTAGTCAATAAATCTCAAAATAAGCATAAAGAACTAACATGTTAAGCCTAGTCCCTCAAGGGGTGGTGATAATGAATTCAATAAGATAATTATGAAAGTAATATAATCAATACCTTTCAAATAGCATCCCTCCTTCAAAAATAGTCAATAAGTGTGCTTTTCCTTGGATTTGATGCTCCAAGTCTTTGTCAATGAGGTGTATCATGAGCCTCTATCATCTCTTCATTCACCAATAGCTTTGGTTCTTCATTTTATTCTAATTGGGTGATTGAGTAAAGATTTCTATATCAATATTATTGCATAATAACATTACTTAATTGAAGCTTGTTAGAAAGTATTTATGCATAATAAGTTTACATAATTCAAGCTTGATGAAGATATTTATTCATAATAAGTTTACACAAAAAGAGATTAAAGCAATTAGTGAGGACCCTTGTATTTATATATTTTTATAAATGAAGGAATCAATTTGTGACCATCCATATTGAGATCAAGATGTGTGGCCACAAATCCATTCAATTTTAAAGGCTCTAGGCATTAAATGCTACAATTAATAAGTGTGGCTTGTAAATCTAGATATTTATTGGATATTTTGTGAGTAGTTGACAACTCACAAAATATGATGTCATCATTTCATATATTTGTGTGATGTCATGACAATGTCATAAATTTGTATTTTAGGAATTTATTAAAATAGAAATTCACTAATTAATTAGCCTTGGAAATTTTGACTATGCATTTAAATCAATTTAACCAATTAAAAAATATTGATCAAGTTAATTGCCATTTTTAGAATTTGGGTAAGGTTGTCTTATACATGTGGTATAAAAACATCAATCGCTATGTCACAACCTAAATGGATAAGAATTATAAGAATGTGATGATTGCATATAGGATAATGCCCTATTTAGGAACATATTGACATGAACCAGGAATTGCACATTATGTGTGCAAATGAATCAGAGTGTTTCAATGGTTTCTAGGCTTACTTTTCATTGTTTGTAACAAGTCCTTATGATAACCATTTAGACACAGAATGGATAAAAATGGGGTGTCTACATTTACAATAGACTTAAATGCCTTGTTATCAATAATGAGTAGAGAATTAAGTTTGAAATATGATTTTTACTTTAATAATGTGTACAACTTAAAAATTAATGGAATACGTATATTTGATTATAGAGGTGTTAAATCCATACAACTAATTTGGACTTATGAACACATGAAATTTAAAGGGTGATTCATGTTAAGTATAAGTATAATCAATATAAAATTTAAAATGTTATGAATGAGGGAAGATATTTAAGTATTGCTCCTTAGTAAATAAATGATGACCTTAAGGTTGAAATTAAATCTAATTTAGACCCATCTAGCTTATTCAGATTCCTTTTACTTATATAGTAGTGTAGCATTTGTTGGAATAAAATCAATAAAACTTACTTGATTTATCCATTTTTGGTATTAAAATAATTTAACTTTAGATAATCAACCATTATGGATTTATATTAGGTTACATATTTCATAAGGACTGAATGACCATTTTATATTTATGGATCCAACCATTATCCATGAGTAAGGAAGTGGCCTTTAAAATAAAAGGTATAAAAATACTTCATTTGCAATTCATTATTTCAAATCCATTGTTAAAATTCATTTGAAGTTTTACTTTAAGGTTTTCCCTTTGTCATGAAGACCCAAGGACTTATCTGCTTTCCTTCACACTGATTCACATTTTGTTGAATGTGTTTTAACTCAACCATATGGAATTGACATGACATTGTTCCTTAATATTTTGGCATCTAAATTGGCGTGTATTGGTTTTAATTATACTTATATAATCTTAGGAAGGTTTGATATATGCATTAGTTGTATAATTTGGCACTTATTCATGCTTGGTCACATGTATCTTTGTTTAGTATTTTGAAATATTGGCTTGTGTTCTTTGGTTTTCTTCTTACTTAACCAATTTTATAAATGTTTGATTTTTACATAAATTTTCACATTTATTCATAAACTTCTATTTGTCAATAGTTCTCATATTTTTAAGGGGTACACTTATTTTCATAGTGAATCAAGCTTGCCATGCATCAACATCACATTACATCATAGCTTCTAAGTCTTTTAAAAAAAATCTAAGGCATGAACTTGAATCAGTTATTTCAGTCCACATGTCATTATTTCACACACTCACATACTTTCAATTCACAAATTATGTCATCATAGAGCCAAAGGACTATAGTGTTGCAAGGCAACTATAGCTTGTAACTTATCAATTTCACATTTAGTAATAGCATCATGGATTTTGGCTAAGATCTTTATAAAAAGGGAGACTGTGGGTTTGCAAGGAAATCATGTATATATACATGGACTAATACCATGTATTTTATTATTATTAGGATGAGGCCAACCACTCTAAGTTACATGTAAGCTTTTCATAGCATCAAACATTTTGGAAGGCATAATACAACTTTTTACCTATGAGCTTGCAACCCAATAAGAAGGTGTCAAGTGTCATCACAATTTTGGTTCCTAAAGAAAAAAGTGAATTTTATTTAAATTCTAAAAAAATATACAATTATATGAAATTATGCCATAAAACATTAGATTCCTACCTAAGGGTACACAACATCACCCAGTCAGAAAGCTTCATGACTTGGTCTAACACATTAGCTTCTGAGCATCTGGTTAAATTTGACATCCATCCTACCCTTCAAACTATCATAGTTCATAGATGAATTATAAATCCATATGTAACTTCTACTATATTATAGTTTTCATTTAGTGATTTATGTAATCCATGGTAAATCATTAGAATTGAACCATGTGATCTATGCATTTGATTGATCACTTAAATGATTGAATTCATTCATATATTTATGCCTCAATGAAATTATCAAATTGATTATTCCACTATGCATATATGAGATGTAAGGAGACCCTAATGAAGACTTCTTATGTGGGCATGCAACCCATAAGTTCCATGATTTTAACCTAGAATTGCTATTTGACAAACCAAGGCTAACTCAGTAAGCCTTCTATATTAATTTGAAGGGATTAGTTATGGATATAAATGTAATATTTTTTATTGAAAATAATTGTGAAATTTTACTAATTTTTTTATTTATCATTGGACCTTTTTGCTTTGCATGAATACACCTATGTAATGTAAATATTTTTAAAGGAAAACATTTGTAGCTAGTTTTGGAATTAGCACATGAAGGTTATACAATGACTCCATTAGAAACTATCTAATAAACCAAATGCACATTTATGGAATTTCCACTAATAACATGTATGTATTAAATTTGATACTAAAATAAAAAATTTAATAAATAAAAAATCATAATTTTCACATAGTTATAATATTTGTATAGGGATCCAAACTGTGGCATGAAAGGAATTGTATGATCACAAAGAAGAAACCTTACATGTCTATTGGAGTGTGTATAAATATCACATGAGAGACAAAGATGAGTTAAATCTAATTTTTAATAAATTATCAGCCTTACTTCCCTAGGAGAACAACATAAAACATCCATTCTAAGACTTTGTAGAAATAAAATATATAAATATGCAAGTCTATTGATTTTCCAAGTATTTTAAATTTTCCTACAAATAATAAAAAAATTAACTTATCCTATGCAATATAATTCATAATTAATTTTCTATTTTTTATGCTCATAATGATCCACACCATGGGATGCAATTATATGTCTGGAGGGGACAACATTTAACTTAGATATAAACAACATGGTTTTAAAGATGCACATTGTGTTATCATGTTCCAATAAATGCATCTTATATTCAATATAAATAAATAGGTAAAAGTAGTGAGGTGTCCTTTCCTATAGTTAGGCTAGGGATGCATGTTCTTATGATTAAAATGGGAAAACACTTCCTCTAATTTTCTTAGACTAAATGTGTGAATACAATATGTATGAGAAATAAAATATATTGAGGGTGTTCTATATATGACAATGAATATGTATATCATCAACCTTAGGTTAGATACATATCTTACATATTTAGGCCTAGAATATAAGAAGTACTTAGAAATATCAAAGTCTATAAGTACAATGGTTATAATTAATTTCATATTATATCCACGTGATGGTTGCAATTATTACAAGTGTGTGATTATTTATCTATTCACTCAAATGGTTACTTTAATAGATCCCCTTACATGCCATACAAACGAGAAGTGTAACTTGGAAAACCTCATGGAATCTAAGTGAAGATAAGTTTTTTTATGGGGTACATATGATTTAACAAGGGTTATACTATGATAAACATGATATTTTTTCATAAGTGAAGTGCTTGATGGTGTGAAAATGTTTTACAAGGCATGATGGGATCTACAAAAAATTCCCAAAAGACTTGTGTGTTTATTCAATAATGTAGCATAATAAGTTTGATGTTGAATTATGTGTAAGCCATAGAAAAATGAAAAGGATAAGCAGACATTGTTGTTCAAATACACAATTATTTTTCTTCAAGTGAAATGGGCTCCATTTCATCATTGTTTATTTATGGAAACTGAACTTAAATTTTTTGATATTTATCACTTGGCTTGATCAACAAACTTCCTAGCTTTGACCATTAAGAAATATTGTGTGTTTTATTGTGGGTGCATGTGTCTTCCACTTCAATAATTTTATACTTATATTTTTGGTGTTACTATTATCTCAAGAAGTTTAGGGAAGTAAGGCTTAAGGAGTTACACATTAGATATTTTCCTACACACCCAAGTATGAAGGCAAACAAAAAAATGAATGTTTTCTCACAAGCTATATAGAGAATAGTGTAAGGACCATAGTGTAGAGTCTTTATCTTTTTGCAAGCACCCTTAAATCATTAATTTTAAATGTGCAACCAAGATTTATCACAAAATCAAAATGCATGAGGTGTGTCATATGTGTCATGGCACTCCTTGTACTTATGTTGGGAGAGAGTGTGTGTATATTATGAATCTATTGATGGACATATTGGATGTGGTATAAAAATTTCAATACTTTGTTCACATCCATTTTTTATGTGTGTGACTTAGTGCCAGATGTGGCATAATATGATATGCCTAGTGGCACTAAAGGTTTGAATGAAATACATTTTTTGAAATGAACTATATGTACCATAGATATTTAGAGTTCTTTGTTTTAGGCATGTGCAAGATTGTATATTCACAGAAGATGAAAAATGTGTAGTTGAGTAGTTATCTTCTCCCATCTATCTATAGATGGAATTATATCACTCTATTTAACTTTGTTCCCATAAAGTCCCATTATGCTTTCCAAAAGTGACTCAAAATGTGTGGATCTCGATTAGAGATGATGGATGTTGGGACTCTAAAGTGGACCCATACATAGCTAAAGAAAGTTTTTGTAGAATCAATGCATTTATTATATCAAACCATCATATCCAACTTTGAAAACCTATCCACTAAAACAAACAATGCATCATGATAGTTATTTTAACAACTCAATAGAAAAAAAAAAAGTTGAATACTCCCATAGCTTGGATGTAACTAGTATAGGTGTGTAAATTCCAATAATTATATTGTTGTGATTTATTATGTAATAAGGAATGTAAGAATTTAAGTTTTTCTTAATGTCAATGTGAATGTGTAGCTAGGAAATAGTGTAACTAAATACACTTAGATTATTTTACATGCTAAAGTGTGTCAATGTATTAGCATGGTGCACCTCATAGATGATTCTTTGATGAGTTGTGCCAACAATAACACAAAGAACTTATAAATAAACTAGACAGACAAGTAGTAATAATGAACATATTTAATTTTTGTGAGGATAGTGTAGGCATATTTGAAATCATTTTAAATTTTGTAGAGGGATACCTAATCTTTAATGTTATGGATGCATGTGTTTAGCACTATGATGAGTAAATGAACTAGTGATTTACTAAGGTAATCTTTCACCTTGTTATTGTTTTCCTTATTATTTTTATCACAATATGTAAATTCTATATGTAATTCATTCAATTCATATGGCACACATTGTCAATATCATTTTGTGTTTTCATAAAATAAAGTGGATTATGAACAGAATGAATGACTATATCCTTCCCAATATGTAGTGGTGTTGTTTCTTGATTGTTTTTTATAATAGAATAAAAAAAATCTCATAGGTGGAGTACCATTTATATTATGTTTATAAACATCCCTATGTGTTATGTGAATAGATGTCAATATTTCATGACTGTTAAATTGAGTGCACATTCATATGCATTGGTGTCAAGTTTTACGGAATGTGTAATGCTAGAAATTATGAGAAAAAGTGTTTTACAAAGGCATTTATTGAGAAACTAAAAATCATGTTGTTTCACATGAATATAGTAAAACATGGATTTTTCATGTTATTATGCTGAGAGACCATGAAATGTGTGAGAAACAAAGGATGAAACTGTGATAAAATTTTGTGAGTATAAGAAAGCTCCTTAATTATATGAGATTGTGTGGAGTTGGCCAATCCTAGATCACTTTGATCTTATTTTTATCTACATGAATGTATATTCATTCGATGATATTTTTGAGGTATTATATTTGTGTGGTGCTAAAGGTAAACATTATTTAGTTTACATACAACTTGTGTTTTCGCAAGGTGTCTAAGACGGCTGATATGTGCTCCATATGCTTATCCAAAATCTTATTGAAATTAATAATGTCATATAAATAGATGATGATGAATGAGTTTAGGAGTCACACTAGTTGATCAACCATCAAGTACATAAAATTTCATGGCAATTAGTCATGCTTAAAAGAAGAATCAACCATTTGTATAATTTTTTGGTCTTGAAATTTGTCTTCTAGATATCTTCAAGATAAACTAGAAATTGGTGGTAACTCGATTTAAAGTTAATATTGGTGAATTATTGTGTGCCTCTAACCTATTATAATATGTCATCAATGCATGACAATGGGTAAGATATCTTTATTTTTTTGAGTGATCGATTTTCCATGTATATATTTTAGGATCCATCCTTCTTGGGTGTGAGGATTATTTGACTTTGGTAAGGATGTGTGTCAGGCTTAATATTTATATGAATAAGGAAATCCTTTAATTGAAATTTTATTTTATCATTCTCTCAAATTAATCTATTATATAGAGGTTAGCTTTGAAGGTGGGATCCTCTAAAAAAATCTATGTGGTGTTTTTTATGTACTGTGTTAGAATACCTTTGGGATCTATGAAGACTTCATTATATTTCTTTAGTAAATTATTAAATTGCAACTATTGTAACACTGATTTCACTGAGCATAATTCTAATGTTGTTTTTCTAATTTCATGCATATGTTTATTAAGATAGACCATGAGAAACACAAAATTATCCTTGTGCGATATAAGTTTACAACATTTATTGTTAGAGACAAAGAAGAATTTGGTTGTTGGCTATGACTCCAAAAGTTTGAAGAAGTAATATTTTACATGTACAATCCACCACTTTAGTTTGTATTAATATGTATCATTTAATTCATATAAACATTATCCATCAAATTGATGTTTTTTACTTATATAGGTGTAGGGTCACAAGTTATGGTGTCTTCCATAGGGTTAACTTTTTACTCAAAAGTGCATTTTCAATGAACTTATATATCATTTCCATGTTAAATCCACCACATCTACACTCAATTTCAGTATGATCCTTTTTTGTATAATTATTTATGTGTTCCTATATACATACATATGTATATTTGTGTGTGTGTGTGTGTGTGTGTGTGTGTGTGTGTGTGTGTGTGTGTGTGTGTGTGTGTGTGTGTGTGTGTCTGTGTGTGTGTGTGTATCATTCCCATGTTAAATCCACCATATAAACCCTCGATTTCAGTATGATCCTTGTTTTTATAATTATTTTTGTGTTCCTACATATGTGTGTGTGTGTGTTTGTGTGTGTGTGTGTGTGTGTGTGTGTGTGTGTGTGTGTGTGTGTGTGTGTGTGTGTGTGTGTGTGTGTGTGTGTGTGTGTGTGTGTGTGTTTGTGTGTGTGTGTGTGTGTGTGTGTGTGTGTATGTGTATGTGTATGTGTATGTGTATGTGTATGTGTATGTGTATGTGTATGTGTATGTGTATGTGTAGGTGTATGTGTATATGTATATGTGTATACATATATATACATACATATATATGTATGTATATATACATATATATATGTATGTATATATACATATACACAAACATCATATTATACATATATATACATACATATATATGCATATATATGTATGTATATATACGTATACACAAACATCATATACCTATATACATCTACACATACATATATACATATACACATACACATACACATACACATACACATACACATACACATACACATACACACATACATATATATATGTAGGAACACAAAAATAATTATACAAACAAGGATCATACCGAAATTGAGTGTTTATATGTGTGTGTGTGTGTGTGTGTGTGTGTGTGTGTGTGTGTGTGTGTGTGTGTGTGTGTGTGTCTACACCCCCTCACCATGCCCCCACCCACCCGCCCACACCTCTCCCAACCCCCCCACCCCCTAACACACACATGGACTCTCATTGTGAATGGGGTACTTATTTCCATTTGTCTTGGTATTACACTATCTTGTCTTCTCTATCCAATTACATGTTATTATGTCTAACTTTGTTAATGATTTTTTTGGTATATCATAGGGATCCTTGGTTTTATTTAATTCATCTTGGTTATCTATGTATGCTCAATATAATTATGATAAACCTCGACTTTTCCAATTACTGGAAGGGTCCAATGCTACTAGTAATGTCCTAGCATAACTTGTGGGTATATTTTTAGTATGGCATGCTTCATGTTAGTTTATTTATTTTATTGGATCTTGTCAGGTTATCTTGGTAATGCTAATATTTCACTAATTCAACTTGAGAGCAATATATATGCAAAGTCGCTAAAATTATTTGAAGGACAAAAATTCATTGAAAGAGAAAACATACATAGAGAACACTAACATCCAGTTGATTTATATTATGATTTATAATAGTTATAAAGATTTATAAAGAAATGGATATTATTTCACACATAAATTTCATGATTGTATGAAATAAGGAATTAGGAAACATCACATTTGTATTTTTACTCACATGATTTTGCACACACACACACACACATTCGTAGGATAAATGCTTATGGTTTGAGCCTTATTCAAAATATTAAAACATAGGGAACATAAGGTTATTTAGTAGGAAGTGACTGAGATTAGTCCAACCTAAATAAATGAACCATTTTTTAGATCAACTTGGTATTGAAATTATGATAAGGTTTTTTAAATAAAAGAGAAGGAAAATAAATATCCATGCAAAACTAAAGGTGAATGCTTACATAAGAGGTATCTATAGGTGCAAGTTTAGTATTATAAGTAAACACAAACCTACATAGTCAATTGGGATAGTACCAAAAGATCCTAGGTAGTATTGGTTGCCATAGGGGTATGATCTTTGATGGAAACATCCTAGTTGGGTTTGAGCTCATGTTTCATGAGAGAATAGACTTAACAAATTCCTAAATTTTAAATCAATAATCAACTAAGTGAATCTCTCCTCCATAGCTTTGTCAATTCTAAATATAATAAGTGCAATATCAACCCATCATTTTACATTTATATTATTATTATTATTATTATTATTATTTCCATATTTTTAAAAATCTAAATATTCATAGTTTTATATTATTTAGATCAAATTAATCATAAATAAAATAAAATGTACAAGCACCAATGACGAATCAATAGGTCATATTACCATACTTGTTTATTTTAGGGATAAGATAGGGAAGAAGTTATTTTGTGTGAAGCCTACTATTACACAATCTAGTGGAATACATGAAAAATTATGGTTAAAACAAATTTAAGCAAAATTAGATAATAATAATAATAAGACTATTTCATTTGATTTCCAAGGTGGGTTGATAACATTTCAAAGAGAGAATCTATTAAAATCAAAATCCTACTAATATTAAAACTACATCTCAAATAATGCATGTATAGGTTGCACATAAAAATAAAAATAGACTAAATCAATAAGCTATGTAGGTAACAAGTACTACTATTCACATAAATTGCAAGAAAAGAAATAATATATAGTTATTACCTTTAGCCAAGTATCACAACCTACATTATCCCAGATATGTTTAACATAAGTATCTAATGCAAATACAATCATAATTGTTCATACGAGTTTAGAAAAAAAATCTACATGATTCACTTACTCATGAGCTAAATTAGAAAAAAAAGGTAATATAATACTATATATGATGATGAATTATTGAAATGCATGGTCTTTCAGATGATTCCATTGCATTTATTTTTTTATATTGTGATGAGATCAGTGACTAGTTAAAAATGAGACATGCATTTTATTTCAACACTTTATCATTCACATGTCATATTATATCCTTGCAATTGAAAATATAAAATATGACAATGAAACATATAAATTATGAAAAAAAGAGACATATAATTACATATCTAAAATCCATGAGATAGACCCATGTAAATCTTAATAAAATATCATATATAAAATATGAGGAAAATATTCATTGTGAAAATATCAAAGTTAGTTACTCAATTACATGTAAATCACTCAATAATGGCCACACAATATCCCTCATCCCCTACATCATGAAATTCCTTTTGATCTCTAAGTTTAGGGGATATAGAACACATATTACTTTTATCATATCAAATAAATCATGATTGATAACTATTATGTCTATCTCAATCCTAATATATCACTAGCCTCCCCTATAAATTATCATGGTGTGATCACCATAAAGTTTAACATACTTGAATATGGTGGATAAATATAATGCTTATCTAGGTAACCTCTTAACTACATGACCTATCTCCTAGTCTTATTAGGATTACTTGTAGAAAATATGTAAGTAGTTGGGACACATGCCATAGGTTAAAAAAGTGACACATGCATTCCTGCAATGTTATCAACACTCTCTGTTAATCTTTCATGTACTACATCATTAAGAATGTGTAAATTAATAACACAAAAATATGTTTCAATAATCATAGTCTAGTAATCATTAGCTTCAAAACATATTGCATTCGCATAAGATTAGTGAATGGTATTAAAAATGTGATACTATTATTAGACATTCTAAATATATGTACATAATTAGATTAGTAGCAGGGATATTAGGTTCCTTTACCTCTAATCCCTCCTCTTTTTTCTCACCCATGCTAACATTAGGCTATACAACATGACCTATATCAAATTCCTCTAAAACAATAAGAAAAAATATGGTTTAATGTGACTGATCATGTCATTTGGTGTATATGATCATACAACATGTGTAGTCACCATCTACAATTATAGTTATGGGACCTAACTTCCCCACCATTATTAGAGATAAATCCATACCTCACTCCCCTGGAGGATGACCCATTATATATGTGCATGTCCATTCCATATTTTCCTGGGGAACCTATTGTACAATACCAAATTTCCTATTTAAGCACTCATATTGGAAGTACTTGTATATCACAAAAAATATATCATGAAATTAATAGGTAACATGGATCCACCCTAACTAAAATAAATCCTTGAGCCATATATAAAAGCACTAATAGATCCCCAATATGATATAAAATGCAATTAATCAATCCAATAAAATTTGACAATCCATAGGAATACAAATAGAAGTATGTGGGCTAACAAGCCATCTTTCTAACTACATATGTGGGTATATCCATTATACCAAAGGTAACCTATTGGATGGGATATACATATGTGCTCACAATCCCAAGATTGTAATAAAGTGGATGATCTAATATGATCACTTAAATACAACCATGTGAATTGATATAAATATTTATACAAGTGAGAAACCATATTCTATCCCTAGTAGGACGTAATTCCTTGTGCCTAAATATATTAAATGATAGAACATATATTGTATGATATGGGTACTCTACTTACATCCACAACAGTTAATGAATCAAGTAAGAAACATAAATACTTCCACACCTAAATAACATAAGAAATATATATCTTTGATAATATAATGGTAGAATAATTTAGGGCATACCAAAACCCACGATCATGCCTAGTCATAAACCTATGAGTTTTTAATTTAGAGCTCAGACCCTATACAACTTATAGAACTATATGAGTGCCCATAATTGGTAGTCATAAATATGTCACAAATCCTCTAAGAGAACTTCATATTTTCAATGGGGAGACAAAATATACATGTATTCATTCCACCTCTTGTCTATTGAAGTCATCAAGTACATTTCATAGGGCATCACCCCTAGTCTATCCACGTATTTGAACCCCAAAATAGCTATCAAACACTACTTGGAATCACTAAGAGCAAGACCTAATGTTATGTCCACATGGCATCCAAGATGAAACTATAGAAATTGCATATCCCATTGAAAACACATTGAAACAAAAAACTTATCACATCCATGGATACAAATACCTTCAAAAATTATTATAAAGGTCAAAATTGTATGATAGTAAATTTTCATGTTTTGTAGACACCTATGGTAGTGAAAATATGTTTAAAATAGACATTGTAGTAGACTTTTAGGTAGTGCCAACAAATATTGTAAACTAAAATTAATATATTTATTACATATAAAATTAAATAAAAATAGACACAAATGATAAATGGAAACTTTTTGACTTACATAAAACATAAGTAAAATTTGAGTTTTGGTAAAGAAATGCAAGGGTCAATAACTATTTTGCCTATAGGTAACTCTCTAGATGATAGAATATGTAGGGAAAATTCCTTGTCACATCAACATGGTTGGAGATAAAATAAAAAACACTATATCAATTGAAATACAAATTAATTATACAAATATAATAATCAAACTTTTATTCCAATTGAATTTTAGTGCTATTATTCCAATTGAATTTTAGTGCTATAGTGCATAAATCAAAGTTTATTATTAAAATAGCATTGCAAAGAACATATGATATCTTGAGAATAATACAACCATTAGACCTTGTATAAATTTCATTGGAACATGTGCATGAAACCCTTTTATATGGTGAAACTTTTAAGTGATTTATTACTTCATTACACTAGGAAATGTTGTATACCTATATAAATGATATATACATATTTATTAACAACTCACACATTGTCACAATAATTTTATGACTAAGGATAAATTAAAAAAAAATTATGAAGCAAATTTATATTTCATTTAGAAATGCTTTTCCATTTAAAATAAATCTTATCTAGGGAGCATAATTTATTATTCCATTCAACTACCAACTAGGGGCAGTCAATTTGACATCAACTAATGGGAATGTACTCCCTCATATAATACATACAAAAATATAATAAAATTTATAAAAATTCACTGAGCATATCAATGTTTGATGCCTAATCATGTTATAAATTCTATAAAATAGTGGATAATAGTTACAACTAGATTGTTAAACTAGTTTCTTTTAATTTATTACATGTTTCACATGTGTTTGTAAAGATCAAATCTTAATATGACATATCATTCCATATTGGTATATGTACTTTACATTATTATATATTTATATATAACACATGATGTGTATAACTTAGTATTTTGAGATTATTGATTCAAAGGATTCATCCTTTATAAAAAAAATTGGAGCATACATTAGGCTTATGATAATCAAGCCATATTATGTTTAAAATTGCTATTCTTAGAAATATTATATGGTTTATAAGGGTCAAAGTGAATTTATGGAGTTGTGTGGGGAAATATAGATGATTTTGAGAAATAGTTGAGGAATTTTATAACATTATGACACATATTATATGGGTTGGATCGATCAAATTTATCAAATTATATGGATTAAAATGACCATATGTATCAGATGTTAGGTTGAGTAGATGTATCAAATTTTATGGGTTATATTGAACAAATTTATTAAATTGTATGGGAAAAATGTATCTAATTTACCAGATTAATCAAATTGATAAACATTCTATGGCATTATTATAAAAAGGTGATGGTATTCTAGATTACTCAAAGGTAAATATGATTATATTGGGACTTAATGTTGTTCATGCACAAACTTATTTTATTTTATATATTTAGGATCAATAGGAAACAATGGTACTAAATAATAACTTTGGATATAAAATACATATATAGTGGTTGATCTGGAGTTTCAATTTTGATAAGAGCCTATGTTGGGTTCTACATACACATATGAACCTATTTTTTAGTTACACCTTTACATAAAAACCTATTTTTGGGTTCCACCTATACATATAACCATGTTTCAAGGTTACACAATTGCATATATTTTTTGAACACCTTATTTGATTCTCTAAAAAAGAAGAGAACAATGCTAAGATCACATTCTCCATATGGGTTAGTTCATTTCAGACCAATGGCATCTCCATGTCAAATGAAATGAAAACACTCAAAGACTATTTTAAGACTAAATACCAACAAGTTTAGTCATTTTATTTATTAATTCCATTTTTTTTATTTAAATTATACTGATTCTCAGTTAAAATAGTAACCTAGTTGATTATGTACATGATTTTTTAGGTAGACATTCGACATTAAGGAACACTATGGTAATGAAAGGTCCAAGATAAAAAATTTAAATGTAGATTGAAACTATATTTCATCCCTTGAATTTAGTTTTTAATATTTCATTTAAATACTAGAGTAAAGGGGGAGGGAAATTTTGTAGACACCATGATGCAGTGCCAAATATTGAGATCCCATTGAACAGATGTCAACACAAGCAACCTAACTTTAAGTCTCTTAATAATTTATCAAAGGCTTGTAGTAAAATTATAATATTTGATTAATTAAACAAATATAGTACATATAGATAATAAGAGATAAATCACAACCTTGGTTGGATAGATTATAATGGTGATTCAACAAAAAACCTACAACCACTATATTGGTTCAACCTTGTATTTACTTATTGATTTATTTTAACTATATTTCAATAGAGTGTATGTGATGTATTCTCCATGATTCCCTAGTTCACTTCATCTAATATTTATAGTGGACAAAATATTCATAAGTTCTTCTCTCAACTTGGTTCAAAATACCTCATTAAATGTAGTTGGTGGTTTAAATTTAAATTTGAATTATCAGTCAAGATCATTAATTAATCCTCCTACATATTTATTGCTTATCCCTCTGGTAGGTATATTTCAAAATTTGGTAGTCCAATATGACATGGCCTCTTAGGTCAGGGAAGTTTTTTTGATCAGTGAATTAGACTACTATTGTGCACATATGCCTTTGGTCCTTTTATGCATGATTCCTCCATTTATTATAGCATGTTATAATCCTTGTGCATTTATTCACACTTTAATTATGGTCTTTAACATTTTTTAGGTGCACTTGTCTCTTACACCATTCAAAATTATGAAAGTTTTTTATATACCTCGATGTTCTTACATTAGATTTCTAGGGAAACTGAAATGTGATATCTGGATCACAAGTTGATATTTATTATAACATATCCATATCAACCTACTTATATAAGGTTTAACAAAGTATAATATTATGTGCCATGGTTAATCCATTTCTAAGTCATTTTTTACTCCTTTATATGTGTTAGCTTTTTTACCTTGGAATCCATATGGATTCCATCACTTCTCTTTCCTTCTTAGATATTTGTGCTCATCAATCTAAGACTTCTGCATAATATTCTTCCCCTTTTAATTCCTCTTGTGCCTATAAAATATAAATATATGATATGTTTAGGGTAGGTTTTATCTCCATTCCATTTGGAAACTTGATCTCATATGCATTAGGAAAAAAATTGCATCACTTTACATGACCCTATCTTATTTATTTTCAAATTATTATAGGTTCCTCATGGAAATATCTCCTTTAAAAAGTGTGAGATCATTAAGTCTCCAACTTACAACCCAATCCTATTGTGCTTATTATTTTGTGTGCTCTTTATAATCTTGTCTATTTTTCTATAGCCTTTGATTCACTTATTCATGTATTTCTTGCACACATTGAGCATAACATTTTATTTTCTAGATCATGACATATATGTCATTTGTGTTCCTAAGCTTGATGATTCCCCAAGCATTTAAACCATAAATAATCTTGAAATGTGTTTTTATATTGCTCTAATTTATAAAATTATTATATGAAGACTTAACACATACCATTACTATATCCCATTGTGTTGGTTTATCACCTACCAAACATATCAACAAGTATTTGAGGCTCATGTTAATGATCTTTGTCTACCTATGATTTTGAAGATGGTATTTTGAACTATAGTTCACTCTCATTATAATTTTATTCTATAAGGTGCATAAAAAATGGCCTACAAACTTGGTATCCCTATTAAGAACTATTGAGGTTTGTTCATGTTGGTGTGTTGAAGACATTTATTTTGTCATTGATGTCAAAGGTTTGTAATTATCATTGATGTTCACATGGTGTTGCATGGTGAGTGCTCATTAAGCATGGTTTGGTAATCCTTGAGTTTTGTATGAGGTCTTGCCACATTTATGTGGTGTAACAAGCTAATGATCCTATTGCGAAAGTTTATAAAGAAGGTTTGGCATGTGAATGAGTCTTAGAGTGCATCTATAGTGGCAAGGAGGTTTCAAAGAGGTATAGTACCTAGTAGGCCTATATGATGGACTAGTCCTTGAGCATGAATATGGTTTGCAAAGGAATGATGGTGGTGATATATATTTTTTTGATCTTATAAGGTGTTTAATGAAGTGTTATGGAATTATAATGAGGTGTTGAGATTTGTGAAAGATGTTTCAAAGTATATTCAAGGTCTAAAGTGTGATTGGTAGTTCAAGACCTAACATGTAAAGAGACCTAGTGTGGCCTAATGAGGGATGAAAGTTAGTTTCCAAGGTGATAAATCTCATTTGAGTGTTAAGAGACGTGTAATAGGTTATTTCAAGAGTGATCATGAAGTTTCAGGTCCTAAGTTGAAGGAGAAATCATGAAAATGAGTTTGAAGGTCTCCTACATGTGTAGAATGAAGAGATGAAAACCCAAGAAGGAACTTTTGATGCTTGTTGAAACATATGAATTTTGCATGTGAAGATGAAATTATATTTTAAGAGAGATGGAAAATGGTCCTATCAATTCTTTTCAAGGATTAGTATTTGGTTTTAGGGACATAGATGTATGAATAAATGTTAAGAATGAAAATCAGTCTAAAACCCTCTCAAAATCCTCATAATGACTCGATGTTGAATAAATTATTTAAATGTACTCAAAATGGTATTTTATGGCTAGATGGTTTTTTGAATTTTTATTTAACTCCCTCAATCATCTCCAGGTGGTAGTGGTTTATTAGGATAGTGAGTGAAACCTATAGGAAAATGCTTATTTTTTAAGAAGTTAAAATAGAAGACAAAAGTTGCATTAGAATAAATATGAAAATGGATGAATGGAGAAGATATAGACTCATGATTTATGACCATAAATTTATATAGGAAATTTTTATCCTCTATTTCAATTGTTTTTCACTCTTTTTGACTTATCCCTTAACTGGGCTAATGGTGAAACCAGTGAGAAAAACTAGTCAAAGTGAGAAAGTGTTTAGGGAAGCCTTAATAGGCACAATCTATGTGAAACATATCACAGAGTGTTTTTAGATTACACATATCAATTAAACATGAATTTTTATTTTTTCCTAATCAGATTTAATGGGTGAAAATGTTGTTCACAAGTTGTCAGGTCAAGTTCAGTTGTGACAGTGAAACTTAGGATAGTGAGATTAGTCTGCAAGACAAATATTGCCCTTTGAGCCTATGATATAGCTATTGGAGGTAGATATAATGATATTATAGGATATTTTTCATAATTTTAAATTTATTAAATTGTTTTTATATGTACTTTAATTCATCTTCACCATGACTGGTTCTCAAGACAAAATGATAGTTTTAGATATTCAAGGTGGAAAGAAGAGTTTGAGATTCTTTGATAGGATTCAAAGTATCCAATACTCTTAAAAATATTTGTTTGATATATATATAATCTATAAATTATTTATATAAGGTTAAAAATCAATTTAATATGTTGAGATATGAAATCCAAAATGGCTTATCTGGTTGTGTAAGAACTGTGAAAGAGAAGTTTAACAAATATTATTTTAAAAAACCAATGACTGACACTTGAGATTCTAATATATATATTAGAGGATGATATATAATTAAAAAATTAACTATTAATTTTCATTATATTTCTTTTAATTTCCCTTACAAGTTTTATAAATAACATTATTCATGACTGTGTTGATAGACTTGTTGGTAGTTCTATGTAGTCATCTAGCAGATATGAGTTTGGGGTGTTTTACCTAGAATTGAAGAATATATTTCATGTGAAGATGTTATTTAGGTATAAAATGTTTATTATAATTTATTATTATTCATTATAATTCCCAATGAAAGTGTGGAGAGTTAATTTTTTATGATTGGATTTTGGAGCAGTCAGATAGTTTTGAGTGGTCATATTGCAAGAGTGTGTTTGAGATTTTTTGTCCTTTTTGGTGATATAAAATGAACATGGTGATGACCATTAATTCATTAATATTATGTTAATAATTTTTAATTACATGGTTATTTGGTATATTTGGTTTTATGCTATAGATATTTAAGGCATACTTTTTATGTGTGTGAAGGCCTAATTATGAGTAGGGCTAATGACATGGTTCAAGTGGTGAATGGACTTAATAGGTGGTATTAATCCTATATTATGTTGGATAATTCATATTAGTATGTTTTTCTAAGTTTTTAATCTATGTGGTATGCCTCAATATATTCCAAGGGGTCAAAGTGGTAACATGTGGTTGAGATAGACCTATTGGATTAGGTCTCTAATTAGGCCTAAATGAAGATTAAGGTATAAATGAGTTTTAATGACCTAAATGAAATCCTATTATTGTTTAAAACATGTTTATTTATATATTTAAAAGGTTATATAAGTATGGAGAGATGTTTGGCTGACCAAGCAGGGTGTAAGCAAGAGTCTTGTATGTATACAAGGCATAATAGGCCTATTTGAACTTGTTAAGGAATGTGAGTGCAAGTAAAGAAAAGAGATATTAGAGGAGCATAAATATTTCATGTAGACCAAAAAACTATGGAAAATTATTATTCATTAATATCCAATAGGATTTTTGAGTGTGAATGACAAGGTCAATTGACCTAATGAGCCTCATAAGAGGTTACTTGAATAAAGTAGAAGGGAAAATTTACTTGTTTGAAGAGGTAGTTTGAGAGAATTGAAGGAGTGATATTTTTTTTATTTATATAACTTAATATCCACATCAAATATGTGTTCTTGATTTATTATAGAGGATATATATGATAGAGAAGCTAAAAAAGAGGTCACCATCTATTGATTATGCAATAAGGTGTCCTGAGGTGATCAATTTTCTCTTCATTGATTTGGTTCTTAGTCAAGAGGGAGTGGGAGATGAAATTAAGTGGCTGATTTTGTGTTGATTCACTAATGGGTTTGGTTTCTCCTTACAATATGGAGCTTGCTAAAAAACTAGTTGAGTTGGTGCTTGACTAGTGAGGGGTTGGTGATCCTTGTGGGGTTTGTGCCTCATAAAATGTTGATTAATTGCTTATAGTATAGTATTAAAAGTGGATTTTTAGTGGGTTTTATTCACCATGAGGGTTTTCCACATATTTATTTTGTTCATGTGTTGATATATTTCTTCATGTTTATGTGATTGCTTCTCTATGCTTTGCTTGATCACTGTATTGGTTTGAAAGGTTAATGAATGACATATGGAATTGAAAGAAAATTTTGTACACTAATTCAGCCCCCCTCTCATTTTTTCTTCAAAAATAAACTATTTTTCATGGTAATCTATGCATACTTACCACCACTTTGAAAAAAAATTCAGATGTTTTTTTGTCACTTGTCTTATTACACGCAATGAAGTGTGCCATTTTAGAAAATTGATCCACTATAAAAAAAAATGGAATAATTTATGCTCTATTTTTTTGTAAAACCAATAATAAAATACATACTTATGTCATCAATTGGAATATAAAATATGTCCAAGAGTTGATACAAATCCATGTTTTATGTTATCCTATTTTCTAACTATAAATATTTTCACTTTTATTCGTATCTGCACGCATCTATGCTCATATTGGGATATTAAAAATTTTATGCCAATTGTTCCAATGTATTATCACCTCCCAAATTTTTATAAAAACATTAACTATGATTCTCCTTGATCACATTCTCATGCATCAATCATATTGGGATACATAATTATGTGCCTCAGAACAACATTCCATTTTGGATCACATAGTCTATCCATGGCATCTATTCCATGCTTAATGGATAAGTGTATGCCTCTAATTCATCCTAAAAATAAACATAATCAACATAAAATTATTTTAGTGCCTCAAATCCTAATACTTTGACTCTTAGATCTTGTATTATTAGTTCTCTCTTGCTCATCATGCCAACCACATTGTTTGACTTCTTGCTTCTGTGTTTTAGCATGAATGTGTCACTCTACATGTAGTATACCCACTTAATATTCCTCTAATTTATTTTTACTTGGTTTTTTATAAATAAAATAAATTTTTCCTCCATTTACAACATAATATTTTTTGCATCAAGTAGTGCCTTCACATTTTTAGTGCTTACACTATGACATAGAATTCTTTGTCATAGGCTAAATAATTATGCTTGGATTCAATTAGATTTTCATTAAATTAGTATATGGGGCTTCCCTCTTGGCTCAATAATAATAAAATATTTTTTATACTTCAATCAAAATCTAGTTTAAAAACTTTATTAAAATGTGGTAGTGTTGACTCTAGCTATTATGTCACTTTCTTCTTCAGCAACTAGAAGGTATATCCTACTTCTTTAGTCCATAAGAATTCCTCTTGATATCCACTAAATGTATCTATGATTTTTATGCATATTACACTAAATTTTATAATATAACTTAGTTATAATATTTCTAACCCATGATATTTTTACTCCTTAAATGTGCTTTTCAGAGATGGCCATTCTACTATCACCCATACTTTCTTAGGGTTCATCTTCAATATGTACTTAAGGATGACAAAACCTAAGTACACCAACTATTGTTTCATAAATATACATTAATTCTCATTAATTAACAAGTTTTATTCATGAAAAATTTTGAGCACATTCTTTAGATGTGTCATGTGTTCTTCCCTTGTCTTGTTGAATACCATAATGTCATCCATAAAGAAAATGAAAAACTTCCATAGGAATGGCTTCAACACTTCATTCATCATTCTCATAAATGTTCTAGGTTCATTAGTTAGTCTAAATGGCATGACCAACAACTCAAATGGACCTTCCTTGGTCTTAAACATCCTTTTCCATTCATCTTATTGATCCTGATATGATATTTTCTCTTTAGGTCAATCTTTCTCAAATATCTCATGTCACTCAAACAATCCATCAGGTCATCCAAGCATGGTAATTTAAATTTGTATTTAAAATTAATCTTATTGATCATGTGTTAATTATTAAAAATGCACCATTATCCATCCTTATTAGGTTTTAGTATTGTAGGTACTGCACACAATCTCAAACATTCTCTTATTATTCCTTTCCTCAAAAATCCTAAACTTGCCTCTGTACTTCTTCATTATTTATAGGTGTCATCCTATGTGTGGCCTTGTTTGGTAGGATTGCTCCTAGAATCAATTCCATGTGATGGATTATACTCCTTATTTATGGCAAATAATCTGGTAGGTTACTTGGCATGATGTTGATGAACTCATCCAACATATATCTTACTTTATGTGGTGGCATCCTATTGACTTCCTTTGTGCCAGATTTTTACACCATTTTTGGAATCAATGCATAACACTCAACTTCTCACTTTATTTAAGAATTCATTTTCCCTTACCATAATTACACTTATGTACACACTATTTTTCCCTCTTATTATTCATCCCTTAATGGAATCAAGGTGAAATTATTACCACATTTATATAGGTGATATTTTTTAGATCACCCATCATGTAATTCTCTATGATCATCATGCCAAAGTCTTCCTAAAAATACATGATACACATCCATGGGCATAATGTTGCATGATAATTCATCTTGATAATCACCTATGTTGAACCTTAATAGACATTTTTTATTGATAAAAACCTCTTAACTCTTATACAACTATGATAATCTGTAATGGTTTAGATGCACTACCCTCTTTAGGACCATCTTCTTGACTATTTCTATAGACACTAAGTTGTCTATGCTAGCACTATCCACTATCATATTGTATCACTTACCTTCTGACTTGCATATCCTTAGAAATAGGATCTTCCTCTACATTGGTTCATTGGAATTATTTGGTGGCTTCAATAACACTCTATTGAATATAAATGACTCTCCATGCTGGGGTCCTTTAATATGTTTTATTAGGTCTATGAATTCTACATCCCCTTGTGCTACATACACATTGACCTCTATTGTTTATTTTTTCACTTCATGCTTATGTGCATTCAAAGTATTGGTGCCTTATTGTCTACACTTTAATAACATTCCATAAAATCCTTCCTCTCTAATAGGATATTTCTCTCTCAAAATCTCACACCTTATTCTTATTTTGAATAGGAGAACCACTAGTCAATGATTCCTACATGCTCTATTTTAATACATTCCTTTATCTATCTTGTTTTTCACATTCATTGTTTCTTACCCCACACACTATTCTATTTTCTATGTGAAAACTTTTGGTTTGCCGTGGGTACCAATTATAAGCTTCTTCAAAGGTCTAGATTCATAACAAACTTAACTCTTCTTGGATCCTAATGTACAATCCACTAAGGTAACATATGACTCCCTCCTTTTCCACCTCATAATGAACAAATAAAAATTAATATTATATAACTCCTTAGTTTTTTCCTTCACCAACATCTCATTTTATCTCAATATTTGGATTTTTCTAAATAACTCCATTCACTAGTCTCCAAGAAAGAATTTCCATTTCAATTAGTAACCATCTATTCCCAGTTAGTTATCTTATCTTTATATATTTTATGACACTCATTTTGAACATCATTCCACCATAATTATTCATGTCCCATCAATATTTTTTGCACCATCTTGATGCACTTAGGTTCAATGCCATCCTTGTACTTGAAGTACTTCTCCATGTTATTGATCTAGTCAACTATTTTTTATGGTTTTAGACTTCTTAATGGAAAGTCTACCTTCATAAATTTCCTAATGAATGATATGAATCTCAATTTAGTTTATTCATAAGCTTCATTTTGCACATCAACATTTTATCAAACTTCATTATCAATTCTTTTAGCTTATCTAGCATAAGGTCTCTCTTATTCATCATCACTCTCGTCATTCATAAGAATGAATCCTTGTCATCATTATTCATCAATAAAATCAAAAAAAAATTAATATGGCTTGTAAATTTTTAATAACTTATTCTAATCACTTAGTATTCATGCATCTAAAAATCCTCCACCAATAGCTCTTCTTGGTGGCACCTTTTAGATTTATGCACTATTATTGTAAGTCCTTTATTTACAATCCTACATATTAAATCCCTTCCACAATAATAGGCTTTATAACAACACTTTGAGACTAGATTGATGTAGTTTCAATGATCAAGATACCACTAAATAAATGTCAACCTAATAAACCTAATTCTAATTGTCTTAAGAAGTTCTTAAAAACTTGTAGGAAAATTGTAATATTTTATTTATTAAACAAATAGAGTACATATAGATACTAAGATCTAAATCATAGCTTTTGTTGGATTAAAATGGCTTGTACTAGGAAACCCATAACCACTATTTATCTAACTCTAATCAAGGCTTTAGTTCAACCTTGTCTTGCCTTAGCACTTTCTTCTGGTTAGATTTCAATAGATTCTTTGTGCACTAATCTCCTTGCCTCCTCAATTCACTTCATCTACTACTTATATCCATTGGATGAAGTATTAAAATAGTCCTCTCTAATCTTGGTTCCAAACACCTCATTAAACGCAGTTGGTAATTGAAATTTTAATTTTAATTATCTTCCAAGCTTTTCAGCTAACCATCTTATGTATTTATTTTTTCTCCCACCTATAGGTTGAATTAATACTTTAGAGGTCCAAGATGATGTGGCATATTAGTTCAAGAGTTTTTTATTAATGAGTTTGGACACTACTAAATGACTATGCCTTAGGTCCTTTTTTTCATGATTCCTCCATCTATTTTAGCATGTTGGCATCCTTGAACATATAATAACACTTTAATTATGGGTAATTAACCTCTATTTGGTGCACATGTCTACTCCACCCTTTAAAATGATGCAATTTGTTTTTACACTTGGATGCTACTAGATCACACCTAAATTTGGTATGAGCCTTTTTTGTATAATTAGTTTCATGTTAATTTACATATATGGACTCTCATTACAAATGTGGCACTTATTGGCACTTGTGCCCTGGTCTTACACTCTCTTTTATATTTTATCTGATAACATATTCTTGTGTTTGATTTTTTATTGGATTTTAAGGTCTATCACAAGGATAACCAATTTTATTTTTCATCTATATTTACTATTTTTATTCTCAAGATAGTCTTGATAAAACCAAACTAGGTCAGTTTCCAACATGATCTAATGTTGTTGGCAATGTCCTAGCATAAGTTACAGGTACCTTTCAAGTATGAAACCCTTTGTATTAGTTTATTTCATATTTTTGGGTTTTATTTGGTATAATTTTAAATACCATTAGTTACTTAATTCAAACTTGAGAGCATCATCTATAAAAATTCCCTAAGATAATTCTAATGATAAACATTCATTGAAAGATAATGCATACTTAGAGGAAACACACATTTAGATAACTGATATTCTAGTTTACCATAGATTTTATTTTTTTATGAAGGAATGAATCTTATTGACACATTATTTGATGCTTGTATTAGAAGATGACCTAGACAAAGTCAAATTTAAGCTTGCAATCAAATTATTTTTCAAAAACACATGAGTAGGAGAACCACGTGAATTTTGAGCCATCTTGAGAGTATTGGACTATATAGAATGATTATTTATTTAGTGGGTAGTGGTTGAGGTTATTCCAACCCAAAGAGATAACACATTTTTTAATTTACTTTATTGTCAAAAATGTGTTTAATTTTTTGGAAGAAAAGAGAAGAAAAATACAGATAAATTCATAGCTCCAAAGGTGAATGCATGAATAGGAGGTATCCATGTGTGAAGGCACATGTTTCTGAGGAATTAAAACCTTACAAAGTCAATTTGGATAATACTATAAGATCCTTAACTATATCAATCACCACAAGGGTCTGAGCTTCATCAAAAAGATCCTCGCAAGGTTCAAGCCCCTATTTTATGATATGAGTATTTGTATAGTAGATACATAGTGATTTTATGGACTTTGAAAAATATAGTGAGAAACATAAATAAGAAATTTTCTAAGTGCTTCTCTCCTCCATAGATATGTTAATTCTAAATATAGTAAGTGTGATATCAATTTGCTTGTTTAAATTAATATTTGTATTATTATTTGCCTATTTTGAAAGAATCTACATATTTATAATTTTATCTTATTTTGATCACATTATTCATAATATAAATCAAAGTCCTAGGAATGCATAGTAGTGGTAAGCTCTAAGTCTTAGGATTTAGCTCATGAGATGATGTTATTATGGTTTTCAATCTTAGTGATAACATGAAGAGTAGCTACACCTAATATTTTAGTTGTATCACTTTACTAACACTTCCTATTATAATGGATTGTTAGCAAATAAATCTCTTTGATTGTATGTCTTAAAGGGTGCATTGGAAATGCAATCGGATCAAACCATGGTACTTTACAAAAATTATTTACATGATATTTTATCACACCATTAGTAGTATTATTTAGAAATCCTCTAATTATACTATCCACCTTTACTCTCTATCTAATTTCTCTACAAAAATTTTATCTTCCCTATATCATATGGTACAAGCTTGGAAAATACAATTTGTTTGATGCTTGAGCCATCCATGTACTATATCAACTAGACCGATATTGTTCTCAATATGTCTTCTAAAATTTATATTGTATTGGACTAGATGATACCATACATGAAAACTAAAATCTTCCAACTTCTTAGCCAAAACCATTAGCCTTGATATTATTCTCGGCCTAGAGTTCCTAACTAAGGATATATAGGTATTATTCCAACTATTTTAAGTATCTACAACATCTCTTTCAAAGCTCCAATTGAGATAAAGGGGGAGATTAAAGCATCAATAGGTGCACTCCAAGGTAAGTATTTATATCCCTATACTTTTACCTTTACTTATTAGATTAGACCTTTTTTTTCCTTTGTGGACATATGTGTGTATCCTTTCTTAGGATATTTATTATACTGAATAAGATGGTATATATATAATGTTTCTTATGATTTCCATTTATTGCATTAGGTTTCATAAACCCCATTTAGTTTGACCATTTAACCTTCCATTATTTATAAGTACTTACCCATAATTTAATTTATTTTTACCCCTTTACTTTACATGCATATCTACAATCATAGTTGCAATCATTTACCTTGGTTAATGTCTAGTGAGAGCTATATACTTATGTCATAGGATCATGATTTATAATCCTTTCCTCTGGACATCCAAATTTTATATTACCCTTTGATATGTATACATATATTTTAGGTCCTTACCCACTCATCCAAGTATACACAAACTCTATTTTGTAGACACCTAAAACTAGCCACTGATAACCTCTAATCAGGATTTTGTTTAATTTCCACCCAAAATGCATAATTTGGCCTAAACACACAAAAAAAATACTAAATGATATAAAACTAACATATTCAAGTGAAAATTTTGGCTTGGGTATCCCTAAATGGGGTAATGCAATTTATGGGCCAGCTAACTTTGATTAGATCATTTTGAGTCAAAATGCCAATTTTGCACCTAGGTGCTCTGTATTGATCTTTCCTATCAAATCTCTTACACAAGACACATGCCTTTGTTATTTTTTTTGGTAACATCTTAAATGGGAATACAGTTCCAATGCATCTGACATTGACTTCCAATTCTAATCCAGTCAAATTTTAGACCAATAACAAGGCATTTTGATCAATTTGAGTAATTTGTGCACAAAGTGCTTAAGCACGCTTAAGAGATAATTAACCCAAATCAAGGCATAATTAATAATTCCATGGAAACTTGTTTAAAATTTATTTTTGGAAATGGCTATTGAATATTTGCATCATTAGGTGACCTCATTTCTTGGGAAGACATCCTTAAGCCATAAATGCCACAAATATCAGGATTCATGCCCTCCATGCTTCATCAATGCCTTCCATGATGCCCTCCATGCCTCTTAATTGCCCCTTCTTCCAATGTCATGATGAGGATAATTATATACTTAATTCTAAAATTTGAATTAACATCTCAATCTCAAGATGGATGGTTTAGGTTGATTCTAGACATTTGCAAAAATCTATAAATAGGAGGCCTCACCACATGAAAAAGAAGCTATTTTGGTGCAAAGTTATAATACAAAAATATATTCAATAAGCCATTTAAATTAGTGTTACCAAGCCAAATTGATTCCAAGCCAAACCAAACCATAAGCCAAAGGTGCCAAGGAGAGATGGAGGTAACCAAGCTTCCATTGCTAAGGACTTCATGAGCACAAGCCAAGCAAGCCACTACAACAAGAATTTTGGAGCATCCAAAGAAGGTAAAAAAGAGTTTATTTTGAATTTTAGTTGTGTTTTTTATTCATGTTTGCTAACTAAGCTCTCCCTAGTGTCTAGGCCTAGACATGTTGTGCTAGTTAGTGTGTTTCTTTCATTTTGTTTTCATTTTGAAACTAACACTATAATAACCATCCTCTCTTGAGTCAAATTGCTAGATCACATATGGCATGCCCGGTGGGACTAGACACATCCCACACATGAAGAATATCATATTGTAGCTTTAAAATATTCATTTGGACCCTTAAAACTCTTACAAATTGATTTTCTAAATTTATTTTATCATTTTTGTTTGCCACATTTTTTACGCAGTAATTGATGTCAGCTAGTAAGACTGACATCTGTTAGACAGTTTAACCAACATTGGTTATAAAAATTTACATCATTTGTATACCTATTTTTGGACCTATTGGTATAATTGATGTTGGTTAGATAGTTTACATCTATTAGAAAATGTAACCGTCGTCAGTTATATAAAATTACATTGGTCACTATGTTTTTCTTAAAACATAGACCCGAGAGCTCTTTTCCTAAAGTTCATTTTTTCAAACTAAAAAAAGCTTCAAGGCTAAAGGAGATGATAACATTTTTATTGTAGTACCAAGCTTGATATTATTTATAAACATGTTTAGATCACCTTTTTTAAGATTAAAAATCAATTAGGAACTTTGTTTTGGTATTTAATCAAAAAATTTAGGTGCTTAAATGAATGTTTTCAAAGTTTACAATCTTAAGACCAAGGGGTCAAATGAACACCACTAAATCTTTAATTTGGCCTTAAAATTGAACACACTTGTCAATTATTGTTTTTAATAGTTGTTTAATCATATTTTATTTGGCAAAAAGAGGAATGTTGCAAGTATGCTCTTCTATTTATCCCCTTTAGAGAACCCTTGGAATCAAAAGTGCCATTTCTATTACAAGTATCCTAATCCAAGGCTTCGAAATAAAGTCATCTAAAGCACTCCCCAAAAAATCATCAAAGTTTGGGTGACCTTGAAAATGACCCTAAAGTCTTTCTACTTTCATGTTTTCTTTATTTTTATGAAAACTTATCTCACGAGGAGGTCTTCATCACCTCTCATGAGTTCTTTAGGGAAGCTTTGACCTAGGGTTTCACCTCTCAACATTGAATTCATTTGGATCCTAATTAGAGTTTCACATGGAATGTAGTGTCACTTTGGACATCACACTACACTAAATAAACAATAAGATGTAGTGGTTATAAAAAGACTAGACCTTTTTGCAACAAGCCAAGTGATACAGACCCAAAATCCATACTTTTCTTTTGCATTGTTTGGTGTGAAAGTCATTGTGCAATTGATTCCCCTAGAACATTCAGAAACTTGTCAGATCTTAGACAAATCCCCACTTACCATGGAAGTATTGTTGGTGCAAGGTTCACCTCAAGGTCCATGTTGTAATACTATCATTTGAGAGAAGGGGGGGTGTAAAAACCCTACCATATAATGCACATTTATTTTTAGATGAACACTTAAAATCCTCTCAAATGATGTATATTAATAGATTCTAATAATAATAAAAATCAACCTTGTCAGTTTAGGATCTAAGAGAGATTAATTAGTTGGTCTTATCCTATATTAAAGTCTTGTTTAAAGTCAAAAGTTGGTGTAAACAAAACAATTCAGACAAAACACATGCTCTTAATTTTCCTTTGAACAAAGAGGCATTATGCTACCCACATGAGATCATCAATTTGCCTTGTTCAAAGTTCATCAAAAGCTTGAGAGTCATATCATCCACATTGACATAATTATGCTGCCCAATTGAGTCTAGACCTTTACCAAAGTTATTTAAAGTACTTCACTTATAATCTAAATTCAGAATTACACCTTTATAAGTTTATAGGGTTGATTTGTTAAGTGGGTTCACCATTTGCACTAAAATTGAGGGAACTTAGGTTTAATTTCCAATTTGGGTTGAAGGTTGTTTAAAGACTCATAATCATTGTCATCACTTGATAAAATTAAGCCCTTTTGTGCTAAAACACTTGCACTTTGAGTCTATGCACCACAACATTTTGAGTCAAGAAAATTAGTGTTATGTTGTCAAAATTGTGGGAAAATGTCTTTACCTTAGAGAGTTTTTGAAACAAACATTTTTGTCACACCTTTTGGGTAGTATATCATTTTTATGTTGCCCAAAATATTTCAAATATTATTTCATAGACCCTCTTGCATAGAGGTCAAAAATTTTCCTATATTTTAGACCAATCCAAGTGTACTTTTGTGATCTTTTATCTAAAAATAGTTATACTATTCACTTTTGTCTAGCTTATTTGTTAAAAGAACCAAGTTTTATACTATTTTTTGGAAGAAAATAAACTATTTCTAAAATGTCTTTTGTTTCATACCTTATACCTAGTTGATCAAGTTCATGACCAAAGAATCAAATGCCTAGTGTTTGTTAGAAGTGTTTCAAATCTGTTAGATTAAAACTTTCATCTATTTTAAAGACTAGCTTTTGATGCCGCATTTAGCCAAAAGACCTAGAAACTTTTAAATTCCTATATTAGACTGGTTTGAAACACTTTGACCTTAGAGTTTGACATTTTGATTTTTAGTCCATTTACTTGCTTATCTTTGTGTGAATATTGAAAGGTTAGATACTTCACACTATCTTGTTTCCTCACAAATCTTTGCATATACCTTTTGATTATTTTGAAAAATCTAGACCAAGTTGGGAAATCATCTATTATAGACAATTCCCTTTTTTAGAGTTTGTAGAACTCTTTGACCTTTATCACAAAGAATTTACTATAGATCCCAACATGTATTCCTACACTATTAGTGGACTCATATACAATCTAGGGATTATGAATGTAGTTACACAGGAAGAAATGGTGAAAGACCCCTATGCAGATAATATTTCTTATGAGATAGATTCTTATCCCTCTTATAATACTCAATTAGGGGCATAAATCCAAGATCCACTTGCTAACTATTTAGTTAACACACCACCTTATTTAGAACAACAACAGGAACAAACTATGCAATACCTAGCTATAATACCCATAGTGATGAGCCAATTCTTCAACAATAATATTATACTGATACAAATTTCATGTATGATCCATTTTTGTTTGAGCGACATTTTTTAGAGAACAAATATGATATTTTGGTTAGATCCATAGGGGTAGGGGCCAAATTTCTAGCAGGTTTTCCCCATGAAAATTTACAATGTCTAGTAAGAGTGCCCCACAATATCATTTATGATCAACAAGCTTCTTCTAGCAATCCTATGGCTCTAGTCCAAACAACATACCAAGATCCTAATATATCTAGTCGAGGCAAAAACATCATTGAATATCACTTTAACCAAATGCAGATGGTATATCAAACCTACCTGAACCTAGCACATGAATTTAATTAGATGAACATGATGAGTAAGACTCTCATTGACCTAGTTCCTTCAATAGGAGTGTTGATAGAGTTAATTGGACAAGAAAATTTGAATTCTGACCCATTTATACAAACCACTTTGATAGATAGCTTGATACATATACCTGTTATTGAAGAAATGTCATCAGTCTCTACATAGAATAGTGAGCTAAACATAATAGACAATGTGCAAACAACATCCAATCCTAATAAAAGTGGTACTAATGCACAAATAACTAGAAAAAACCATGTGCTTGTATTTAATCTCATGAGTAGATCATCATACCAAGGAATAACAATTTCTACATCCCAACTTCAACCAACTACTTTCTCAAGTGTACAACCTACATGATTAGGTAATCAAATAACTACTAATGCCATGCCTCAATGAGAAAATGTGATGAACCCTACTCCTCGTCAACAAATAATGATTAGTATTCCACAATAGTAGACACAATCTAGTATATCAATGTAATAGGGGATAAAAACATTACCACCTCAATTAGGGGCAACAAATGTTCTACCTCACCAAGTAATGACAAACATACCTCTTCAGTCACAAACTAATATGCCAATCCAAAACCAAGAAATTACTAGTTAACAACATACAAATATTGGTCATTGACAGATGCCAAATCTATAACCTATTTTCACTTCCTCACAAGGATTTATCCAATAAGGAGGTCCCCATGTTTCTTAAGTACATACTAGACAACCATTGGTTTAAAATGTGCCACAAATCTAGAGACAAGGTCTTGGTCCACAAGTTTCCACTCAATAACAAGGTTGGATTAGTCAATAATATGTCCCTTTTCAACCATATCAGGCATAGTATAGTGATATACCTCTATCCCAACCATAAAATCCTCTAAGTTAAACCTTTATCACTAACCTAAACTAGAATATCACACAACCAAGTGTGCAATTTCAAGTACATCCTAATCCACATATGCATATTCCTAGTCCATTCCCCAACCAAACTAATATACCCCAATAGGTATCTATATCATACCCTAATCAAAGTGTGCCACTTTTGACTTCCTAACCATTTACCCAAACCAATATTCTCCCTCAAACCAATGTTCCTTCTAGTTTCCTATCCCAAGAATTGTAACAGATGAAGGATGCAATTGCTACCATTCAGGTTGGGAAATAAACTAAAAATTTAAAATTGGATGACATGTGTTCCTATCCATTCAACATGGAGTATTTTTAGATACCATTTTCTCCAGGATACGAACCACTAAAATTTGATAAATACAAAGGGAAAAGTGACCCTAAGGCTTATTTGACCGAATTCTTTGTCTCATGTCAACTAGTGGCATATAACGATATATACCTTTTACTATTGTTTCCAAGGAGCTTGGCTAAACAATCCTTGGAGTGGTTTTTTAATTTTCCTAAAAATTTACTAACAAATTTTGATGATCTTTCTGATAAGTTTATGTAACACTTTTCCTATAATATCGAGCATGAGATTTCATTAGTGGACTTAACACAAGCAAAGAAAAAAGTTGGTGAGAATTTTGTAAGTTATTTACAGTGATAGAGATCCCTTACAAGCTATTTCACCCATAGTTTATTGGATAAATAATTAGCTACTATGTTTACCAAAAATATGCTTGATGAGATAGCTTATCATTTGGAGCTATAATGTGTGCATACTTTCAAGGAAATCATCAATAAAGGCTTGTTGATTGAGTGAGAAATCATCAATAAAAGAGTTATCAATATTAATTAAACTAATAAAAATAAATATACCAATTAGGGAAATTACAAACATCAACATCCAATTCAAGTTCAAGCATCACAACTAACACAAGCCAATAACCAAGAAAGACCAAAGTAATTCAATCATAATAGGAATGTTGTGGAAAATGGAGTAACCAAATCCTGTCATGTCCAAAAAATGAAAGCATCATCTAAACCACCTTTTTAGCTCACTCTTACCTATGAATCTCTTCAACCAAGACCTACACAACAAATATAGCAGCCTTTACCATTACAAACCCCTCCTACGATAACCGTGCCTACACGTCGTGTATTTAGTGACCTAGGAAAACCTATTGAGTCTATATTTTCCAATCTTGTTGCTACTAATCTGATTAGTTAGCCTATACCAAAGAATTATTTGAAAGTTATTCCTTATCTTGATTGGTACTATCAAAACAAATTTTGTGACTATCATCGAGTCAATAGGCATAATCTACGAAGATGTTTCTAAATCAAGTATTTAATTGAGAATATGTTAGAGAATGGGGAGATCAAATTGGACAATGGTTATTCCACTTGCAATCAAACTCCTGGGATTTATCAAAACCCATTTCCCTAACATAATAATAAAAAAAAACAAAATAATTAGCAATAGCAACAATAACGGCCAGTGTAGTAGCAAAATCAACAATGTCAAAATCAAAGGCTTAAACAACAAAATCAACAAGACCAACAGCAAAACCCACAACAAAAAAACAATACCAACATCAAAATGGTAACATCCAACAAACCTATCATGTAGATGCATATGACTACAATAGGGTTGTAGGTCATATTGCAGGGTGTAGTGTTAAGACCATCTCCATTAATCCTAGACCAAACACTAATCAACCTAGACTGTTGTTAAACAACAACATTCAACCAAATTACATGGATAACCCTTATTTGACCTAGGAATACATATAGATAAACTATCAAAATAGGACTTCCCTTTTTGGAAATTATATCAATAACTTATCCTTGCCACATGACCACATGCAAGTGCATCGACAACTGAGACTTGTCCTGTCTAGTCCCACACCATTCCCAACATTGGTTAGCAATAATGGTCCAATATTTAATCTTGATTATGTAATCACAACTTAGAGGTCAAATATTAATATCCTAGGCCCACAACCATCCACCACTTTCATATCATTCAACCAATTATTTAGCCTCAGAATAAACCATTCACTACTGACCAAGACAAGAAATTTGATATTATGGAATAATTACATAAGACACCAGCACAAATATATATTTTTGATTTTTTGTGAATGTCAATAATCCATAATAATATCTTGAATGAGTTTTTGACCCAATCCACTATTGCTAGTGACATATCCCCTAATAAATTTCAAGCTTTGGTTGGACCCCTAGCTCCAGCCCAACAAGTCACATTCAACCAAAGTAATCTATCTTCCCTTGGCCCGCTCCTTAATAATCTATTATACATAGAAGTTTATATAAGATGACCTAAAGTGAAACATGTCCTTATATACAATGGATCTATCCTCAATATAGTGTCTCTAAAGCTCATCAAGCTTCTTGGGTACACAATGGTAAATCTCCAGCCAAAAATTATAACCATCAAATCTTATGATAATTAGGAAAGATAATCACAAGGCATCATTAGTTTACCAGTTATCATTGGGCCTTTAACCCATGATACACTTTCTAATGTGCTTGATCTTGAGTTATCATATAATATTATTCTAGGCAGGCCTTGGTTACATGAGATTCATGCAGTCCCATCAATGTTACACCAATGTATCAAGTTTTCCCACTTAGGGACGGAAATGAATATTCTAGGAGATTTACACTCATATGAACACTACAATCATCTTGATACTAAATTTCAAAGATATAATTATTATTCCAGCATGAATCTAAGTTCCAAGCAAGATAAAACAAAGGTTATACTTATTGATCCTTCACTAGATAATTGCATAGATCCTAATACCTTAGATTCCCCTTCCCACATACCACCTCCTAAAGCTTCTAATAATTTCACCATTTTAGATAATGGACCGAGAGAGTATGTAACCCATGATACATTTCATATTGCCAATCTTCCTCAAAATCTAAAAAAAATTGGGTGACTTAAATTCACCCCAAATGTGCATTGGAAACAAAGGAACAAAGATAAGGGACTTGTCACATTTGTACCAACATCTGGCCTAGAACCTAACCCTCTTAAAGGGGATGAATCATGGTTATATAATGATAAACAAGATGATTTTTATAAAAATACCAAATATCCTATTCCCAATAGGATCATGGAGTGTCACAATTATGAAGGAAGAGGCCTTAGACCAAATCAACAAGGAACTATCGAGTCAATTTCCATGACTAAGTATGAAAGACATTATGAACTTGGATTTAAGCTTCCTGGGGGTAACCCCACATATCTTATTCAAAATCCATCACCGGTGACTAGTGATAGTGATGTTGATAGCGAAGTAGAGTCTGATCATTGCCTCACCTTTGATAACCTAGTTGAAACCAACTTGTTTGATAACAATGACATTTTTTACCCTTATTGTGGCCATTCATCGCAACCCTTTGCCATTATATTATCCCCAACTGATAGATTGGGACCGACAAGAATCCAGTCTATCAATTGATGAGTTCTAGAATGATGAGGCATTCTATGATTTCTTAGGCCTTAGAGACAATGTTTCATGGGGAGATCACAAATCAAGATTCTCAATCACATTGGATTTTGTAGCCTATTTTGGAGAGTGAATGAACAGCCTTAGCCAAAAATAAATAAGTAAAACATTGAGGTCCCAAAGTGATAACCTCTTTAAGGCACTTTTTGATGAGGAAAAAAGTAAAGATAAAGGCCAATCTAGTGTTAAAAACGTATTTTAGCCACCATTAGATGGGGGTGTTCATTCCTCTTTGAATTTAGACCAGGAGACCACCAATGATGAACTTGCCTATGGATATGAGTTTAGCTTTGAGCAACAAGTATTTGATCAAATTCTTCAAGAATTTATAATTTTTTTTATCACATGGTTAGATATCCCATTAGGGAACTCAGATTTATCATACCTAGGAGAAGTTGATGAGCAAATCCTAATAGAGGACCTTGACATAGTCCAACAGTTCAAGTCATTGCCTACTATCTTAGAATATTGTTCGACCCTTCTAGTCAAAGATACAACAAAGGTAAATATAAAGACTCCATCAGACCTAAAATTGATAAAATTAAGCACATCCCTCACTGAGGAGGAACATGAAATCTTTACAGCTCTATTGAGAGAATTTGTAGATATCTTTACATGGGCCTATTCTAATATGCCAAGTTTAGACCCCACCTTGGTTCTACACCACCTTATGGTTAATCCTAATGCCAAACTAGTAAAACAAAAGTTATGCAAGATGCATCATCACATTATTGTATTGGTAAAGAAAGAGTTGGAAAAACTCTTAGAAATAGGATGTATCTGATCTATTGACTACTCAGATTGGATCTCTAATGTGGTACCTATTAGTAAAAATCCTAAAGGGATCAAAATTTGTACTAATTTCCAAGACATCAAAAAATATTGTCCTAAAGATGAATTTCCCTTGCCTAATATCAACATGATCATCAAATCCATGATAGGTTATGAAATGTTTTCAGTCATGAATGGCTTTTCAGGATACAACCAGATCAAAATATCATTAAAAGACCAACATAAAACAACATTCACCACTCCATGGGGAATATTTTGTTATCAGCTAATGCCATTTGGCTTTAATAATATTGGAACTACATATCAAAGGGCCATGACTATCATATTCCATGATATGATGCATGATATTATTGAATACTATGTCATTGGCATATTAGGAAAATCCAAAACCAGGGCCAACCATCTAATAGTGTTGCATAATATATTTGAAATATTATGGGAGTATAAAGTCAAACTCAATCCAAATAAATGTGTGTTTACTGTAACTTTAGGCAGATTACTTGGCTATATCATGTCTCATAGAGGTATTGAAGTCAATCTAGCAAAATTCCATGTTATAACCAAGATACCACCACCAACCAATTTGAAGTAACTCCATAGTTTACAAGGTAAGATCCAGTCAATCCAATGCTTCATCTCTCATTTAGTAGACAAGTGCCATACATTTACACACCTTTTGAAGAAAGGAGTTGTATTTAACTGGGAATATCACTACCAAAAAAAATTTCAATAGCTCAAAGACTATCTTGTTAATCCACCTATTTTATTACCTCCTATGCTAGGAAAGCCATTCTTGTTATACCTATAAGATACCAATTATGCTCTGGGGGCACTCTTGGCTCAACATGATGACAATATAAAATAGAATGTCATATACTACCTAAGTTGTACCTTGGTTACATATGAACATAACTATGTACCTATCAAAAAAGCTTGTCTACCCATGGTCTTTACAGCTCAAAAACTATGCCATTGCATGTTGAATAATAAGACCATGGTCATTTCAAAAGTAGATCCACTCAAGTATATACTATCTAAAATAGATTTTCAAGGTAGAAAGGCTAAATAGATCATGATTCTCAATGATTTTGACATATATTATGTCAATCATAAGTTAATCAAGGGACAAGTTCTTGTAGATCAACTTGTTAAAGCACCTCTCACAGACACATATCCACTCACGTTTCAATTTTTTGATGAATCCATAATGACCATCATTAACACACCCCTTGAGGATCAGCCCTATAGACTATATTTTGATGGTTCATTTACTGCACATGGATCAAGGGAAAGCCTATTATTTATTACACCAAAGGGGGATCTAATCCCTAAATCATTCAGAATCAACTTTCCTTATACAAACAACATGGCTGAGTATGAAACACTTGTTTTAGGACTTAGACAAGTAGTGCATTGGAATATATCTCATCTCAACATTTATGGTAATTCTTAGTAAATCATCAATTAGGTCAAATATCATTTTTAGACCAAAGATGACAAGCTGGTTCCATATAAATCTATGGTCGACACTCTTAAGCAATAAATTATCAACATTCAGTTTGAGCACATACCAAGGGATAGTAATAAAACTATAGATGCCATGACTAATAGTGGCTCTTTGATTCAACAAATAAATAAAGATAGAGAGTATCAGTTCCTCATTGGGAATTTGTCAGCACCAACTCATGAAGCTTTAACTATTACCATGATTTGTGATATTGTTGGTCCTAATTATATTTTGTACTTAGACCTTTACAACTACCTTCAAGACCAAGTTTTGCCACCTAACCTATCTTAAAAACAAACCAAAGACTTCATTCATCATTCTAGTCATTATACTCTACTTGGATCCACCCTTTACCATCATAATTTTCATGAAACTCCACTTCGTTGTTTATCTTTGACAGAGTCTACACTAGTGTTAAGAGAATTTCATGAAGGAGTATGTGGTACTCATTATAGTGGGGTAGTCCTATCCAAAAATCTCATGTATAATAGTTATTATTGGCCCACAATAGATGCAGTTATTATTACATATGTAAAAAGGTGTGATAAATGTCAACAACATGTTAATCTATTCATGCCCCAACAAAAACTATGAAACTAATGTTGACACCATGGTCATTTTCTACATGGGGATTTGACCTCATTGGGAAGATCAACCCCTCTTTCTCTGATAGACATAAACATATCCTTATAGCCACAAAATATTTCAATAATTGGGTTGAAGCTATACCCCTCACATGATTGGAAAACAAATTTCAAAATTCATCTTCAACCATCTCATTTGTCCCTATGATATCCCCTTTGACATCATATCTGATAATGGAGGATCATTCAAGAAAAAGGATGTAACCTAGCTATGTACTAAATACAACATGACATAAAAAATTTCTATAGCATATTACCCTTAAGGTAATGGCCAAGCCGAGGCATCCAAAAAAACCATTGTCAATATTCTCAAAAATATTGTCAATGATGTCAGTCGTGATTGGTGCTTGTAGATATTCCTTACACTTTGGGCATACCATACCAATCATCATACTCCCATAGGAACCACTCCATACTTGTTTATAGTACTAAAACCATCTTTCCCACTGAGGTCAAATTTCCTTCATTGTGCATCTATTTCAAGCATGTCTTAGATGATCATGACTATCGAGTAGCTCGCCTATAATAACTAAACCTAATTGATGATAAACACATAGTCATGCTCAACAATCTTCAAGCATATCAAAACTGACTCAAAGGTCACTATAATCTATGTGTTAAGTATAAAATATTAGAACTTGGTGATCTTGTCCTTATAGAAAACCAAAACAATACCACGACTGAGAAGAAGCATAAAGGGAAATTCAAACCAAAATAGATAGGGCCTTTCATCATTACTATAGATTATGGATCAGGATCATATAGGATTGCCACACTAGATGGAGATGAACTTCCTAATTCAATGAATATTATTCATCTCAAGCAGTACTATGATTGAGCGCTAAGGTGTATTGTCTTTAAGGACTCTTTTAGTTATGTCATTTTATCACTATTATTCTTCGTACAAATACCATTCTTATCCATCCTCTTCACCGTATCCACTTTTTCCTTTCATTATATTGACCCAGTGTGTTATAAAGCCTAGCCCATTTGACTTTGTTTTTAGCCATTCATTATTAATTTTCATCATCAAGGTATCTGATCAATTTCATTAATTGGTTCAAGTACTTTAGGTAGAGATCATATTGTGGGATAGTGTGCTAGAAGATTCATCAATTACATCCTTTGTTTATTATACCTTTCTTACCACCAATCTTGCTACTAATTATAACCACTGTAATATCCCCTTTCAGTAGGGAATATCTAAACACAAATAGCTCTAAACAAAGATACAATTTTGTAGAATAAATTCAAGTAAACAATAAGCCACAGTAAATCTCTTAACTGCCAAATCACTAATCTTATTATTTGTCCAGATAGTTATAATAGATGTCTTCAGTCATTCATATAAAATAATATCAAAATACAGTCTTAAAACCCTTGTCCTTTGCAAATCTGGTAATGAAACCTAAATTCTGGAAGGTCTCAGCCTTTTTGTGTCAACACACAGATGCTGACGTTGGTTATACTACCGTCTTCGGTCGACTGGGCATTGTTAACCTACCGACGTCAGTCTCTATAGATCTCTCTCTGCCAATGTTGGTCTCTGTGCGAACCTGTATGGATCTATACGGCTTCGTACGGCTGCCAATAAATTGCACCCTATTTGTAGGACCTCTGATCTGAAGATATATGACTCTAATACAGAATATCTCTATCTGTATAACTTATTTAAATCAAAACATAAAGAAATAAATACCTGTAAACCCTTGTGATAGCTTCTGTGTGAAGTTATCTCTCAAAAGACCTTAAATACTGTGATAACCTCTGTATGAAGCTATCTCTCAAATTGGCAATAGATCAGCTGATATTTCACAGCCTCTGAATCACACACAATGAAGAGTTGATGTTCTCCACTGCAAATGGAATCCTGGAACCCTTGGCTCAGTCTTCACAAAAGAATTTTTCAGAATCAATAATCAATAATCAATGGCTAATCCAAACTCTCTCCCATGAGAAACCCTTATACCCTCCAAAGGTGTGCTTGCTAAAATTAGATTTCCTCAAATTAGAACTTGGGTTTCTTAAATTAGAATTCCTCAAATTAGAACTTGGGTCTTAAAATTAGACCAATTCTTAAATTAGAATTAGGGTCTTAAAATTCAACCAACTAATTAATAATTAATTATTAATTAGACCAAATAATTAATATTTGATTAAATCAATCAAATATAAATATCTCCCTTAATTCATATCCAAAAAACCCAAATAAAAAGGCAAGCCCAGCTCCATCAAGACCCTCTATCCATCCCATCAGCCTACGAAGGTCGCATAATAGGCTAATCCTCAACTCTAAACATGTCAACTCAAAAGGGGACATGACAATCCGCCCCTCCTGAAATTGCTTGCCCTCAAGCAATCACTGAATGATACACCCATCAATCCACCTAGATCCCAAATGTAGTCATGATCTTCCCTGCTGTCAATCAATGCAAAATCCATGCCATGTCCATCCCTAGTACTAAGATAAGCACCCCAACATCCAATCCATAAATGAAAATCAGCAAGCAACTCAAGCAAACTCCTTACCTGAATAATATCTAAATCTAGATTGTGAAGGCTATAAATAGTCATATCATCATCAACCTATGGCCCAATTGTAACAGAAAGCTGAGTCCCTACCACATGTGATAACTCCTGAACTGCACTCACCTCAAGACCAAGTTCATCCTCATATCTCTCCTGTGTTGGTGCCAATGTGCACTCGTCATCGCACTCTATCATGTCATGTCGTATGAGCATCTCCATCCGATGAAAAAACATATATCTGAAGCTGCTGCCCCGTATTGCCTTAAGAATATGTGTCTTCCCATCAACATCAAAGTGAACCTCCATGTCCTTGAGATGAAGAGTAACTTCCTCAAATGAATGAAGCCACTTCATACCCAAGACTAAGTCTATATCCCCCATGTTCACCACATAATAATCAGCCTTGAACTCATAGTTGTTCAAGCGCAATGGGAGGTCTCTAATCATACACTCACACCTAAGAGTGTGACCATCAGCTACCTTAACTCTAATGCCCTCAAAATATTCAGTAGTGAGTCCACGCTTCTCCACAAATCTAGCATCTATGAAATTATGTGTGGCTCCTGTATCAAGAAGGGTGATGACCTTCTGCCCTGCTAAAACTCCACGGAGTCTGAATGACTCATCCGACTGAATGTTGGATAGGCGTGCCTCCTGTATGTGAAGCTCTAACTCTGCCACTACCTCCTCAGAACTATTCTACTATTTGGAATCCTCTGAATCCGAATCCTCATAATATGCCCACATCACATGATTCGCCTTGCCCTTGGGCCTCAAAGGGCAATCGTGATGGATATCATATGGACCTTTGTAGTAGAATCAAAGCTTCTTCCTACATAGATCGTTAAGTGCCTCATGATCCAAAGGTGGTGCTGCTGGATTGGCCTTTGAATCATTCTTTACACCTAATTTATCTATGCTGAAATCTGATCTCTCTGTATCTCCATTGGAGCACTTATGGTCTCTAGATGAAGAATTACCTCTGGAGTTAGATTTATTGGATGGGGCTGCCATCTCCATACTACGCACCTTATTCATAGCTACCTGTAATGAAGGAGGATCAAAGCCTTTGATCCAACCTCTCAATGGTTCTGTCAATCCCTCCATGAAGAGTACTACAAGTCGCCTCTCTGAAATGTCAGGAACCATAACTGATAACTTCTGGAAGTCACCAATGTAAGACTCTAGACTACCACTTTAGTGCAACTATGCCAACTCTAAGAAATAGGACTCTGGATCCCTCCTGTCAAAATGCTCTACCAACCTATCCACAAAATCTTGATAAGATGTGATCCGATCATGATGGAGTGTCATCATCCCGTGGTGCCACCAATCGTGAGCTACTCCCTCAAGATGTAGTGTCGCATATCTGATAGCATCTTCCTCAGCCATCAGTCACAATGTGAGAAAGGTGTCTAACTTACTAATCCAGGCATGCACTGTGACCTTACCACTACCGTCAAACATCATGAGTGTGAGCCTGCTTGTAGCATGCTTAAGATCATTGTTCTAGTGTCTAGATCTCCTATCATGTCTAACCAATCTATAGTGCTCTCTCCTCAGATTAACAAAATGATCAAAGGACGTCCTCTCTCAAACATGAGGAGGTAATAATTTCCACTCATCATCTGCAGCCAGGTAAACATCTGCAAATGAGGAATCTCCTGCCTCCTCCTCTGCTAGAACTTTTGGTTCCTCTTGAACAAACGTAGGATGTGTAGGTCTACCCGCTTTCCTAGAATGGGTCAGCTATGGTCTCTGATTAAAAGTAGCACTCCTATTATCTCCATGTTCCCCATTCTGTCTACTAGGTGCGTTCATCCCCCTTATCATAGTAGTAAGTGCCTGTAGTGTCTGATTCATCTTCTGTTGGCCTAACATCATAGCACAGTGGAATTCTCTGGTGCCCTGATCAACATCATACATGTGGCCCCTGGGTGGGCTACCCTCACGTCTGTCACTCATGATGATCGGTGGTTGATCTAACACCTGGGTACCTTCAAGAAAGGCTCTGCTGCGTGTGTTATACTTGTGTGGTCCCAACTCTTGTGGCTACATAAGATTGTCAAACCCTTAGGATGGCAGGATTTAGCTCTGATACCACTGTAATATCCCCTTTCAGTAGGGAATATCTAAACACAAATAGCTCTAAAAAAAGATACAATTTTGCAGAATAAATTCAAGTAAACAATAAGCCACAGTAAATCTCTTAACTACAAAATCACTAATCTTATTATTTGTCCAGATAGTTACAATAGATGTCTTCAGTCATTCATATAAAATAATATCAAAATACAGACTTAAAACCCTTGCCCTTTGTAAATCTAGTAATGAAACTTGAATTATGGAAGGTCTCAGTCTTTCTGTGTCAACACACAAACGCTGACGTCGGTTATACTACCGTCGTCGGTTGACTGGGAATTGTTAACCTGCCGACGTCAGTCTCTGTAGATCTCTCTCTGTCGATGTCAATATCTGTGCAAAATTGTATGGATCTGTACAGCTTCATACGGCCACCAATAAATTACACCCTATTTGTAGGACCTCTGATCTAAAGATATATGACTCCAATACAGAATATCTCTATCTATATAACTTATTTGAATCAAAACATAAAGAAATAAATACCTGTAAACCCTTGTGATAGCTTCTATGTGAAGTTATCTCTCAAAAGACCTGAAATACTGTGATAACCTCTGTATGAAGCTATCTCTCAAATTGGCAATAGATCAGCTAATATTTCATAGCCTCTGAACCGCACACAATGAAGAGTTGACGTTCTCCACTGCAAATGGAATCCTGGAACCCTTGGCTCAGTCTTCACAGAAGAATTCTTCAAAATCAATGGCTAATCCAAACTCTCTCCCATGAGAAACCCTTATACCCTCCAAAGGTGTGCTTGCTAAAATTAGATTTTCTCAAATTAGAACTTGGGTTTCTTAAATTAGAATTCCTCAAATTAGAACTTGGGTCTTAAAATTAGACCAATTCTTAAATTAGAATTAGGGTCTTAAAATTAGACCAACTAATTATTAATTAATTATTAATTAGACCAAATAATTAATATTTGATTCAATCAATCAAATATTAATATCTCCCTTAATTCATATCCAAAAAACCCAAACAAAAAGGCAAGCCCAGCTCCATCAAGACCCTCTATCCATCCCATCAGCCTACGAAGGTCGCATAATAGGCTAATCCTCAACTCTGAACATGTCAACTCAAAAGGGGACATGACAACCACCTTTGGGAAAATTAGTAACATTGATCTATGCTATTGTGTCCTAGTTATAAATGACTATGGGAAAAGTAGGGGAAACATTAAGCCTTGATGTACCAACTTGCCACTTCCTATGTCATACTATGCCTTTTTACCAATTGTGCCTATTTTATTTGAATTGACTATTACACTAGTAAAATTTATATATTGTAGGGTTGAACTATAGTGACTTGAGGTCCTAATTTGAGACTATGTAAGTAGTGCTCGATACTTTTTTGAATTCAACTTAGTCACCCTTTCCATATGCTCTCACCATTTTTTTAGAAACCTAAGCCACACTTTCATCATTTTATGGGCAACCTAAGTTTAAACGCTCTCAACATTTTGTGAGCTTCAACCATTTGGTGTCTCATCATTATTGATAAAGTTTAGATACTTCCAAAATTATAAAAACATTTGCAAAATCATTAGAAAATAACAAAAAACATTGACCACTTATTTGCCTTAAGTATTCTAGGAACCCTTACTAGGTTACCAGAAAATCACTTGTCACTTAGTTTCCCCATCTTTTTTGGCCTTTTCTCTCATACACTTGCCATTTTCCAAGACCATTCCTCTTCTTCTATCACATCTATTTGTTTTTTTCCTTAGTTATCACATTCTTCCCATTCCTTGGGAGAACTACATTTGTCTTGAATTTTTTTACTGGATATTACATCTATAGAACTATGTAGGTAGCATCCAATTGCCTAGTGCATATGGAGACAACTTGGCCACCTCCTTCCTTTTCTTATATTCCCCTATTTTTTTCTTGTTGTCACTTATTTTCTAGGGGCAATCTTCTTATGGTTTATATTCCATTATTTGTTTATTTATCTGCTTATTTGTTTGCTTTCAACATTGTTGCCTTGATTCAATTTATGTGTGTTCATTGGGTGATTCCTTACCCACACTTATACTCAAATCCATCCATATTCATATGTTTACATTGTCATCATGGTTTTTATCATTGGTGCATTATTTTCTAAAGAGTATTGGATTACAGGAGTCAGTTCTACGAGAGTCAGTCCTCATGCATATTTTGGCCAAGTCCTCATGATGTTATACCATGATGCCTACTGACACGTGCTATATAAAACCTCAACTTCAAGAAGTCTATTCAGCCATGGTGGCATCTCTTTGGCACCGACATCTTGATTCACTCCCAATAATATCCAAAATAGAGTAATTAACCATGAAATAATTTTAACCTTTATTAGTTCAGATGAGCATCTCCCTACTTGTAGGTTGTTCCAATTCATCATTACCCTCTATGTTAAGCTATCATCTTCCTCGAACAAGTTAATCATTTTTTCCATAATCAATGTCCAATGATTATAACCTCCTATGGGTAAATCATTGCACACCATCCCACCTACATTTCTCAATGATTATAATCACCTTTAGGCAAATCATTGTGTTGTCACCACTTCCCTTTTTCTACCCATACAGTGGCACATTGTTATCTTGTTTGTCTATCTTAACTAGGCTAGTTCCATCTTCTCAATGATTATAACTACCTTTGGGCAAATCATTATTTTATCATAACACATTGCCACTATCAGGGTACAATGCTTATAATCACCTTTGGGTAAACCATTATACACTATCACACTTGCATTCTTAATGACTTTGACTACTTTTTTAGTATCATTGTGTTTTCACCCCATCATATTTTCTTTCTTTGGTCCCCTCATTTTTCTTCTTTCTTTTTGAATGACCATTTTATGACCTACTTGTGCCAACCATTCCCTCAAGTAGGCATCATATAATTAGTTTATCATCATTGCAGTTGTAGGCATACATGACCTTTTCATTATTTGAGAATATGTTACTATGTTTATAGATTGCAATGCCTTCCAAAATATGGTAAACTATAGACACCTAAAATTGGCCATCGATAACCTCCAATTAGGCTTTTGGCCAATTTCCACCCAAAATGCACAATTTGGCCTAAAAACACTAAAACATGCTAAATGATGTAAAATTGTTTTATTCAAGTGTTGATTTTATCTAGGGTATCCCTAAATGGGGTAATATAAGTTATGGGCCATCTAACTTTGATCAGATCATTCTGAGTCAAAATGCTAATTTTACACTTGGGTGCTCTGGATTGATCTTTCCTATCAAATCTCTTGCACAAGACACATGCCTTTGTTATTTTTTATTGGTAAAATCCTAAATGGGAATATGGTTCTAATGCATCTAACATTGACTTCCAATTATAATTTAGTCAAATTTTGGACCAATAACAAAGCATTCTGATTAATTTGAGTAATTTGTGCACAAAGTCCTTAAGCATGCTTAAGGGCTAATTAACCCAAATCAAGGCCTAATTAAAAATTCCATGGAAACTTGTTGAAAAAATATTTTTGTAAATGGATATTGAATATCTATATCATCAGGTGACCCCATTTCTTGGGAAGACATCCTTAGGCCATAAATGTCATAAATATTAGGATTCATGCCCTCCATGCCTCATCAATGCCTTCCATGATGCCCTCCATTCTTATTAATTTCCTCTTATTCCAATGTCATGATGAGGATAATTATAAAATTAATTCAAAAAATTAAATTAATCCTCAACCACACATCTCAATCTTAGGATGGATGGTTTATGTTGATTCTAGACATTTGTAAAAATCTATAAATAGGAGGCCTCACCACATGAAAAAGAAGATATTTTGGTGCAAAGTTATTATGCACAAATATATTCAATAATCTATTGAAATTAGTGTTACCATGCCAAATTGATTCCAAGCCAATCCAAGCCACAATCCAAAGGTGCCAAAGAGAGATAGAGGTAGCCAAGCTTCCATTGCTAAGGACTTCATGAGCACACGCCGAACAAGCCACTACAATAAGCATTTTGGAGCATCCAAGGAAGGTAAAAGAGAGTTTATTTTTCATTTTAGTTGTGTGTTTTAATCATGTTTGTTAGCTAAGCTCTCCCTAGTGTCTAGGCCTAAAGATGTTATGCTATTTAGTGTGTTTCTTTCATTTTGAAACTAACACTATACTAACCATCTTCTCTTGAGTCAAATTCTTAGGTCACATATTTGATTGACCTTTTTTAAGTCCTAATCTATTGAGAGAAAGAGGATAATTATAAGTCATCATATCCTGTGCATATATTATAGTGAACCCAATGTGAAAAAAATATCACGTTGATTGGATTAGTTTAATGCTTTCAATTTTATATTGTTATCAAAATAATAAAAAACATAATATATCTTTCATTTTAATTTTATCAATCAACCCGATACAATTTATTAATATTTGAAATCAATATTGGCTAGTTTGATATAGTTTATTATTACTCTTCAAACTATACCAACTATCTTGATAAAATTCTATGTCCCCAGATTTATCATCAACTATATTAAATTCATGTGTTCTACCAACCACATTGGCTATCATGATATGATTTTGTCTAATTAGTTTTGTCTTCCAACTTTATTGACTAGCCTGATATAATTTTGAGTGTTTACTTCTTTTATAAAATTGTTAATATTTTACTTTTGATATGAATCATATTTATTTATTTTTTCTTTCTTTAACTATGTTTTGATAGTTTTAAAACTCATAATATTTATCTTTCTAGGTGAAATAGTTATCATTTTAACTTGAGTCATGGTTCGAGGGGTACTACCCCAATACTCAAGCCATTAGATAACACTATAAATGGAATTAATTTAATAAATATGTCATAATTTGTCATAAATTCATAGATTTTTTAGTCTATAGGAATCCTGTCAGCTATTTTATTTTATATCACATCAATAAGTGGTTATCCCCAAGAAGATAATATCAATGTACACCATAGATGAGATAGTGCAACTACAAGATTGTGAAATCCTTTGTATTTAGTTTCATTTTGGCATTGTTCACTATTTAAACCTAAGATAAATATATCTAAGAGTATAAAATCCATACACACCCAACATAGTAATACCTTCATGATATTTTAATCTATCTACTACTCAGTTAAATAAATAGTTTGCTCACTTTACATTGTACCGACCAACCTAATATTTTTCTATGCTTTAGGTGAAACTTTTTTTTACCTATCATATATAGTTTTTTATTTTTTTTAAAATACATCAACCAATCTGATACAAGTGATATTTTGCATCCTATCTCCAACTATATTAGCTAGCATGATACAATTATGTTTTTATTACAAATAGCATTGGCTAACCCAATGTAGTTCTAAGCTTATTTCCAACTACATTGGCAAGACCAATAATATTTTGTCTTTTATTTCAATTCCCGAATATGTCAAACAACCTAAAAAAATTATTTTTGTGATTCTTATGTAATTTACTACACCAAATAGCTTGATATAATTGATCTTTTCTCTTCCACTATGGAACATATTTGAGACCAGTCTGGAGAGAAAACCCACCAAAAATTTCAAGGATTTTATAACAAGCCTAATGCTATGGAATTAAACAATCATGATATGTTTTTAAAAAATAATTACATGCCTTATAATTTTTCCATGACTCATAAGTGATTTTAATATGGATTCCACTATAATCAAATGCTATGATCTATATAACAAATCTTAAAGCTCTATATGGGGTCACCTACTCAAATATCATGAGTTTAAATAGGAATGTTACATAAATTATTAAAAATACATGCAAATCTATCTCCAAGATCATGTTGAGCATCAAGGCAAAGACCCTGTGATTATATTTTACCTTGTGATGCTACCCCACATGGAGTATCCCCCTTCCCCTACTCACAATGTTTCTTTAGGACTTAGGGAAAATAAATTTGCATCTTCCTTATTTACTTCCTCATCTACCATGCCTAGTATAATTCATAACATGGATTTTTATTTTTATTTTGCCTACTCAAAGTATCCACATCAATAAAAAATGTTAATGCAACTTCTAGTGCATCCTAATAGGCCATTCAAGCCTCCAATTCCAACCAAAATATTGCTAATCATAACCAAATAATCCTATAGGAAATTAGTCAAATGGATAATATTCAAGATAATAATAGTGATCAAATTATTCAAATTAAAAATCAAACTCAATAGCTTCAGTGGGGAGTGACAAATAAAATTCCCTCCACCCCATACAGATGCTCATGGAAATCTCTTTCTACAACCCATGATTCAAAACAAAGTCATTAAACACCTTAAAAATGAACCCATAGTCCCTCAAATTGTATTTATTAACATAGGTGGTAACACTCCTATGGTTTCTTACAATATATCTGACAATCTTGATTTACATTTTAAGGAATTTGTTAACCTTATAAATACTAGATTAAACTTTACACTTTTTTAGCCACCAAAATACTCACAAAAAACTTCTCTATTGACACTTTATAATGGCACAATAAACTAAATTCTAACTCCATTTATAACACTAAATAATTATCTAATGAATTGTTTAAAGAGTTTCAAACTAATTATCTACCTGAAAACACCTTAGCCCATTTTACCAATTGTAAACAGGCAATGAATGCGATTAATTAAACCTTTATCAAGTGTTGGAAATATTTATCTAAAAAATACAAGTGAAATATGATGGAAGATAACCTATTCAACATTTTCACTAACACATTAATTTCCAAATTATAATATATAATCAAGACTCTTTCACTAAAATCATTGGAGGAAGCCTTAGATCAAGCCAAACATCAATATTTTCTTATGTGATATAAAAAATAATGCTACACATGATGGTGTCTTTGATTATTATGATTCTAAGATAAACATAAATGATATTATACTAGAAATATCTAATGAAGTGACTCCCTCCTCACCTATCAAGTTAATTCCCTTCAAACATTCTCCTCCATCAGAAGTCAATTATGAAATCCATCAATCTTTTTCCATATATGATATTAGGAAACACCTTCCTAGATCCTCACCTAGATATTTTCATACTTCCCATCCTAGTTCTCATTGGTATGATATTTTAAAAAAAAATGGTTTCACGTAAAATTGGGTCATTCTCATGAGATTTTTAAGAAACTTGAACATTCAACCTTTGAGTTTTTTCTTGGTCCAAACTTTGATCATGAATCCATGATTATATAATGAGACCAAAGTTGTGATAAGGTAACTAAGACTCATGACTCTAAGGTCAAAAGTGAATCAATTCAAAAATCCAATGCTCACCCTACCATTTATTCCAATCCACTTCCAAATCACATTCAAAATAAACAACCTAACTATTAAAATCAAACCCCTTCCTAACTAGCCTCTAATGTTATTAAAATCATTGTCAACCCTAACTCTTACAATGATGCAAAAAATTGGTGAATATGAAAAAATTGAAGTGTAATGTTTCCTACATTTATCCTTATCCTCTTTAGCCTCACATTTTTCATCAACCTTATTAAATAATTTAGGATAACTCCCCAAATATTTTTGTGACTATCAAGTATAAATAAATTATCACTTTTATGATTTTTTATAGTTCAACTAAATTAACTAACTTGATATAGTTCCCTTATTTCAAAAATGTATTTTCCAACCACGTAAAATATTTTCTTTCAACCACTTTGATTCCTATTATATCGACTAATTCAGTTTTCTCTTTTTGTTGACTATTTATTTTCTACTATATAAACTAACCTAGTATAATTTATTAATTTACCTAATTCTAACTCTATTATATTTTCTAATGTGATACAATATCTTTATGATGTATATATGTTACCAAATTTATCATCCATACTGATATAGTTGAACTACTTCTATTATACTGGTAGTGTCAAAACCACACATTTTGAATCTAAATAAAATTCATTTAGGTTTTGATTCTTCTATAGTTGATCCCTTTCAAAATCTAATTCCTCTTCCACAGTCATGTCCAACTCACATCATCTTTGATGCATGGGATCCCATAGAATAAATTTCTAAGTGCCCATATCAAATTCCATTTCTTAAGCTCATTAGGATTTCTTCACATCATTTAAAATGTCATGCATTTTTTTTTCAATATGAACATACCTTAACCACCACCTATGGTGAAATAAGTTACCTACCCTAGGTTTAAGGAAAGCATCTGGAATAAATGTGATGAGATGTCCATCTAGGTCGATCGACATCAAATGCATTTATTTTTTGTTATTTTTATTATAGCATATATGATTCTTAATGAAATATTAATTCATGTAGATAACTCTCTTTTATATATTAGCATCCAATTTTATGGCATTCACCACAAGTAAGAATTTATAGATTAAGGCTTTGACAATTGTGTTGCCTCCTTATAGTTAATTAAAACTTTAGGATATTATGAATGTACTATTAAGTCTATCTAAACCACATGCCAAGATATGACCACAAAAAAATGCCTCCATTATAATGTGTTTCAATTCATATCATGCTACCACATATTAATTAAAAATTAGAAATATTAATTTTAACTTCCCTTTATTATGTAACATTTTGCTTGATAACCCTTGGATTCTTCGTATGAGGATTGTGGCCTCTTCCACATGCCAATGCATTAAATTTTATTACATGGGTTATATTCAAGAGATAAATATGATACCAACCCTTGAAACTTTGAACACAAGAACATGGTGTATTTTAAACCTTGACCCTTGAACCTCTACCAATAACACAATTTTATGAGTATTAATGCTTTAATTATCTTATCAACTCCAACCAATGTTATAGTTGTCACTATGATATTATGTGAAACATTAAGCATAACCTTGTTGATTCTAATTATGAATATAACCAATGATTTTAATTTAAATATTAAAATAATGGACCTTCCCTCTAGCATCATCACTCAGTTGCTACCTACTTGTGATCTTATTCTCACAAGAATTTGACTAACAAGTTTCTATCTCTTATGGTTATTCCTAAGAAGACGACTTCCAATTCATCTTATAGTGAAATAGTGGTATAATTCCTTAAAATGTATCTCACCACTCCTAATTATGATGGTAGTTATACATTATATTATCCATACTTGTTTGGATATGCTAAATCTAATGATGTAGAAACCCTCAATTAACATTTTTCACTTCAACATTCTTAAGATAAATCATCATCATCTTCTTCTATGATTAATTTAATTTATATCATTCAAAAAATCTCTCCTTCTCACTTTGAATTTACTAACCTCTATTCTCCTTTAGCTAATTTTCATAGGTCTAAGATGGAGCACATTCCAGCTTATAATTCATGTGTAGCTCTTATTGTATTTTAACCTCTTCAGATCATTATTAATGATCAAGATATGAATGGTCCCTACTAGTTTGATATATTTTTATATCCATAGATATCTCTTTTACCAAAGATGTTGGCCATACTTATAAGATAAATAATTAGGATGTCTCCTATTGAAATATTAAAACCATGCTATTTATTTGACTACGTCTCTAATAACTCATGACACCATAATAAAGCATATTAAAGATATCTAAAGTAATATAATCAAATCAATAACTCAATCACTCTATTCCTTAATAATGATGATTTATTCAATAAGATTATAGATATAACACAACATGATTCTCCAAATAGATCATATAAAACACCATGCCCACCCACCCCAAATGATGAACCATATTTTGAATTTCAAAAGGTTTAAGGTCATTCAACTCAAGAGTGTAGATATTATCCAATATTTTTAGCATAATAGAATATGAAATTCCCAACCCATACCATGAATAGTTTATCACCTTGACCTACTAATCTAGGTTATCTTGATTCTTCATTGGGACCAATATGCCAACTTTGATTCACAATCATACTCTTTGACATTATCTTGATGCAGTTTATCTCAAAGAATCTAATATTAACAATATACCAAACATACCAGCTATAAATACTACGCTTTAATATATCCCCAAATAATGGAAATTATACCATCTTTGGCACTAGTGTTCTACACATCATAGAAATAAGAGTATACCTATCAATAACATTTCAAATACTTTTCAATGCCCCCACCTCCAGGTTTCTAGCAATGTTCACATAGTCCATATAGGATGTAGTAACCACCTCCATTATGACTAAATACATCAATTATACCATAAGATATTATTTTTATGGCACCAAATATTCCCCACATTGATTATTCTCATAAGGATACCTCACAACCTCCCTTTACTAGTGTACCTACTTTTTCCTTAGAAATCATGTACTTGGCAATCTTAACATGGCTCTCATATAATAAACCATTGTATAAGTTGGATATATTTGTAGTGACATTTAAAATATGTTATTAATAATGTATTTTTATATATTGAATAACACTTGTGAGAAGATAATTGTTTAATATCATTTACTTCACATTGGTGCATGATTGGATTTTATAGTATTATTTTTTGCATATGTGGTATTTGTTGTAGATATCTAGATTCTATCATGATATTTACTTTTCAATACTTTAATTTTTATAAAATATATTTACTTTATATAATTTATCATAACTTTACAATCAACCTTTGTTTTCCTTCTTGATCTTAGGTATCGCATTTGAGTTTTCTTTTTTAGCATTTATATCACTTTATAATGGTCTTATGTTTCCCTTGTCAATCTTAGGTATCACCTTCAAGTTTTATTTTTTAGTATTTTTAGCATTTCCTAATTTTGGGATGATCTATATTAGATCTTAGTATCCGTCATGTATCTTGGATAACACCTTTAGGTTTATTATTTTACATTTTATATTTAGCCATTTTTTAGTTGTCCTCAGTATCCATGTGATTCTTCCATATATTTTTGCATTCCTAATATTTTAGTATTTTCTCTCCTATCATTTCTTGTGTTATAAACTATGTAGGTTCATATAGCTTATATAGTAACATCATTATATTATATTCATAGCATTTCCCTTATTTGTATTCCTTTCCTTTTCATTGTTAGGATGAGGGTCAACCCTTCTTCCATTTATTTTGGTTATTTATCCCATTCTAAATCCTTGGACAATATTGTTGGCATTCTCACCCTTTCCAATTCATGTCCTCATCATCTTGAGATACACAAATAAAAAACTAGACCAAAAGTTTTCCCAAAGTTTCTTAGAGTGGGAATTTGGTCTCTGATACCATTGTCACATCCTTACAAAATTAAACTTATTTAAATAATAAATTAAATGTATGAATTAACTCAAGAATTGATCACCAATAAATCATGATTCTATATGCTTAATAACAACATGATGCACACAAAAATTTATTCAATAGTAATAATACTAATCAAAGGTAGTGTAGAACATGGTTGGGTCAAACTTGATCATGAAGGAATAGAGAGATTTAACATTTTAAAATTATGGTTATGATTCATACAAGTGATTAATTATCAACATGTACTATTTATAGTAAAACATGGATTTTTAGCCTCATGTTATTGAGTTTAAGTAGGATACGTTCATAATTCAATTGACTTCCAAGCCCTTGTGAATAGTTGCTCCAAACATTTTGCATTAAATTAGGATAACATGTTTACTAAGGATATTTAAACTAGCTAGGTAAAATAAATCATTAAACAAAATTATGGATTCTAAGAAGGAAATTTAAAAAAATGATTTTTGTCACTTGTCTCAACAACATATCTATACTTTTATCCAAGCATCATTTAATTAAATACTCCTAATTAACTTAGATATATATAGTAATGCCAATTAATTTAAGTGGTTCAATAAAAATGATATAATCAAGATGTTTTTCATTTCAAACTAATTCAACATTCATCATTTAGTAGCATCAACCTTAATACCTTAAACCAATCTATAAGGTTAGTAACAACTTGAAAATGTAATCATTTTTTAGAACTTAACTATTTTTTTCCAAATACAGTCCTCAACATTTAAATAAATATTAATATCAAAACAATAATTATATTCTTCCTATTTAATTATCCCACAAGACTTCCTTTTTACACTTGATGTCAACTTGCTAAATTAGACTAATGTTTTGTCTTCAAATAATATGTACAAGGATAGTTATCTTTGTCTAACATTCCATCATGTTATTAGATTGAGATGTTTACCATCTCTAGTAGGTAGTTTGAAGTTCATAATGTCACCATACTTTCCATTTTCACTTTAAATAATATACAATAATTTATACAAGAAAGTACAATTTTTAAAACCCATTAAGTAATAATATTTAGTTCTCTTTATTAAGAATTACTCCATGAATTTAGATTATTAGTGTGATGAAATTATAGAGTGATTTATTCAACCAATATGCAAGTATAGTCATGTATTTCAAGAATGCTTAGACCTCAAGCATAACTTATAACTTTTAATATTACAACATAAATTAAATAATTTTTAAGTATCAAAGAATTTAAATAAGGATTCCTAATTTCCCAAGATTTTATGAAAGTAAAAACAACATATATTAAATTCCTACTTCATAAGATTAAACATAGTCTCAAAATATCTAGGATTGAAGTGGTGGCTAAAGAGCCCAGTTTATCCTAATTAAGTAATCAATGAGTAATATACAAGAAAATAATTCCATCCTATTCTACATATGATTCCACATGAATAACTTAGCCAACAAGTCCTAATTTCAAATAAAAGTGCAGACAATGTAACACAAGATCACTAATATAATCACTTTTTTTAAGACTAACAATTAATGATAATATATTCATTTTCATACTTTACATAAAGGTATGTCAGTTAAATTAAACCTTATTCTAGACTCTTCTCAATATATCAAGAATTCAATTGAAATAAAAATAATTAATTCTCATTAATAAATCCATAGAAACCTATATTATGTATAGTAAAATCTAATTAAACCTTTGTGGGTGCACTTACCAAGAAATAAGGTCCTCACAATACAAGAAGATCAATCCAAATATATAACTGGTGCAAATTCTATACAACCCCTACTTTTCTAATTTAATAAAAAAAATTATCATAAAGATCAAAACAAGATATATGATGTATAATTCATAGTTCCATAATTTATTCATGACTAAAATAAACCAAATTACTCATGATTTTAGGGGTTAAGAGAGCTGAAAGAGAAGTTTAACACTGAACATCAAAATTGATATAATAATTTATTAAAAGTTTTGAATGCATATAAATTAGTGTATGAATGTCTATCATTCCAAAAACCATTCACTAATAGTCACCTATAAAATATTGCCAAGGTTTTTAATGTAAAATATAATTCAAAAGATGATCATACGTTATTTATAAATTACCTAACATATAAAGGTATAGGTAATAACTTGGTTGTTTGTTTGCATTTTCCAAACACCAATTTTTAAAAAGATCATGTGAATCAATATGTTTAAATATATAAACTTAGCATGAAAACATGTCAATTAAATTGAAAGGAACATCAACGTAAAAATAGGGAAGTTTATGCTACCTTCCAATCTAATCTTGAAAAAAACCTACAATGTTATATATTTACCATACATAGCTATGTAGATAAAAAAATCATCATTGTCTATTCACCAATGCTACTTCCCTAGATGGAGGGATTATTCAACCATAAATTTCATCAAGATAATAACAATAATAATCATTAATATAATACTTCCAATTATTCAACTCCTAACTCAAGATTTCACCAAACTCTAAGACAAATTTACACTTGTAATTCTATTCAACTATAGGAAGTTTTCTAAGGATTCCAAAAAATCAAGTAGAATAAGTATATGAGAAAACATATTTTAAGATGTCTAAATTTATCTAGAATATTAAACAATTCATAAATCAAACACCCCAAGAATAACTAAACCTTATATAACATAGAAGGCACAACCTAAATTTTTTTCCAAACTAATTTCATGTGTAACATCGAATACATTAAGATAAATGAGCCTGACTAAGAGATTCTAATGAATAATGGGTTGAATAACTAAAACATTTATATAACAATCTTATAGCATGTGGAGTTAAATTTTAACTGGGGTTTAACTCTTAACACTCTTAAATGCACATAATAGGGCATATTGCCTTCAAGTGGATTATAAAAACAATACAAAATGCTAACAAGGACACTTAAAATATAATAACTAGATTATTACTAGGTTCCTCAAGACTTAATTGGAATAATTCTTAAGATATTACATTGATTTATCTATAAATTGGATAAATATTCCACTCTAATCTTCATAAATATAGATCTAATGACTCTGAACTCAATAATGATAGTAAGATGACTATTTTAGGCTATTTATCATGCTTAAATAAAGATAAACAAGTGTTATTTATGAATTGTACAAAATATCACACATTAAAATGAAGTATAATAATGAAAAAAACTCAAAATAAACATAAGAATTATAATGGAAAACCCCAATGTGCAAACAATCCAATGGGTGATGCCTTTATAATCCCATTCCACTATTTAATGAAATAAATGTACAAGGTACTTCCAAACATGTCTTTGATGGATAGAATCACCATTAACACTCTATCTAAAAAATGCACACAATATTAATTTTCACATTATCAAACACTTCATTGAAGTCCAAAACAACTAAACCAACCTTATACAACTAATAAACAATGAAATAATAAGAAAAAAATATAAAAATTGTAGCTTCCAATGTGAATATAACTTCAACAATTATCACTATGTTTTATATTATCTTCCACCTTTTTGAGACCTATATTTATGCTCTCTCAATGTTGGAGTCTACCAATAATCTTAAATGAATCAAACATAATAATAAGAAACATTTTCAACCAATCAAATTTAGACTTTTTTTATGGCATAAAATTTTCCAATGTATGGAAACTCATAGTTTCAAAACCATCAGGGAAGTTACATAATTTACACTTATGCACTAATGGTTACACAAATGCCAGAGTGGTTGTGCTATCACCACCCTTACAATATTGGTGTTTTTTCTATGTATAAAAAATCTAGTTGAATATTTTAAACTTATTTAATTCATCACTATGAAGATGTATGGATCATCATCACATTGACTCTATCAATATAAGATGTATACATATAATATACATGACTCTACCAAGCTTGATTTAAATATAATTGGGCATAATGAAAACATTTAGTATACATGACTAGTACACTAAGGTCAAAATCTGGATCATATCTCCTTAGCTTGAGGATTTTAATTGCCTAAAAGCTTTAGGAATCCTCTATGTGATGAAATTTATTCCCCACATCTTCTTTTGAATACCAGTTGGTATTTCTAGGTAGTTGACCTAACTCAACTGACCAATGTTTTTTCACTCATGTTCTCATTGTCCCTTCCTTCTCTTGAAAAAAAAATACTTCTCAAAATACAAGTGATAATTTGGAATGAGGTAGTAAATTAATGGTAGCAATATCCCTTCATATTCATTGTCTAACATACAAGGATAAAAAATATAAAAGTTCTAAATGTTGACAAATAAATAGATATTCATATACGGAGGAAAATCAAGTCTAAAATCATTCTTGTCCACTTGTTCCAAAATTTCAAATGGACCATATGAGATAGGTTTAAGATTATTAAAATTACCTTGGATCCTTTTTATAGTCAATTAAAACCATACCTTATCTCCAATGAGGAAATTGTGCTCAGTCATATGCCGATCACACCTTACTTTGTACTTGGTTTATGACTACTTCAACCATTATTTAATATGAGGTTAATTTTTTGCATCTTCTCAATTAATTTCTTAGATTTTTGGATCTATATATCCACTTTCCCATTTCCTTTATATGGTTGTCTTAAAAAAAAAAAATTAGAATCACATGGAGGTAAGTATACAAAACCAGTTTCTAATAGACATTTACTAGTAGAAGAATGCACTTCCCAATTTTAGGAATGTTGAATGTACATGAAAATTTAATACTAATACTTGGGATGATTCCTATTATACTAAATATTTGTATGAATGTTATATTCACAATCAGTTATCCCATCAGTTTATGGGTGAAAAATGGTAAACCATTTCAACTTTGTATATATCTTATTCAACAATGTGGCTTGAAATTTCCTAAGGAATCTTGAGTTCTGATTTGAAACATAGAAATAGGCAAACCAAAATGAACTCATATATTAGAAGAAAACAAGTCATCGATATCACTCCATTTTGGGGTATTTTTAAGAGGAGTAAGAATACCCATCTTGTTAAATCGGGCCACAACCCCACATACATACATACATACATACATACATACATACATGCCCCTACCTTGACATATGAAAAATATATAAAACATCCATGGAAATGATTTTGCATGTCCTATAAGGAACTAATAATGGCATATAAAAAGCCAACATTGTATTACTAGGCATGCTTGAACTTCACAATACACACCCTCTTATGAAATTAGCATCATATACTTGTATATTAAGGCAATAAACATACACATAATATAAATGATGTCACATCAAACTCCTTAACAAATAAATTATTATTAAATGAGGAAGTGAAACTCATGATTTATTAGTTCTTATTTTTATTAGTATATCTGACATCTAGTTGTATGGTGATAGTTGTAACCTTATTTTATGTTTAGTTATGATTATATGTTATTACATGTTCTATTAGATATATATTAGGATGTTGTCTATGTAAATATATTATCATTTATGATTTCATTTACATTTTTATTTTACAATATAATATTTCCTTTGAATTTACATATTCTGAGTATTTCATTTATTGGTTGTTAGCACAAACTAACTACCTTTTTTTTTTTACCAAGGTAGTTATAGGACTCTCCCACCCTTGCAGAGTGGTATAGAGGGAGATTATCATAGGGGAGGATTGTGCAGAGGTTAGTATTGGGTGTCAAGATAAGGAAAAATGGAACCCACACAAATCACATTATTTGTTGATAAATAAGTGTTTACTTCTTACTTGTTGTCTATGTGGTAGCTGATGTGTGTTTGCATTTAATTCGAAGATATTATTTTATAATATTATACATTGAATTGTTATGTTAATTTGTGTTTGGAAAGGTTTAATTTTCATATAATTATTTCATGGGCTAAATTAAATTGAGTGTGTAAATAATAAGACTTCCTTATGCATTTTGGAGATGTGCAGTAGGTTAAGGTTTTAAATTGGTCTTATGTATTTGATTTAACTATGTATGGTTTAAAAAAATTGGTGGCCTAGGAGGTAAATCAGGTAAGATACACCCAAAACATGTTAAAAAAATTATGTGTTTAAACATAAAGAAATTATGTGATTTGAATGGAAAGTTTGATGGCTTCCAATGCATAAATTATTAGAAGTTAAAGAAGATAAATTAGTTTTTATTTTGGAATAATTAGGGATTTAAGTTGCTATTGTGTTGGGTTGACTTTGCCATTTGTAAGAGTGGGTTTTACATGTAAAATTATGGTCATAAATTAGGGATTTTGAACTGCAAGAGAAGGTAAATGTATACTATAATTGGAGTGTCATAACGGTGAACTTGAGGTTAAGAAGGAGGTTTTCTAAGACATGCAAAGGTGTAAAATTTTAATAAAAGTGAAAGA
>JARHVA010000024.1:3412500-3425000 GCA_037957365.1 Torreya grandis
GAACAATGAATATTAATGTTCAAAAAAATTTCATGAAGTTTTGGTCTAAGAAAAAGATCACTTTACAAGATATCATAGTGAAAAAGGCACCAATAACAATCTAGGTAGATCATGAGGATGAGATTGAAATAGGTAATGAAGATCATGATGAAGATTCAAATGATATAGATAAAGACACACTACAAATGAACGCTTCATCTACTCAAGAGATCAAGAAGGAAAAGGTGGAAGAGGTAGAAGCAAAGGAGGATAAGGTCAAAGTATTTGAAAAGGTTGAGGTATATAAACACCCACATCATCATGAGAGGAAATAATCATGGAACCAGATAAGGAAGTGTCATAACAATAATCATTTATCTATATAGGAAATAAAATTTCCAATCATTATGGATATGCATGGAATCCAAAGAAAAAATACTATGGCACAGGGAAGGAATGTGGAAATCACTATGACTATGCATGGAAGAATACCTACTATGGTCATGGTTGGAATCAGAGTAGCACAGTAGAATATGGTACATGGAATAAAAAGAGGAATAATTGTGCTTGGACACCAAAGCAGTATAATTAAATCATGAACAAAATAAAAGGAGTAAAATGTAATTTGGAAACAAGCTTAGACAGCTATCACCTACCAAGATCACATATGGATGGCTAGATAATCGAGATTGGAGACAAGTATGCAATGATTTGAAACACATTATTTGGTTTCTTCCTATGTTTCAGGGATGAAACATGTCAAGGAGGGAAGTAATTCTATGTACCTATGGATATGATATATTGATGTATATGGGTTGATGGAGATGCTGACATGTGGCACACATCCCCTTAGTTAGTTATATGGGTACAATATATTATGATAATAGATTAACTTGTGGAGGTAGTACATTAGTTAATGGTCAGCCTACATTGGGATAGGAGGTTATCCATCCATGGGTTAGATAGATGTATATATAGGAGATGATTATCATGGTAAATATATCAAGTAAGCATTGAGTCTTCTATTGTAAGAGGATATTGGAGGTTGTCCCCTCAAAGAGACATTGTGGAGTTATTCCTTCCTAAAGGAGTATTATATGGTATTTCCATACCTTAAGGGTATTTTTGAATATATTGAATAATCAAGAACATTACACATAACATCATAATTCATTGCATCCCTAAGAAGGTTAAAACAATCTAGGTAAGTAGTAGATCCCTAAATACTCTAGATGAGCCCATGTGTTGAGATATCAAGGTAAGGGTGTAGTTAGACAATATAGGACACATGAGTTCTTGGATTAGTGAGATATTTCCACCTATCAAAATCTCACTACATCCTAGTTGGAGAATATTAAAAGGAATATAGGCCCTTGATTAGGTAGTAAAAGAGTGTGAGGTAGTCACATGGTGTACCTAAAAAATGGGAAGCACCATGATATTTATTGAATAGTGATAGGCTTTCAAGTGGAAAAAGGGGTAGCATAATTGGGCTTAATTAGCATATCAATGTGAAAATTCATTCTAGGTACCTAAGGAATCAAAATGGATGGTCATTTTAACTTATCAAATTGTCAGAACCTAAAAGTGGATTGTATATCCAATCTAAAATGCAATGTTAAACTCCAAAGGCATCTTAACGAAGAGATAAATAATAAAAAATAGAATTTAAATATAATTGGGTAGTGGCATTGAACTTAGACTTAGTGTGAATGTCAGGATCAAGTGATGGAAGGCACTAAATATAAAAGATCGCCTTAAGTAGGCATGGCTTCTATGCAAAACATAGCTAATTGATCATCTTGAGATGATTCAAAGGACATTCATCCACCAAAAATTGAATTCAAATTAAATAAAATAGGGATTTAATATTAATGACATTGGGATCAAACAAGATTTGGGTTGATTAAAATTTTAAACAAGTCTATCTCATTGAATGTTGGCAACCATCTATTAGTGGGTTGATTAATGACTTCATGGGTTTGTGATGCCTATAAAATACCAATTATTTGATTGAATAAAGGTTGTCTATTTCATAAACTAATATATTAGGAGTAGATAGATATTATATTATATATATTTTCCTCCTTGCCTTATGCATTTTATGATTTATAGCTAGTTTTTATCCTTGCATGAGCTAAGACTGTTAGGACTTAATTTTGTATTCATTCAAGTATATGATGAATAGTGTTCATGCTTCATGAACTATTTTCTATTTGAAATCTATGTGAATTGATATTCATGGTATACACATGTATACAATGACCTTTTTACCCTCTTCTACATATCTAAAATTATCCTTATATCCCTGCACCATCTTTGTCTTATGGTTGTTTTATGTTATCCAAGAAGAGACTACATTATACAAATGATTTGTCTACCTAACAAAATCATATAAATTTTTTATAGAGCAAGTTCATATTTATTTCTCCATGCCCTCTCTCTTTTATTCTTTTTTATAACCATTTTTAGATTAGTCTTAGAGCAATTTGAATTGTTATCAATTATTCAAGTCTTATCTAGATTGCATTTTCATTGATTGTCATTATTTATGCATTATTGAATACAGTTGATAAATGGTAATATCTAATCAACTATAAGTCTTCAGTTAAATTTGAATGATCTAATAGTCTAAATTTCCTTTTATAAGTGCTATCTTAAACCAAAAAGGGCCCACTGAACCATAAAAAACCAAAACAACCAACTAATTGAGATAAGTACATCAAGACGAACATTTCAAGAGAGGTTGTGTAGAATCCCTACTTGAACTACATGTTGGTGTGTTAAACAACCCACCAAAATATCCCATCTTAGTGGTGATTATATGAAGCTCTAAACTCAAAATGTGATACATCAAATTGGTGATACTACTAAGGGGCATACATAACTATCATATTTGGAACTATAAAATCTATGGTAATTTATGTATGTTTCATAGTAATCTATGATTATGAATAGGTAATAGAAGAATTAATGGTTCTTATAAGCCAATATTTAGTGCTCTATGGTTTCATTAGTACAACTATGATTGATACATGTTTATTTTATCTTAGTAACTAGGTAGACCATTTAGGTGTAGATGAGGAATCTTTTGATTCCACTATGTATATATAATGAAATGGTTTCTCATGTATTGGTTGCCTAAGAAAGGGTATTTCTCATTTCTTACCTTGTCACACATGATTAACCTTAATAGGTTTATAACTAACTATCTTAAAATGAACATCTCTTTCTCAAATGGATATTCATATGGTATTTTGATAACTATAATTACCCTAATGGTATGAATGTATTTAATACACCAATACACTATGGAAGGTACCACATAAAGATTGTGTATCTAAGATCTTCCTATTAACATATCAAATAATATCATTTATGGTATAACAAAAAAGGTGGTGACCACATTTACCATACCAACTTGTTAAGGTAAATCAATCTCACCAATAACCCATTATTATTTCTTATCAAATGCTCTAATCATTTTTGTCAAAGTGTATAAATAATCATATCTATATCCTAAATATATGAAAAATTTAATGGTAAAAACATTCCTGCTAGCCTCATTACCAGCCATAATATGGTATATAGGTTAGTGATGATGTTATGATCTATTAAACACTGAGTGAGAATTTGAATCATATTCCATAATTTCACTCTCATCAAATGTAATATAATGTATCTAAACTATAAGATTTATAGTATGTGTAAATGTTCCAATACCCCCATATATTGGGTTCCCTAATGTGGTAGAGGTGGATATTCATTATATTTCATTTACACTTTTGGATTTTTCATGGAATGATATTTTAATGGATCATTAAGCATATTTTGGTTTTGATAGTCACTAGGTTGTGACCTTGAATCCTTTGAGGATCATCAAAGATAATTTTTTGATTATCAATAATGTCTTGAATCTTGTGTTTCAAGGTATAACATTTAAATAAAATATATCCCAACACCTTTGTGATAGTGATAATAAACATTAATGGCATATCCTTTTGGTAGAGGTTAACATGTATCAACCTATATAGGAGGGAGAGATATGAGATGACACTATAGAATATTACTAAGTAATAAAGCTAGAGAATTAAATAATCATTTAAATTATCTCATAGGTGTATTGGATAAGATGAGCCAATTAGGATGTGACACTGAGTAACTATTATGAATGATTCCCTTTTTAAAATCTATAGGTTTTACCTCGTATCTTAGTTTGACATGAAACTTGATAGTACATGTAGTCAGTGTGTGTGCTACATATTTAAGCTTTCTCAATAAAACAAGTTTCATTTCATGATCTTATAAAATATGGCGTAAGTCATCAAAATATTTAAACTTCTTGAAGACAATAGACTCATGTAACGACGCAAGTAAAATTTTCTTAAAGATATTTTGAAGAAAGATTTGCCATTATATTTTGGCCAACAATATTTTTTTATCTCAAAACATCTTCATTAATAGGCTCATTGGTTCCTTGTTTGATCTTAGTAATTTATGTATATGACATATTTTTAGTGATGTTGATAAAGAAATGTGCTAGACACTGGTCTACTAGAGGTTTGAATGCTTTCATTAATTGGATTGGTAAGTCATATAATCATCTTAAGGCATATTATTATAGGTTACTTGGATATAATTTGGTCAGAAATTTATCATTTGAATCATAATCAAGTCATGCCACATAGAAAGACTAAAGATGTTGTTCCAAATCACCCTTTCCATTATAAAATGTGAACTTGAGTGCAAAACTAGTTGGAAAAGGGTGAAAAGATATCTCAAGTGCTAGAGGATTATGTAATACAGCTTATGAATCAATAACATGTGTTGATTTCAAATAATTTTGTTCAATGTTTGTAACCTTAGTTTCCAAAGCTTGAATAACTTAGATAAGAGTTTTCATAGTAGACCCATTGGGATTTAGATTTGAGATTTGAGAAGTCACCAAATGGAATGAAAACATCACTTATGTTGATGAAGACATTGGAATAAATAATTGAGTTGAATTATTAATTGTTCCTATGGAGGATGTATAAATAGTTGTTTGATCTTTAGGGAATAATGGTTTGAAATCATATCCCATGCCCCCCACTATATGTAGTATAAGACATCATTATAAGTGGGAGGGATATTGGAATGGATGTGTGATAGACATATCAGTATCCCCAACATTTATATCAATATAGAAATGTTTGTTCAATAACACCTTTAAATTTTTTAGTTTCCAATATAGTATTTAGTATCTTATGGAGATATTCAAGGTTTTCATGAATGTGCTCTCAAAATAATACAATATACATAACTTGTTCTTACTCTACTTGTTCATGTTCATTTTTTTCATGTGTTTCATTATCCTCATGATGATATTCGTATTCTATAATATTTTTTTCATTGTTTTTGTCATTTTCATTATTGACACTCTTAGTATTAGTAGAAGTTGACATGGTATTAACTTGATACATTTTAGATAGACCAAAGGGTAGCTCAAGATGTTGAATGGGAGCACCACCTTATCTATGACTATAACAAGGTTGCATAAAAATTATAGAATGAATCCAAATAAATGTAATGAGAAGAAACCTTAGAAGGTTGAAAAACTTAGAAACATCTAGGATTTTCATGAGAAGACTCAAAGGTCATTCACCAAATGTTTAACCCTTCTTAAATTTTGTGAGGGTTAAATGGTTAGAATAACTTAATAAAATGAATGAATAAAATTATTCTACAACAAACCTATCAATTTAATCTAGATAACACAACATAATAAATATAAAAATTAACAAATATATAAAGTATAATGTCAATTTATATTCTAATAATTACAACAGAAATAAGAGATAATACTTATATTGCTTGTATATGTGTAGGCAAATCTGAAATGTACATAGGTGGAAACACGTAGATTGATGTTTAGGATCAAGTCATCAAAATTTAGAAATATTATTTATATAGGCCTAGAAACTTGCATCAACCTATGGACACTTACATCAACACTTTTGTTTATGGTCTAATTATTCTATCATATACAAAATATTCAAATTATTTAAAAAAAAATTCTTATGCTTATTAAGGTTTTTATCATCATTCTGATGATGTATGTAGATTTTTTGCATAGACATTGTATTAATGTGTATAGTTCTAACCCTAGTTATTCACCTTAGATTAGGCCCCCTTACCAAAACTAGGTTATTTGGCTCATAAATTTGATTTACCCTGAATGGTCCCTTTGTCATTTATCACTACTTATAGAAGGCAATACTTCAAAGATGGCCTTAGACATATGCAGTTTTCCCTAAGTGTGGATTTATGTGTGTACAAGGGTGAAATATGATATATAAAAGGGTATACAATGCTCTATCTTGTAAATTAACAAATAATATTAATGGTATGATATTTTAATGATACAAACTTGTAATATGATTTCTCCTATGACTGATATATAAATATGGAAGAATTGGGTAGTATAGCTCAATTGTACAATTGATTGAATGATCTTGAATAGGTTCTTGCTCGGTATTTTATAAATAGATAATGAGTGGGATTTGATTTATATTTATACCAAACCTTTCTAAAATATCTCATGAAAGAGTTAAATAAGATAAATAGTTTGACCCATACATTTAGAAATATTTGAAATTTGGATCACTTTTGAGTTACAGACATTTGAAAAGGAAACTAGACACTAGCATCGATGTTAGTGTCTCTATAAAAAATGCAAGTGTTTGTTAGGGTAAAAAATTATTGTATATATGTAACTAAAAATTAAGTATATCAATCATGTTTTAGGCCTTATTTATTGTGCAAGTCATTTGGGTCATCATAATGATGTGTTTGGTCCATAAGAAAAATAATTAGGCACTATGAGATGGTGAATGTGAGCCTTCTGGTAGCATGAGGGTCTTGAGCTGATGGGTAAAACCCTAAGTGGTATGTTTCAAGTGTACAAGACTGAGATGTTATCTATAATCAGATCTTAGTATCTACACAAATTCACCAATCACACAACTACCTCGCAATCATGGCCTTCCTGTAACAATTCTCGGTATATGGCATTGGTTTATTAGCTTTGTATAAAAAATTACATCCTTAGGATCATTTTTTAGGGATTGAATGCATATATTTTTATTTTGGATTATATCATATATTTCCTTTTGACTTGGATATGTTTTATCCAACAAGTTCTTCATTGAATCCTTCGAATGACATTGGTCTTATTTTGCATTGTTTTAATCATTGTGTATAGATCAGTGAAAGCATTGCATTAGCATTCATTTTACATTAGACATGGAATTAGTCTCCACAAACCAAAAGATAACCATCTCTAAAAGAAACCAACTAAAATGTATTTTCACTCATCTTCATGAGTCTTTGTGACTTCAAACAACCTCTATAACCTATAACACATGCATATATTCTTTCCATCACTCATAGATATGGGAATCACCCAACTCATTATCTCCTCTCCCTATGAATCAGGAAAATATACCAATCGGTGGTGCCTTTTTATTTCTCTTTTCTTCACCAAACTCATAGTGAATGAAACAAAAACTTTCATCTCCAATAAAAACACCTTAGTCTACATATGCCCTAACCCTAATTAACTAGTGTATTTTTATTTTTGGTTTAAAAAGTTATAAATTTAAAATTTAAAAATAAGTTTTATCTTTATTGTATTTATCATGCTATATATCCTGAATAATTTTTTTTTGAAGAATATATCCTATAAATAATTCAAAGGGTCGATTCCATACATCGATTCCCTACAATGCATAAATTTTTATTGCAAAATTATTTTAAGAGATTTTTTTTTTAAACATAAGGGTTTATCAAAACTAAGGGGGGAAGATTTTTTTAAAAGGGGAGCATTTTATGTTGTGGAGAGGTTTTTTTTAATTTTTTTGTTTAGGAAATGAATTTTTATTTTGAGGGGGAGTATTTTTTCAAAAAAATAATTGCATTTTTTCCTACAAAGGGTGTATTTTTTTAAGGTAGTTTTTTTGGCATTTTGGCCATTTCAAAGGATACACAAAGTTTAAATTGCATTTGGAATTAGGGGTGATACCCATTGACCACACCTTATATCATGATATGAATCGTGTTAGGGGTGTTACCACAAACCCCATAATGGGCACTAACCCATAATCTATTATGCATTGCCACCCCTAGACCCCCTCTCCTTAGCTCAAACTTGTAATTAACTATGGATGCATTTCTAGTAGAGTGAAATGTACCATTTTTTTAGTGTGCCTTATAAATTTTTAACACTTTATTGTAGTATTAGATGCATTTTTAATGGATACCAACATCTAATTTTATGTGTTTTTCATTTCTCTCGAGTGTGTTTTTTGGCATTTTCCATGGCTTATTTAGTATTGCTTTAGGAAGAGAATGATAAATTAATGAAGAAAATTTGTTTTGTGTGATTACTCACTCATATAAATGACACTCTCATTCACTCCTTACAAAAAAAATTACACATTTGCCTCAGAATCTTGATATATTGGACATTCATGTCCTTGAGCCTAGTCCGTCATGTGATGTTCTTGAATTTGACATGCATCCACTTGATGAAATTTTAAAATATGACCTACCAAGATCCCCTAATATCACTACTTGTGAAATTAATAACCTATATATTTTATTATTTGCAATTAGTATTGTATCTATTGGTTAAATTGTTGAACCTTATGCACATCTTATTTCATATACATCTACTTTTTTCCATAGTTTTTTTGAGAAACACAATTTTTTATTTGGTTCTAACATTATTCACTCCATATTTCACCTTATTGGATGTCTTATTTTATTCTCACAATGAATTTTTGTTGCATTTGTCCTATTAAATTGGATTCTCACCATAACATTGGTTACAAAGGAGATGTTAAATCTACTAAGGGATCTCTTTATGACAACATAGCTCTTATTTTTGTTAGTTCTTCTCTTCATGATGATATTTACCTATCTATGGTATCTAATACACCTTAACTCACACTTGAGAAATATGAGATTACTAGAATTTTTCATGTCAATAATGTTTCTAATGACACTACCATATGTTTTAATACATGCTCCATTTTTGCATTTTACACTTGTTGTTTCATCTTATTCCCAAGAAAAGATGTTTGCATATTATTTATAAATATCAATGAAATAATGCCTCTTACCCTCAATACTTACCTTTCTAAGCTTGAGAAATTTCTCTTTGAGGATAAGAACTCTTTCATAGTTCTCCTCATTAGTTGGCATCACTACCTTATCTTTCCTCATATGGTCTCCCTCATGGAAAAAACCTTCAATGGTGACCATCCCTTTAGGAATTTTTTTAGATATTAGTTGAATAATTTGATATTCATATTGATGTTAAAATTTATCTTAGTTTAATAAGGAAAACTCTGCTTCCTAATGCAAGAAATAAGAAATATACTTGTCACTATCAAAGACCTGCCAATGAGCTTCATTATCTATAATTGAGGGTCTTACTACCACTATAACATGTGGCTAAACTTTAAACTTCTTCAATTCATTTGGGAGGTCAAACTAAGCTCCCACAACTACCAACCTATTCAAAGTGGATTTTGAGGTTCTAGAGTTATCTAAAGCTAATGATTACCCAACTCTTTTGGGAAGAGCTTCGTGCTATGAGAACAATGCAAACTTGAGTTATACAAAGCACTACATTAGTTTAGATAACACTGATCAACATGTTTTAATCCCACTAGATCAAACACAAGGACATCATACTCCATAACTAATATTAAAACTAAGATCATCAAGAATTGATCATCTAAGATTACTATGATTTTTCATGTCAATAATGTTTCTAATGACACTACCATATGTTTTAATACATGCTCCATTTTTGCATTTTACACTCGTTGCATCATCTTATTCCATTTATATATATTTATATGGGATGATTTATAGATCAATTTTGGAATATTTTTAAGCATTAATTTATATGGCACTATAGATATTCACCTCCTCAAATTTTTAGCTTCTTAGTTTACACTAAACTATTCATACCTTCTACAGTTACTCCCTTGGTGATTGAGCTTTATTTTTAGAATTTGAAGATCATCAAGAATTTAATTTATTATTGATACATATATTGTATCTTTAATTTTATAACTTTATGCATGTTGAAAATATCCTTTAGATTTTTGGTGATGCCATTCTCCTTCTAAATAATAGCTAGTCTAGTGAGTCCCAATGTTAGATTTTTAGAATTTGAGTAGTGGGAGATGCCCACTCATATACATATTTTGATTCACTACACCCATTTTATAATTATGGTAGGGGGATCATGGGTGGGGTGCACATACTAATTAAAGTGTCATGTCCCTTAATATACCTTGACATACCATTTATTCAATTTTGAGTAGTTTATTTCAATTTGCATAACTTTCATGAGTTATGGATTCAAACTTGATAGTTTTTGTTTTTTGGAATTCCCATCATGTGTCAATCTTTGGTAGCATATTTGGACCACCTATTCTCATTAGATATTTTGTGACTTTCATGTCATTTGAGTGCAAGTTATTCAATGGGATTCAATCCATCAAGTACACCTACTACAACTTTGTGTTAAAATTTTTAGTTATGATTATTGGGACACCTTGAAACATAATTTATATTATCCACTTTCAGTTTTGGATTAATTATTTTTTGGTACCTTGTGATGACACATTTTATCCATGGTAATTATTGTTTCTTGATTTTGTGATTAGTGTTTTTAATTATGTGATCCTCATATAAATTACTATTTCCTACTTGACTTGGTGATTACAATGACTCAACATCTTTGAATTTGGAAAAAATGTATTGGTTACCATAGGGAAACTTATTATTTGAATGTGAATTTGTACATGGGTACCTAATTAGGCCTAGTTTTTTGGGCCCATTCAATCTCTTTGTTTCATCTTTTCTCACTCCTAATTTGTGCCTAAGGGATGGTGTTGGAGTGATCATGTTCACCCTCACTTATAAAGGTAAGATTGATTTGGGATTTTGTTGAATTTATTATACTTATAACCTTGTTTTCATGGAAAATATTTTGTTGTGTACCTAGTTAAGCAATCTACCTATATTTGAGTTTTTCACTACAACCAAGTGGTTGTTGTGAAATCAAATCATTTGCCTATTTATTAGGCAATCCTTGTGACATCTCCTAGATAGTTAGGAGAGGATTATATGAATTGTACATTATCATTGAGGAAATAATACAAATATTGTTTATTTATAAATAAGTATTATGTGTGTAATGATGGTTTTGTTGTGGTAATGGTGTGCAAGAGAGAGATCATGTCATTGCTTGAGAAGTATAGGATTTTTAGATAATTTGATGTTTTGAAAGTGAAATGTATTAAAATTGTGTCTTAAAAACATTAATTTCATATAATTGGGTATAATTTAAACATATAATATACATGACTAGTATATTAGGATCAAAATTTGGATCATTTATTATAACTTATTAATAAATAATGAAATAATTACAAGATTAATGAGGATATAAAATTCCATTTCCTAGCATCTAACTATAAATTCCTCTATGAAGTAGTTTATGAAAATGGGGATATTAAGATGAGCACATCCTTCAATATATTTTACCACCCAACCATTAGACTTGATATTTCAATAGTAATTCAAAAAAATGATACAATAAAATTATACAATATTAAAAAGTTACAGAGAGTGAGTAATCATTTTATAATAAGTGAAATAGGGTTTATTACTTATATGGGAAATATAATATAAATCAAGAATGATTAAAATAAAAACACCACATGAAATCATGAAACCATGTATTCTTCCAAAAACTCAATGTAGACATCTAAGGCTATAGCCCTAATAAATATCTATTCTTCCATTTGAGCATGAAATCATTAAGGTTAATATTAACCAAACAATAGAAAAACTAATATTTTATACAGTACCTTATCCACATTAAAAAAATTGTTACTTCAACCCCAGATAATATCAGGTCAAAAAAAAAGGGGAGAAACAAGTTTTATGCTTGAAAAAGAGGACCATATGAGGGAGATATATTGAATGAGGATTCATGCATGGAACCAAATTTATGACACAACTTTGACTCTTCTTTCCTCAATTGGATATATCTATGAAACCAACATGGCACAAAAATTTAATACTAATAAACAAAAATGAAATGAGATGGAGAAACAAAAATAACCAATCACTCAACTCTCAACTAACTATTATGTGCAAGAATGTTTTTTTTTTTTTTTCCTTTTGGTGTGTTTCCTTTCCTTCATTCTTTATTCAGATATATATTTGAAAACATTCCATGTGCATTATATATCAACATTAAAATGAAAAAAACTCCATGAATATGAAAATTAGAGATACAATGAAGTCGATATCCAAAATGGAAAATTTCTATAGTTCCTCAACATGCATTATCCTCAAAAAACCATGTAGAAAAGATCAACCCACTACCTTATCAACTATCTTTTCTTCTCTCTCATTCATTTCCATATTCTATATTATTATATACCAAG